>JACEFZ010007220.1:102500-187775 GCA_014155875.1 Cepaea nemoralis | reverse complement strand
CACTTTTTTGGGAAAACCAGGTTAAAAAATTTTTTGGGCCCCCCCCTTAAGACATTTCAAAAATAAAACGAATGTATATTGGCGCTAAATTTTGAAAAAAAAATAGGGATTAGAGATGTGATCCTCAAATTTCTAGTACTCCGAACCCCTCTTAAGTGTCTTCACCTGGGGTGAGGGTTTGCTTCCCCCAGTGACCCAAGAGTCTACCGACGGAAGCACAACTACATCGGACAGGCCCTTGGAGGGGAACCAGATAAAGAGAGACACAAACTGCTGCTCTGCAGGGTAGACGGAAGATAGGCAAAAGACCGAATCAGACGCATATGCCATAATCTTGGTCCGGCCATACTCTGGGCTCTCCGTGATGGAATGATTGAACATTCTAACTCAATACCCCCCGGATGTGAGTAGCCGGGCCAATACTCCCCCATTGCAAATGGTGGTTTGTGATGCTAAGCTTGCACGCTAGGCAGATACGTTCGAAGGCTTTTATCCGAGGGATAAGAGGGATCCCGGGAGAAGACCCTTTGGCCGTTACTCGCTCTCTGCTGCATGGAGAAAAGGTGCTGAGCCGGCAACACAGTACCCTGCCCCGGGAGCGTTACTAAAGGTGGAAAAAAACGCCCAATCGCACGTAGTGGTTACGATGCATGCTGTACTAGAGCTCACTGAGTGAGCTTAGACAAAGGTTTTTTAAAAACGTCTCACAAACACAAAATGGAACGCTTCGCTAGCGAATCCAAAAATGGAAGTCCGAAGTAAAAAAACTGCAAAACTGCAGAGTGAATGTCGCCTGCAGGGCAAGTGAAAAAAGTTATTAACACGAAATGGAACGCTTGGCTAGCGAATCCATTACGAGGAAGTCCGAGCGAAAAATTGCTGAGTGATTCGTCTGCCGAATGACCGTTCATTTCCCTTTGTGCCGGAACACTCTGATACTTTGTTTTTTTTTTCCGGTCGAAACAGCTCTGACTATCTAGTTTTCCGGCCGGAACAGCTTTGACGATCTAGTTTTCCGGGCACATCGTCCGTACACGTCCAAACCGAAAGCTCGCTGAGTGGAAGTCGTTTACAGTATGACTGTTCCTGGTTTTTGCAGGAGCGGCCTGTGGCGAACGAAATGTTCAATAGATGGAAGTGAGAAATTAAAGCAGCCATGTGCAGGACGTGGCGATTCCTAGGGTGAGCCCAGCACCAGAGCGCTATGTGTCGGCTCTGCAATTATGGAAGCCTCCCTGGATGGCGGAAAATGCTATGGACTGCCCCCGCCTTCCCTTGAGGTCTGACCGTGAAGCCTTCGACCGTTCTAGCTTGACCAGCTGGGTTGTGGATGGCATCACAAAAGCGAGAGTCCCCAGGAATGCTAACCTGGTGAAAAAATGCACGCTAAAGTCGGATGTGCTGACCTAAGGGTCTCTGCCCAAGGGTGCCTAACTTAGACACACCACAATTACATCTGGAAAAAGAAAACACTACGGATGAACGCAGAAGAAGAAGTACATCCTGTAATCCTCTAGAGCATCCTGTTATCACCTAGTGCACCCTCTAATCATCTAGTGCATCATGTAATCCTCTTGTGCATCCTCTAATTGTCTAGTGCATCCTGTAATCCTCTAGTGCATCATGTAATCCTCTTGTGCATCCTCTAATCCTCCAGTGCATCATGTAATCCTCTAGTGCATCATGTAATCCTCTAATGCATCCTGCAATCATCTGGTCATCCTGTAATCATCTAGTACATCCTATAATCCTCTAGTGCATCCTCTAATCATCTATTGCATCCTAAAATCATCTAGTGCATCTTGCAATAATGTTGTGCATCATGCAATCATCTAGTGCATCCTACAATCCTCTAGTACATCATGTAATCATCTAGAGTATCCTCTAAATCCTTTAGTGCATCCTGTAATCCTCTAATGCATCATATATAATCTAGTACATCCAATAATCCTCTAGCAATTCCCTTAATCCTCTAGTGCAGTGGTTCTCAACCTCTTTTGGCCCAAGCACCCTTTCACCATATGTTCAGAACGTCACTCCCCCCCCCCCCCTTTTCGTGTTTCTTCCCTATAAATACCCCCACCCGCCCCTACACAGTATATGTAAAAATGGAAGCTAAATTTAATAACACATACTGGAACAAGTCCAGACGTATACATAAAACATGATTTGCGGGACTACTTACGTTATAAAACGAATTTCAGAAGGGTGAGATGTACTGAACTGTAAAGTATGGAGAGAAAAACAATACAAAGTAATCGGTTCTTGAATTAAAGCTGTCTTGAAATAATCTTAATCCCCTTCCCCCTGGAAACCCTTAACCCTTAAATTTCCCCATGACGGGGGGGGGGGGGGGGGAGGCGGGGGGGGGGAGAGAATTCCTCACCGGTTGAGAACCATTGCTTTAGTGCATCCTCTAAACCCTGCCAGTTTATTCTACTTCTATAAACTGCCAAACAATACGTATGTCTTTATTGATGAACCATCTTCGACATGGTGAATTGCTTGGTACAGAGAAAGTTACATTTCCGTTTGTTTACAAGCTAACCTCAATGACATGTTTTCGTTGCTTTCTTTCACTAGGCAGAGCACCTGACGTTTCTCTACATCCTGTTCTCCATGATCGTTGTGGGAAACACATTAGTGATTATTGCCATCTGCTTGACTAAGTCCAGGAAGTCCAGAATGCACATCTTCATCCTCAACTTGGCCTTTGCTGGTGAGTATAGTTCTCTTACTTGGACTTTGCTGGTGAGTATAGTTCTCTTACTTGAACTTTGCTGGTGAGTATAGTTCTCTTACTTGGACTTTGCTGGCGAGTATAGTTCTCTTACTTGGACTTTGTTGGTGAGTATAGTTCACCTACTTGGACTTTGCTGGTGAGTATATCTCTCTTACTTGGACTTTGCTGGCGAGTATAGGTCTCTTACTTGGACTTTGCTGGCGAGTATAGTTCTCTTACTTGGACTTTGCTGGTGAGTATATCTCTCTTACTTGGACTTTGCTGGTGAGTATAGGTCTCTTACTTGGACTTTGCTGGTGAGTATAGCTCTCTTACTTGGACTTTGCTGGTGAGTATAGCTCTCTTACTTGGACTTTGCTGGCGAGTATAGGTCTCTTGCTTGAGCTGACTTGTGCTTCTATTTTCTTCTGTACGGATCGTCCATCGCATGTGTATGTTGCATCAAGAAAGATACAGATTGGCAAACATGTTAGTTTAATGTGTTTGGTGGTGTTGTAACAAGAGGCTTTTGAAACTCTCACACTAGAAATGAAGCTATAAGTAAACTACATTAAATCTGCAGAGAAACAACAAATAAATAGGTTGACCAAATAGCTAGAGCAAAGCGCCCACAGCTACCAATACAGGCAGTGGAAGATCAAGAATTATATAATTATTTGGATAGAAAAATCAGGAAAGATACTTTGACAGACTTAAACTCACAAAGAGAACTCGTTGCTCTCATCAGAAGAAGACAGTCCAAATTTTGTTTTTGATGAACGTCGATATCAGACATTATTGGCAGTACACGAGACAGGAGGCTGTGGATAGTCACTGTTAGCAACGCCACACGGCATGGACTATAGAAGATTGGCAGTACATGATACAGAAGGCTGTGAACAGACATGATCACCAACGCTATATGGCATGGATGTCAGAGTGTTACTTGGACATACTTCTGGCTCGCATTTCAAGACAGAGGTGAAACAATTACATGCGTTCAATAACTACACTTTTACGCACGGAAACGATAGTTTAAACCCGTTTATTCACAACACGCTTCACATGGGCAAACTCCCAGAAGTTGCGCTCTTGGCAACGCGCAACTTGTACAACATCATTATCACAGAATAGTAATCATTCATGAGAAATAATACAATATAATAGCATAACATAGCTCTCACACTGTCTCAGCTCAAACACAGCTCGCTTCACAACTCAACCACGCCATCAATATTACGATCATATCTCAACGCTCACGAAACACTATCACTGCCCTATGTCTGTCCGTCTCGCCGTCCTGAACCCGTCTGACCAACACAGGTACGTTTGGCCAGTTCATGGCTGCTCACCGTTTGTGAGACCCGTGTGGTGTGGTGTGGTGCGGTGACCACAGGCCTTAGCCTCGTTGTAAGTTGACTCGCACTCGGCGACCCTGCTGCGGGGCGCCAGGCTATCTGCCCTGTTCTCCAGTCTCCTGTTTGTCCCTGACAATGGAATATAAAATGATTGTAGTACATTAGACAGAAGGCTGTGGGCAGACATGATTACCAACGCCAAACAACATGGACTATAAGAAGATTGGGAGTACATGAGACAGAAGGCTGTGGGCAGACACGGCCACCATTACCACACGGCATGGACTAAGTAGACATTCTATCACGGTATACTTCACAAGCCTCACGTCGTCAGGCGACATATCTAGCTAACTAGCCAAAGCGCAACCTCCCCTAGAAGCCTAACATCAAATGTGGACATCAGTCATGGCCATATGGGGATATATAACAGTCAACAGACAATAACAGAAACAGTCACTCCCCAATAAGTCCAATGTTGAAAAATAGCGATGAAATAAGATAACACCACATTCACCCAACAATGAAAACGTCCGCTGAGTGCCAAGGAAAGTCGTTGGTTATTTGATTGTATCGGCCATTTGAGTGTCTAACTGATCATAGCTCCTACATCTGCAATAGTTCCCCAGAGATTAATATTTCTGTATATCCCGTTAACCGTGTGTTTCATAGATCTCTTCAACAAAACACCATAAATCCATTTTATTTGTTTTCTTAACGTTGACGTTGGAAATCTTTAATCTTTGAGACCTTAGAACGTCCTTGGAAATAAGGGGGAAGACTAACCCGATCAACAAACGCCCAAAGAAGTCTAAGTGTCGACCTAACAGCGCAAACATTGCAGCTATGTTGTAAACTGATAAAAGGCAATTACTGTTAACCAAAAAAAAAAAAATTATCGGACGAATGAAAAAAAGGAAAAAGACAAACCCACGACTACCTGGCCAGCAGGCAAGCGCCTGGCCACTAGGATACCGCGGTTACCATGTAATGATAAGATATGGCCGCTTCTATGTGATGATAGGTTGTGCATAGTCTTCTCTTGCTGACGCCCTCCATCGTGTTTTCCCATTAGTCTAGGTGTGTGTGTGTGTGTGTGTGTGTGTGTGTGTGTGTGCGTGTGTGTGTGTGTGTGTGTGCGTGCGTGTGTGTGTGTGTGTGTGTGAAACAGAAGGTTGTGAACAGACATGATCATCAGCACCACAGGGCGTGGACTACAAGAGGATTGGCAGCACACGAGACAGACGGCTGTGGACAAATATTATCAGCAACAGCACACCGCATGGACTGCAAGAGGAAGGCTAGTGGTGATTGCTGGTTTCATAATTCTATCCACCCAGTGGCTTTTAATAAGCAATAATTACCGCAATATTTGTCTTTTCAAATGTCTCGCTAACATAACACAGATACATCTGAAATCAGAGTGCGTCCACCTGATGGCGAGGGACACTAGTAACACGGGAAGCTAATCCAAATACAAAAATCAGTCCCGTCCAATTGAAGTAATGGCACGTGCATGGACTACACTAGAGTTCAAAGAGAGCGAGCTTAAAAAAAAATAAGCTAGATGTTTTGTCCCTAATGCGACCATGTGTAAATTATTTATCTCATCTTGATGGAAACAGAGGAAGAGACCGACCACGTAAAAGTTGGACGGAGGGAACAGCAGAGTCAATGGGAATATCGACACATGAAGCCCATAATCGGGCACTCTCACGAAGATTATACTTCACTTCGACACCACAAGGTACAAGAGGAACATGATGAGATGAGATGAGATGAGATAAGATGAGATGAGATGAGATGAGATCTTGAAATTATCACAATCCCACATCCCGCGTTCGAAACACAGCAGACCACATTGCGCTGGTTTTCATACAATGGTATGTGTGTCGGTCGCTCAGAACGCAATGGCAAACTACTGAAAGTAAACTTGCCAAGAAATCACAAACAGCCAAACAATGCTAGAGTTAACTGCGACGTACTGTAAAAGATACGCAACAAACTTGACTGTAGACGCGTCACGGGTTACCTGCCCGTTTCCCCTCCACGGTACGTCATCGTGTAATTGATCCTTTATAAGACCTCGCTCTTGTCACGGTGTATTGAAAAGCCTCTCGATCTCTAGCCATTTCTCCCTTCTCGTGCACCCACCTGCCCAAGGTGTCTGCTATGTCCTGTGTCCATCTTCCTGCTGTCTTCCATCACAGTTCTCTGCAACCTCTGTGATATAGTCCATCATTGGCACCTTGCCGTCTTGACAGACGATAGTTTGTGCTTTAAAAAGGCATAATAACTTTTAACTATGGCGGTAGCGAGTGTGACTGATAAGGCCAATTTGCGCTGTAAATGTCCGTTCACAGTGGGTGCATGTGAACACGTGGTCATTTCCACCATCATGCACCATCTTACGTCTCAAACGCTTGGTGTGTGACTTTTCTGCAATAATTTTCTCCTTTGACTTTATTCCATTTCTGATATTTGCCCTCCATGCAATACGTTCAGCGGCGACTTGCTCCCAATGTGCATTATCAATGCCTGTATCAATCATGTCCCGCTTACACACATCTTTGTATCGTAATAGAGGCCGACCCTGAGATCTCTTACCCATCTGTAATTCACCAAAAAAAGATATCCTTTGGTATTCTACCATCATCCATCCTCCTAAGATGTCCTATCCATCTAAGTCTACGAAGACTGAGCATGGAATAAACTGTCACACAACCTGATCTTTCCAATACTTCAGTATTTGTGATTTTGTCTTGCCACTTAATACCAAGAATTCTTCGCAGACACCGCTGTTTAAGTTGTTCTCTTGGTGTGAGTAAGTTGTCCAGGTTTCACTGCCATAGAGAAGAGTACTAAGGACACAGGTTTGATAGACAAGGACTTTTGTTTTGGCAGTAAGCTTCCTGTTCTCCCAGACTCTTTTTCTTAACCTGTTCATTGTTGTTGCTGCCTTACCAATCCGGATGTTGATTTCCTGATCTAGGGATAATTTGCTATTTACCACTGATCCTAGATATGTAAAATGGTCTACTATCTCTAATTCGGCGTCGTCAATAAAGATTGATGGTACCCCATGTGCACCTTGTGACATAATCTGTGTCTTCTTTTTGCTAATTGTTAAACCAAATTCAGAACAAGTATTGGAGAATGCAGATAGTAGACATTGCAATTCTTCCTCAGAGTGGGTCGTAACTGCAGCATCATCTGCAAAAAGCAACTCTCTGATCAGTACCCTCCTAATTTTGGTCTTAGCCTTCAATCTCTGAGCATTGTAGAGGCCGCCATCTGAGCGTGAGTGAATGTATATACCACCATCCTGATCATGAAATGCATATTTCAGTAGAAGTGAAAAGTATATTCCAAAGAGGGTGGGAGCTAGTACACAACCTTGCTTAACTCCACTCTTGATTTCAAATTCTTCAGAAGTTGCACCATCAAACTTGATTATACCCTTCATGCCTGTGTGGAACGATTCTACAATGGACAGAAGAGTTGGTGGGCAGCCAATCTTCTTTAGTGCCTTGAACAGACCCTCACGACTGACCAAATCAAATGCCTTTGTGAGGTCGATGAAGGCAATAAACAGTGGTTGATTCTGTTCACGGCATTTTTCTTGCATTTGTCGCAATGAGAATATCATATCAGTGGTAGACCGGTTCTGTCGAAAGCCACACTGTGATTCGGGGTAGACTTGATCTCCTAGGACTTGAAGTCTGCGCAGAACAATTCTGGCAAATACTTTTCCAACAATACACAGAAGTGAGATACCCCTATAGTTGTTGCATTCGCTCCGATCGCCCTTGTTCTTTTACAGTGTTATGATGCTTGAATCTTTGAAATCCTGTGGGACTTGTCCTTCACGCCAGCATAGCTCTATTAGCTAGTGGATCTGTATAGTGAGTGTGTCTTGCCCACTCCTGATAACCTCTATTGGAATTCCATCCTTACCTGGAGCCTTGCCAGATGCAAGTTCATTTATAGCACACTTAACTTCTGTTATGGTGGGAAGTGTGTCCAGGTGGTCAAGAGTTGGCAGAGCCTCTATGGCGTTGAGGGCATCATCCGCTAGTTTGGTCTCACTTGAGTAAAGCTCCAAATAGTGCTCTACCCATCTGTCCATCTGCTGTTTCTTATCAGTGATGATTTCTCCAGTCAAGGTTTTTAATGGTGCACTTCTTTTGATCACTGGACCGCAGGCTTTCTTTATTCCTTCATACATGCTTCTTATGTCTCCCTTATCACTTGCGATTTGAATGGACTCACATAACTTGATCCAATAATCATTTGCACACTGCCTCGCTGTTGGCCGCAAACCAGTCCTGCCTCTTATGATCCACAGTGCCGTAAACCCCTACGGCAGTTTTATAAAGAGTTTCCTTAATTTGACCCCACTTTTCATTTACTGTACAATTTTCTGGTGTATCAGTGAAAGCGTCTTCAAGTTGCTGTTGAAACTGAAAGCACTTTTCAGGATCATGAGTGTTAATAATATTAATCCTGAGGCTGGATTTGTGTTTAGCTGTGTAGATTCTCTTTGGTCTCAGTCTAACCCTTGCAACAACCAAAGAATGATCCGTATCACAGTCAGCACTGTGGTAACTACGAGTCAATGATATATGGTTCAGATGTTGTCTCCGTGTGATGATGAAGTCCAGCTGGTGCCAATGGCCGGATCTTGGATGTTTCCATGTGACCTTATGCATCTCTTTTGTTTTAAAAAAGGAGTTTGTAATACATAGGTCATTACTGGTGCAATGCTCCAGCAGCCTTTGCCCATTTTCATTCATGCGACCGATGTTGCATTTTCCAAGGCACACTGGCCATGAACTCGAGTCCTTGCCCACACGAGCATTGAAATCACCGAGCATATAAATGTAGTCAGATTTTGGAACTGCCTTGATCACGGAGTCTAACTCCTCATAGAACGAATCCTTCACATCATCAGAGGAATCGAGTGTCGGTGCATATGCAGTAATAATGGTGGCAAACCCACAAGAGGTTGCCAAGCGCAGGGATAATAGTCTTTCATTTCCTCCTGCTGGAATTTCAATCATTCCCAGTAGCGAATTCTTCACTGCAAAGCCCACACCGTGTTGCCTTTTTTCTGCCTGCCCTCTACCCTTCCAGAAAAAGGTGTAGTTGTTTTCCCTGAGTGACCCTTCCTCAGCAAGGCGAGTCTCCTGCAGGCCAGCAATATCAATGTTTAGACAATTGAGTTCGGCATCAATCACAGCCGTTTTTCTCACATCGTCAATATTGGTCAAGTCAGTGGAAAATCCTGGACACATGGTTCTCACGTTCCAGGTTGCAAGCCGTAGCTTGAGGTTTCTATTTTTATTTTTGTTTGTGCCTGGTGCATTGGTTTTACAGCCTGCGATTCAGATTTTGTCCTAGCCCCAAGCACCCATTGAAGCAGGCAGGCTGTGGCGGATCAGCACCCAATTGGCTGGGGGCTGCCCAGCTTGAGGCGGGCGGTAGCTGATCAGTGACACCTATAGGTGTCTCCCACCGTCAGAGGCAACGCGTGGCGCCCCATGTCTACGCCAACTGACAAGGACTTATAACCCGTAACAGTTGCCTCTCGCTTTGATTCTGAGACCAGTTAAGACCAGGGATGGAGTTATTGCCTCTCCATAGCACAAAGCCTGGGCTAAAATATAGAGATCATGTGTTGTCCATGCAGCATGATCCCTCTCTCGGCCTGCCTAGTTTACTCCAGAGGAAAGGTAACACCCCTACATCTGGAACAAGACAAGCTGCAGAAGCTGCCGGATCAGCAAAGCAATGCTCTAACTGTCCGCCTGTCGGAGCTTCGATCCTAGACCAGTCGCCAACCAAGGCTTAGGGCCTGGTCTGCCCTGCCATGACATTTTGTCTTTAGCTTGCATTTCCTCGCACCAGGGTAAGGCTTGTACCCTCCCAATTGCGCTCTTCCGCTCGAAGCCGTTGGCACAATGTGGGGTGTCGGGTTTGGTAAGCGCCGCCCAACGTTCAGCGCTAACAGAAAGCAGGTAGTACCGTCTACTGTTATACGGTAGCTCAGTCATATCTGACTAAGACCTGACACCAGATATAGTCCAACCATTGGTGATTTATCTGTCTGTGCACATAGTGAGGTAGTCCAACCGTATGTGATTTGTATGTCTGTGTACATAGTGAGGTATTTGTCTGTCTGTGCACATAGTGAGGTATTTGTCTGTCTGTGCACATAGTGAGGTAGTCCAACCGTATGTGATTTGTATGGCTGTGCACATAGTGAGGTATTTGTCTGTCTGTGCACATAGTGAGGTAGTCCAACCGTATGTGATTTGTATGGCTGTGCACATAGTGAGGTAGTCCAACCGTATGTGATTTGTATGTCTGTGTACATAGTGAGGTATTTGTCTGTCTGTGCACATAGTGAGGTAGTCCAACCGTATGTGATTTGTATGGCTGTGCACATAGTGAGGTAGTCCAACCGTATGTGATTTGTCTGTCTGTGCACATAGTGAGGTAGTCCAACCGTATGTGATTTGTCTGTCTGTGTACATAGTGAGGTATTTGTATGGCTGTGTACATAGTGAGGTATTTGTATGGCTGTGTACATAGTGAGGTATTTGTATGTCTGTGTACATAGTGAGGTATTTGTATGGCTGTGTACATAGTGAGGTATTTGTATGTCTGTGTACATAGTGATGTATTTGTATGTCTGTGTACATAGTGAGGTATTTGTATGGCTGTGTACATAGTGAGGTAGTCCAACCGTATGTGATTTGTATGGCTGTGTACATAGTGAGGTAGTCCAACCGTATGTGATTTGTATGGCTGTGTACATAGTGAGGTATTTGTCTGTCTGTGCACATAGTGAGGTAGTCCAACCGTATGTGATTTGTATGTCTGTGCACATAGTGAGGTAGTCCAACCGTATGTGATTTGTCTGTCTGTGAACATAGTGAGGTAGTCCAACCGTATGTGATTTGTATGTCTGTGCACATAGTGAGGTATTTGTATGCCTGTGTACATAGTGAGGTATTTGTATGGCTGTGTACATAGTGAGGTATTTGTATGTCTGTGTACATAGTGAGGTATTTGTATGTCTGTGTACATAGTGAGGTATTTGTATGGCTGTGTACATAGTGAGGTATTTGTATGGCTGTGCACATAGTGAGGTATTTGTCTGTCTGTGCACATAGTGAGGTAGTCCAACCGTATGTGATTTGTATGGCTGTGCACATAGTGAGGTAGTCCAACCGTATGTGATTTGTATGGCTGTGCACATAGTGAGGTAGTCCAACCGTATTTGATTTGTATGTCTGTGTACATAGTGAGGTATTTGTCTGTCTGTGCACATAGTGAGGTAGTCCAACCGTATGTGATTTGTATGGCTGTGCACATAGTGAGGTAGTCCAACCGTATGTGATTTGTCTGTCTGTGCACATATTGAGGTAGTCCAACCGTATATGATTTGTCTGTCTGTGCACATAGTGAGGTAGTCCAACCGTATGTGATTTGTATGTCTGTGTACATAGTGAGGTATTTGTATGGCTGTGTACATAGTGAGGTATTTGTATGGCTGTGTACATAGTGAGGTATTGTATGGCTGTGTACATAGTGAGGTATTTGTATGGCTGTGTACATAGTGAGGTATTTGTATGTCTGTGTACATAGTGAGGTATTTGTATGTCTGTGTACATAGCGATGTATTTGTATGGCTGTGTACATAGTGAGGTAGTCCAACCGTATGTGATTTGTATGGCTGTGTACATAGTGAGGTAGTCCAACCGTATGTGATTTGTATGTCTGTGCACATAGTGAGGTATTTGTCTGTCTGTGTCCATAGTGAGGTATTTGTATGTCTGTGTACATAGTGAGGTATTTGTATGTCTATGTACATAGAGAGGTATTTGTATGTCTGTGTACATAGTGAGGTATTTGTATGTCTGTGTACATAGTGAGGTATTTGTATGTCTGTGTACATAGTGAGGTATTTTTATGGCTGTGTACATAGTGAGGTAGTCCAACCGTATGTGATTTGTATGTCTGTGCACATAGTGAGGTATTTGTATGTCTGTGTACATAGTGAGGTATTTGTATGTCTGTGTACATAGTGAGGTATTTGTATGTCTGTGTACATAGTGAGGTATTTGTATGTCTGTGTACATAGTGAGGTATGTGTATGTCTGTGTACATAGTGAGGTATTTGTATGGCTGTGTACATAGTGAGGTATTTGTATGTCTGTGTACATAGTGAGGTATTTGTATGGCTGTGTACATAGTGAGGTATTTGTCTGTCTGTGTACATAGTGAGGTATTTGTATGTCTGTGTACGTAGTGAGGTATTTGTATGGCTGTGTACATAGTGAGGTAGTCCAACCGTATGTGATTTGTATTGCTGTGTACATAGTGAGGTATTTGTCTGTCTGTGTACATAGTGAGGTAGTCCAACCGTATGTGATTTGTATGTCTGTGCACATAGTGAGGTATTTGTCTGTCTGTGTACATAGTGAGGTAGTCCAACCGTATGTGATTTGTATGTCTGTGCACATAGTGAGGTAGTCCAACTCTATGTTATTTGTATGTGTGTGTTTGAAAGAAACTAGGAGATCAGCATCTAGACAGTAACACACCAACTGATGACAGCAGTCATGCTGACAGTCATACCATCTTCACATGAAACAGCTTAAAATAGCTACTGTATTGGAAACAATGATGCAGTCATGTATTTTGACGTAGTGGCAAGGCTGTTGATGTAGTTACAAGGCTGTTTACAACTGGTTGTTTCGTAGACCCCTGGAAGATTGAGCTCTAACTCTCGAGTCTGAAGCAGACATTCAGGTCACTTAAGTCCTGTAATCAAAGAATGTCAGTGTTAGAGACACGACACTGTTTAAGAGTCAGTTAGTTGTCTTCGATCTTCAGGTCCGGTAGAATGACCGTATATTTCTCCTCCTTGGTCCACTCTACGTTATAGCACCCCCGATAATCATCGTTTCTATACTTTCCTGGGAATCTCCGTGGCGATATGGTTATCCCGCCTGCCTCGCGCCCCAAAGGTTGTGAAATCGATTCCTGGCCACGTCGCTCGCTTCACTGATGCAATTTTCTTGTAGACTCCTGGGAGTCGTCGCTGAAGCTACAGAGTTTGTGCTTTTTGCGATGTCTTTGGCAGAATACCCTGCGGAAAGAGACCGAGCCATACGGGGTAAAGCTCGGCATAATGAAGTCGGTCCTTTTGGATTTTGCAGCCTTTTTTTCTATACTTTTCTGTCTGTTTACATTTAACGGCCCTAAACGTGGCTATCCGACTTTTAAAATTTAAAACTGTGTTCTGATATGTCTTATTTGACAAGGACAGACGTTGTCTGTGCATTCTGTGATGCGATTGATAGATGGACTCTGAGACGTCTCTAGCTGCTTCATTTGCTTCTAATTGGTGCAGGTGTCGTTCAGTGTGCTATTTTATATTCTTTTCTGTCCCTGGATTTCGGTGCATTCGTTTTCTGTCTATTGTTTCCTTATTGCATCTTTCATTTTTTGCCCCTTTGTCTTCTTTTGTTTCTTATCTTTTGATTCAATTCTAATTCATTGTTTTAAACTCTAGCTTGTCTTTCCTGCTCCGGCTATTTCCTGTCACGACTTTTTCACAGTCTCATCTGTTGTTATTTAATCTGCCTGTTTCCTTGTCTCTTCCTTTTTAAAATGTTCTTTTTCAGTTTGATTTATATTTTGTATGCTTATATTCTGCAAAATTGAAACAATTGCATTTATTAGTAAATGATAAGAACTACACATGTAAAGTCAGTCTTAATCTGAAATAGCAGAGTGGACATACTTTGTGATTGCTGCATTGGGGGAACTGAGCAAGCAGGGAATACCCGATGTGCAGGGATGTCGATTGTGATAACGAAGCCGATGGGAAAAAGGAAGCATACAATAATAGAAGAATAAAGTTTCGTGTTGATTACTACTATCATATAATCTTTACCGTGATATGAGGTAGAGAGCGCAACATTGACTGCGTTCGGGCCAAAGGAGAAAAATTGTAAAAGCAGAGAAAACCTCTCACTGCCCCAACCTACAATAGGAAAAGGAACAGAAAAGAAGATTGTCCAGGGTTCCAGAAACAGGGGCAGGAACTATAGTTTATGTTGAAATTGAGATAATGGATTAATCTATTAGGATGTAACAGCAATGTTTACTGTTTAAACTAAACTTACAAAGACTAAACAAACAATTCGGGAACAGCACAGTTCTTTATTGATCAAATTCTACAACTTCAGGGACAACTGATGCACATAGAAACATTGAAACATAAAACCAAAGTACAGACAACTGCAGTATAAAATGAAACATTAACAATGGGTGGTCCTTAGCAAATAACCAGGCATCTGCCCTTTAGACCAAGTCTATAGGGTACACGAAGTACCACAACTGACTCCTTAAATACCTAAATTTAGTTTAATGTGACACTTAACAAAAGCCAGAAACCTTAACAAAAGATGTGACATTTTCACAGGAAGAACTTTGACACTGACAAAAAGAAAACTCCCTACAAGGGAGACTTTGCAACAGTTGTGACACCCACAAAAACCCAGAAGAACTCTGACGGTACAGTCATTACAGCCACTCCTGCAACATAAAAAGCAATATCTGATTATCTGTGTTACAGAATCAATACATACATAAATCATAATGCATACATGAGAAATAAATGTCCATATTTCCCAATTTTTTCATTGTGATTAATGTTCAGTTGTTAAATACAACAATCAACAATCACTTAACGACCCTCTCCAGTTGTACAGTTGCTATCACATAATAAAACTTGTTGTTTAAACTGACCAGCTTCTAATGCAATATTCTCAGCCTGTTCTGACTTCCCATTTAGCACACTGTTCACTTACAAAATGGCTCCAATTCAGTGGAACTATCATATACAGATCCTACGCACACCGGCAATGAAGGATTCGATCTGACTTACCCAGCTATAAACACATTTAACTATCAAATGCAACACACATACACCTGTCTTGTAAATAAGTAGAGTGAATTTACATCATCCTCTTCTTCTTCTAAAAACCTCAACTTACGTGAATGCCCATGTACCCTGGGACCAACTATCTACTCCTTAAATGTCCATGGTTGAATAAGGCTGCTGCACATTAACACCTCTAATGTAACACAGTACAGCATACCACATCTGATGTTAGTATTACAAACTAATGCCAACATGTGTTGTCTAAGGCCAGCCACAATTGTGGCTGAACGGAGGATGTCGTTATCTTCTCCATCCCTTCTGTGGTATACCGGTTATAAATCTCCCTTTATTACGCCTCGTGTAGCTTAACTTTTTTCTTTTATATTTTGCATATCCTTCACAGGACATCGCTGTCAACACCAGCATTTTACCGCTGTTATTGATTTCTTGGCAAGATTACGCTCAGTAGTTTGCCTTTGCTTTTTGAGCAGCCGGCTCACTTATCCCGTACGTCATCAACGCGGCGAGAACCGCTACAAATTCTCGCGCACTGCGTTGCCCTACATGGATAAACGGGATTACGGAGAAAGTCGTTTAAATCCTAGACCAGGTGATACCGGCGTAGCATAACTAATACACCTAAACTCCTTCACAATAGATGGTACATAGCTTTATACCAGACGATTTATATGATATAGACATGCGATGTTTTACTTCAGACAGAACCTCAAACCCAATGATTCCATCAATGATCTGATACACCTTCTAATACAAACACCACTGCATCCTTGTCTTAAATGTGATGTCAGACTTCAACTATTGCTAAATGACAAGCTCTCTCCACACACACACACACACACGTACACACACACATACACACTACACACACACACTACACACACACACTACACAAGGCATACAAAGGGCTCCTTAACTTCACCTATACTTACAACGTCCTTCCCCTTCTCACCGAAGCAGTTGCCTTCTATCTATAGGTCTGTGGTGGCTTGGGACCATCACACTTTGCAGACCTAGGTGCTCGGAGGAATAGGTGGTCAGTCTCTCCCACCGGCCACGAGCTGCGAGCCCAGATATCGAACCCGCCTCAGACCGTCCTCTTGCCATTGTCAGCGCAATTTCCTAACCATTCCGACATGGCGGCCGCTAACATTCACATTCATCTTCCTAGATGTAATTCTTTCCATTTGTCTTGTGTGAGCACTTCTCATGCCTAGAAATACATTAATCACAGACGCATATTTTCACGGAATAATATATGTCAGGCGTTCAGCCTGTATTTAATATGCTCACGTCAGTTTCCATCGCATATTGGTGAATATATTATGTTTGTTACCGCTTGTACACGCACAGAAAACCAGTTTATCACTTACATATTGTGCATATACACGTGTATATGAGATAATATATACAATTTTGTAAATATCACATTGTATATATCATATGGTATATATCACGTTGTATTTATCCAAAGTATATATCACGTATATACTAGTAAAATAACACAGTATATATAACGCAGTATACATCACATATATACCACTATATTCAAGAAGTTAGTTAGTTAATTAGTTAGTTAGTCGCAGTTCCAACTTCACGGCAAAGGGTCACCCATTATGCTCCGTTCCTGTGCCAGTGAATATCACACAACATGCACCTCACTGCCCCATATGAAATGTGGAACAGACAGGAGTCTCAACAAACCAACAGCCCGCACAGGTATACTATGCATAATGCCGCTGCCAGAATACTAAAGCCAAAGTTCGCCACGTAAAAAAAAAACAGTTTATCGTCAATGGAAGTGACAGTCACTAGAAAACCAGCAGCCTCACATTACTGCATAAGGCAACTCAGTTAGTTCAGCGACCGGCCAATCGCATTTTTCTGACCATGCAGTTCACGCTACAAACACCGGACAGATGTACAAGCACTTCACACGAAATTTACAGCTCACAGTGTCGATTCACTCACTCAACTCAGCAGCAGTGCGACGGAACCATCACAAAGTATATATCACACATATGCCGGTATATTTCACGTAGAAATATCACATTTATAGCAGTATATATATATCACATAGTATATATCACATAGTATACACCACGTAGTATATCACGTAATATATATCACTAGTATATATCAAATAGTATACATCACATAATATGTTTCGCCTGTTTATTAATTGTCCAGAATTGGCAGCCATATGTTAAAACTTTAAAACTAGATCTTTGAAACATGAAAGAACTCATTTTCTAACTTCCAAGGACAAGGGCCAATTGTATAAAATGTTCTTTATTTGACAAAATGCAGTTTTTGCTTGTGCTATTATGTTCTTTTTCTCTGTGATGCATCCTCCATCCCATGTTATCCACGTGCCTAGATATCTGAATGTCTGCACTTGCTCCAAAATAACGACTGACTCACAAAAGCATATTATTTGTGTGATTCTTTATTTCTGTGACGCGTCTTTCATGTGGCGTTGTCTATGTGCTTAGATAAATGCATTTCCGTACTTGTCACACATTAATATCATTGACTTTAATTGTAGATTTAATTATGACCTGTTTCTTTAATATTGTCATTAATTTTAAATACATATTATTCAGACTGAGGCCAGTGTATTCACTTTTTAAAAATCATTGTATGTGTGCCGGGGTTGAAGCCCATCCTACTACCAGCCGCGACCACCTGGGGACGGATGGTGGGGTGGTCTCTAGATACTTTGTCTAGAGGTTAGCTGTGAATATGTTGACTAAGCATCCGTGGACCAACACAGGCGGTGGTCACTGAGGGGAAGCGAGTTAGTTGGTCGGGTTGCTATCTCTATGACGTAGCCATTGGCTGGTAAGATGCGCCATATAATTAACCTCTTCCCCCTGTTGATTTGCAGGGTCTTTCTTTTAGTCACAGGATAGTGGAGTCAACCACGCACAAACCGGCGGAAGGCAATGGGAAACCACGGCTGTATTTTCCCAAGAATATCATGCCTCTAAACAAAATTGATAAACATAACGACGTTAATGGAGATTCCTGTGGAGTATCTTCGTCCAGTAGGGAGTATCATGTGCTCCAGGTGTTGCCCGATCGTCATCAAGCAACAGTTTGCAAATTAAATGTTAAACATACAGCAAGTGTTGGTACATGGAATGTTAGAACACTTAACCAGAAAGGTAAGTTAGAAAACATCAAGAATTAAATTAAAAGAATGGAAGATAAATATATTAGGTATTTGTGAAATGCGATGGCCAGTAGTAGCGGAAACATATTTAGATAAGTAGAGGAATTATTTACTCAGGAGAGAAGGGCTACAAAAGGGGAATTGGCATAATTATGGATCAAATGAATTCTAGAAGGATTAAAGGATTTGGGATCTCAAATAGAGTATTACTAGTATAATTCCATGGAAAGCCTATTAATATTAACACAATACAAGCATATGCGCCAACAGCAGACAGTAAAGAAGAAGACATAAATATATTTTATAACTAATTAGACATGGCGTGGACCAGTGAACACATTTTGAAATGACTGTCATACTCAGAGGATTTCAATACCAAAATAGGCAACGAAAAGGTGAGTGGTGTGAGTGGTGGCTATGGCCAAGTGATAGGAACGAAAGAGGTGACAGATTAATAGCATGGGCAGAATACCATGAAGTGGTAATAGGTAACACCTGGTTCAAACACAATCTTCGACAAGTATATACGTGGAAAAGCCCTGGAGATAATATTCGCAATCAAATTGGCTATATACTGATTCCAAAGAGAATCAGAAGAAGTTTAGTAGGAGTAAAAACTAGACCAGCAGCAGATGGACATAGTGACCATGTGCCAGTCATAGGCAAAATTAGGGTAAGACCTAACCATACAGAAAAACCCCAAAGAACAGCAAGTTAGATCTAGCAGTACCTAAAACAGGCAACAAAAAAAAAATAAGAGAAAGATACAATGTTACTATAAAACAGGTAAAATGCTATGGGCGTAATACAGACTATTGCCGAACACTGGGACATGTTGCGGAAATCAATCCAACTGACAATCAAAAGAAATAATTTCACCTAAACATAGAATTGCAAAAGAGAAATGAATGACAGATGAAATTTTGCGGATGATGGACGAAAGAAGAAAGAAAAAGTAGATAAAGATGAATGTAATAGAATACATATAGAATAGTAAACAATACAAAATGGCTAAAGAAGTCTGGCTGAATCAACAGCACAAGAGATTGGGAGAAACTATTGAACGGACTACCATTCCATGTATCAACAAATAAATACAATAACAGTTAGGAAAACACGAAATACCACTGGATGTTTAAAATTGAGGAATGGTGCAATATTGATGGGACAAGATTGTACAGTCAATAGATGGACGGAATATCTGGAAGAGCTTTATGATGATTAGAATCCGGATGTAAATATTCATAACAATGGAGAGGGTCAACCAATACTTGTAGCAGAAATTCAAGATGCACTGCATCGCATGAAGAAAGGAAAGGCACCCGGCCCAGACAACATTACAATGAAGGAGTTGAGGATCTAGGTGATTTTGGAATCGAAATATTGACACAATTCCCAAAATGACATCAACACTAGTGGGTACATTCCTAGTGTTCTGTTGAAATCCATCTTTATAACTCTGTCAAAGAAACCAGGCGCTTTAGAAAGCGAATAGCGAATAATAAGTCTTATGAGGTCGCATGAGAAAGCTGTTACTGAGAATAATTATGAAAAAAAAAAAAGAAACAAGATTAAATCATAAACTGGTGATGAACAGTGTGGATTTGTAGAGGGGGAGGGGACACACAATGCTATATATATATTAGAAAGAGCTATATAAATAAAAAGAGATCTGCACTTATGCTTCAAAGACTACACAAAAGGATTTCACAATGTGAAACACCAGGAACTAATACAGCTACTAAAACTACTGAACATTGACGGCAAAGACCTGCAAATAATAAATAACATATATTGGCAGCAAACAGCAGCCATAAGCATCACCAACCTTGTAGGAACATTTCAGTGTATATACACGGGTGTCAGAATATGTTGTGTAATGTCTCGAAAATGTATTCTCATTGTACAGTGAACATATAATGAGATCTACTGAAATATGTCAGGGATCCTGGTTGGTAGACGCAATATAAATAACTTATGTTATGCCGATGACATCGTCTTGATAGTAACAAGTCACAAGGAACTACGGGAAATGATAGATACATTGGTTGTAGAAAGTGAAAACATGGACTTTAGCTTGAATAATAAAAAGACAGAAGTCATGGTGATATCAAAGACAAAGGTTGTACCTAAATGTGCAATTAAAGTAAATGGCGTTATTTTGAGGCAAGTGCAGAAATTCAGATATGGATAGCATCAGATGGAAGATGAATCTAAAGATAAAGAACAGAATAGGACAAGCAAACACTGCATTCCATAAAATGAAGAATATTTTGTGCAATAAGTCACTGTCCTTGAAAGTTATAAAAAGTGGTTTTACATGTTACACAGAAACAGTTTTAACAGAATCAGGGTTGCGAATCCTGGACAATTAATAAACAGGCGAAATAAAATCCTTGGAGATGTGGTTTTATAGAAGCATGCTGAACATTAATTGGACAGCGAAAATGATCATCTGGACATTTTAAATAAAGCTAAGTCGCAAAGACAACTTATCACAAAGATCAGAAAGAAGCAGTCATCATATTTGGCCACATTATGAGAAGACAAAAACTGGAACATGTGACAACCGGGCAGTTTTGTGGAAAGAGCGATATAGGAAGACAGCGTGATAAAATTATTGACAGTCTTGTGTCAAGGCAGCGAAGGGTGTCAACACACAAACTGATCCATGACGGCAGAGATCGCAATTTGTGGAGAGGTATTATTGCCCACGACAGCCAGCAAGGTACTGGATGAAAGATGATGATGCTGTATCTGGACACACACGCACACGCGCGCGCGCAGTTGACTACTCATATGTACTACCGAGTTTTGTGCACTATACTGCATTTCTCCTAGTGTGGTTGATGGCAGGAGACTTGATCTATTATCAATGGCGTCCTTGCATAATCAAAGCGACCTAGTAGTATAACCACCCACCCCCTACTCCCACCCCCACATACAAATATATGTTACAAATTACACGCATACTCTTCTTCACCACAATACAGCAATATATTTTACGGAATGCTTGCCAGTTAGTCGCTGCCTCCTGACACCAAAAAAAAGATACTTCACTTGTAATGAATCTCATAGGAGCAGTCAGGCGAATGTTTGGCGCATAAAAGTCCTACAGACAATCCCGTTACATGACAGATCAATACGTTGAGCAACTATAGCCATGACTTCCTAGCTGGCCAGTGGTAAAATTGCCGGCTAAACGTTAGGTATCCGTGTTGTTACAACACACACACACACACACACACACGCGCACGCGCACGCACGCGCGCACGCACACACACACACACACACACATATATATATATATATGTGTGTGTGCGTGTGTGTGTATGTGAAAAAGAGGATCGACTTCATTGTACCGAGTTTTACCTATATGGCTCAATCTCTTCGAAAGCGTCGCACAAGGCACAAACTGCATAGCTCCAGCGACGATCCCCAGGAACTTCCGAGAAAATTGCAGACGTGAATGGAACAAAGTAGGCCGCGATCGAACACACAAAGACTTCAGCACGGAAACTCTTTCCTTGACACGAGAGAAGTCTCTCTCTTTGACTACCATTATCTCTCTTTCCACATATCTATTCAGATGTCGCAAGTTCCAGCTTTTTTCCTGCACACTTATGTGATAAATAAATGATGACCGCCTTTATAAAATATTTGTGATAAGTTGACTTTGCTTCTCAACCGTTGTCAAAACATTTAGATACTCAAAACAATGTTTTCCCGTGGGGACTTTGAAAAACGAAGACAAAAAACAACGGATGACACGATTTATTGCCTGGCATATTTCGCTGCAGCTCGTCAGGCACACACTGCAGAAATCACACAGCATAAACTAAATACATAAATTCTTCAACGCTGAAGCATACAACACACAATAAGAATTATGATTACCCATTTTTGCAGTGCTGGAATTTTTCAACATTCTTTATTGAAACAACATCTCTAAAACTACAAGTATAAGGATTGATTTGTTTTTTACTAATTGTCCAGGTGAGGACTGCGCCTGGCCCTGCAGCCAGTAGGGCTAATATCGACTAGGCTCTCTCAGGAGGGGTGAAATGTGAAAATTAACCTGCCGATGACCGAGCGGCTGGCCGAGCGGCTAGAATGCCGGATTCTCCCTTGGGAGACCCGGATTCGAATCCTCGGTAACGTATGCATTTATTTTGCTATCGGGGGCAACAAGAAAACCCTAACCTGCACAGTTCACGGCCTTAATTCCATAGGCTCAAGAGCCCATTGCCATACACCGCGAAGTACTATGATGGCAGTAAATGACAGTTTTGACAGATTACTCGCAGATTACACAAGTCAACCCCACCTCCCCGTATTGTTGTAGACTGGGAAACCATTACCACGAGGTCATGGGCCAACGGGGCTCTGGCTCGTCAGGAGGGGGTGGGGGGGGGGGTGGGGTGTAGGATGTGGGGGAGGGGACGTACTACATATGGTCAGATTTTCCTGTTTTTAGTCTGTGACTGGCCTAGCAAGCATGAAGGGGATATGTCCTAGTGCTCGAAGAAAATGAATGAGGCATAATCAAACTGACCCAAATAGGTTTGGTGTGAATATGCTGTTTATTAACTGTGTTTTGTGGACATAGACTTTACTGTTAATTTTCCCTACATATACGTCACCATCTATATTTAGGGTCATCAGCTATATTTAGCACTGACGGTGATCTCCTGTTAGGCCGAAGGTGTACATCTGAGAGGTTGTAAAACGCGTCCAGGCGTGTGAGAACATCGAATAAGATATATTAACATCAACATTAAGTTCGTCAGTATGTCCTGCGATGGATCAGAGCACCAAACTACGTTATTGGGATAAGTTCGGCTCAAAGTTAATGACGTTTCACTATCAAGGTCCATTGTGCAATTGTCCAAGATAGCCAGCCAGCGCTGTGAGTTTGACATTTATTAACGTTAACATGTTGTGCTTGTTGTGCTCAAAGGCAGAGGTAAAAAGACCACCATGTGAATGTGGAAGGCAAGGGGAAACCACCACATTATCTTCCCAAGACTTCATGGCAAAACATAAATCAAAGTTAGTGAAGGACGTTAATGGCTGTCTTAGGGCATCCTCGTCCGGTAGGGACAGTCATGAGCCACAGGTGACACCAGACCGTCATCCAGCTACTGATGGCAAAATCTTAACTAAAATAAATAAATTTAGAGTAGGAACATGGAATGTTAGGACATTAAATGATTAAATGAGCTAGGAAAGTTGACCAATGTTCTAAGAGAGATGGATAGCATGAAAATGAATATACTAGGCGTTAGTGAGATGAGATGGAAGGGATCGGGCAAAATTATAGCTGACAATCACACAATAATTTATTCTGGAGGGGAGACACATGAGAAAGGGGTAGGAATAATATTAGATGAAAAAACAGCCAAGTCAATTAATGGATACTGGTGTATTTCAGATAGAGTTATTATGGTAAAAATCAAAGGCAAACCAATAGACATAAATATTATACAAGTATATGCACCAACAGCAAGCAGTAGTGATGAAGAAATACAACACTTTTACGACGAAATAGAAATGGCGATGGCTCAAATTGGATCACAAGAAATAAAGATAATACTTGGTGATTTTAATGCAAAAGTAGGACAGGAAAAAATAGAGGATGTAGTGGGGAATTATGGTTTAGGTACAAGAAATGAAAGAGGGGAAAAGCTAATAGAATGGGCAAATATCAATTATATGATAATTGGAAACACATGGTTTAAACACCATAAAAGACGACTGTACACATGGATAAGCCCTGATAAGAAAATACGCAACCAAATTGACTACATACTAATTAATAAAAGATTTAGAAATGCTTTAATTAGTGTAAAGACAATGCCTGGTGCTGACTGTAATAGTGATCATGTACCACTATGTGGACAAATAAAAGTAAGATTAAAAAGAGGGAAAAAAATGGTTAAGAACATGAGACTTAATAAAGAGGTTCTAAAAATAGATAAAGAAATGCAAGAACAATACAGAGTGACTGTGAAAAATAGGTACAATGCAATAACTAAAATACAGAGTATAGATGAACAATGGGAAATGTTAAGGGACTCCATTCATCAAACTAGCAAAGAAGTATTACCAGAGAGAGGCAAAATAGCTAAGAAAAAATGGATGAATGAAGATATTTTAAACCTGATGGACAAAAGAAAACAGTATAAAAATGACAAACAAGAATACGCTAAGATAAATAAAGAAATAAAAGATAAATGTGGGAAGGCTAAAGAAAGTTGGTTAAACGAGCAATGCAAAAAAATTGAATTAAATTCCATTAAAGATACAAAAAATATGCACAGACAAATCAGTGAGCTTACAGGAAAAAAAATAAGAATAAATACAGGGTGTTTGAAATCAAAAACAGGAAAGATAATATTAGAGGAAGATGCTATAATGAAGAGGTGGAATGAGTATATAAGAGAATTATATGAAGGAGAAAGGGCAGAATTAACAGAAGATAGTAACTTAGAAGGTCCACCTATTCTGAAAGAAGAAGTCGCTGACGCTATGAAACGTATGAAGAAAGGAAAAACAGCTGGGCCAGATGAAATCACAATAGAAGAATTAGAAGTATTGGGAGAATTTGGAGTAGATATATTAACCAAAATGTTGAATGATATTTACAACCCAGTGATATGCTGAAATCTGTATTTATAGCTATACCAAAAAGACCAGGAGCAATTGATTGTGAAGATTTTCGTACAATTAACCTTATAAACCATATCACTAAGCTTCTACTCAGAATCATAATGAGAAGAACCAAAAATAAAATAAAAATGGAAATTAGTGAAGAACAGTATGGATTTGTGAAAGGAAAGGGCACAAACAATGCAATTTATACATTGCGGACACTAATAGAAAGGTCAATAGAGAAACAGAGGGACATATATTTGTGCTTCATAGATTATACTAAGGCATTTGATAAAGTAAAATATGATGAACTGATTAAAATGTTGGAAGATATCAACACTGATGGAAAAGATTTAAGAATAATAAAGAATATTTACTGGAACCAAGTAGCAGCAATTAAAATGGGAAATAAAGAGGGTAGTTACGAACAGATAAAGCTATGAGTACGACAAGGGTGTGTCTTGTCACCAGATCTTTTCTCCCTGTATAGCGAAGTAATAATGAGAGAGATCAAAGAGATGCCAGGAATACTAGTTGGAGGTTATAATATAAATAATATACGCTATGCAGATGACACAGTATTGGTGGCGGATAATTCAACAGACCTACAACAATTATTAGACGTTGTAGTAACAGAGAGTGCAAGGAAAGGACTCAACTTGAATATCAAGAAAACAGTAACAATGGTAATATCAAAGAAAATGGTGACACCAAAATGTGACATAGAAATAGAAGGGAAAATCCTTAACCAAGTTGATAATTTTAGATACCTAGGGGCATTTATAACATCAGATGGAAGATGTACAACAGAGATTAGAAGCAGAATAGGGCAGGCAAAAGCCGCATTTCATAAAATGAAGAGTATCTTATGCAATAAGTCACTGTCACTGAATATAAGAAAGAGAGTGCTGAAATGCTATGTAGAACCAGTTTTGCTGTATGGCAGTGAATCTTGGAATGTAAATGAACAAATTAAGAAGAAATTAGAAGCAACAGAGATGTGGTTCCTGAGACGAATGTTGCGAATTCCTTGGACTGCCAGAGTAACTAACGACGACTGCCTGAAACAGGCTAATGAAACTAGAACATTATATACAACAATAAGACAGAGACAAACAGCTTTCCTCGGTCATGTGATGAGAAGAGAGGCATTGGAGAACATCGTAACAACTGGAAAGATCGAGGGGAAGAGAGGCAGAGGTAGACCAAGAGAAGTGATGCTGGATGGATTGAGACGGTGGCATGGAGGAATATCAGCAGCAGAGTTGATCCAGAGAACCAAAGACCGAGATCTATGGAGAGCCATGAACGCCTACGCCAGCCGGCACGGCACTTGATGATGATGATGATGATGATGATGTTGTGCTTGTGAAGAAGCTGCTGCTCCCTAGAGGGTAGCTAGTGGACGTCTAGAACATCATCCACCACCTGCGTGTCTGTGCAGGTGGTGGATAATGTTGAAGAGCAGCCAATAGATAGTTGTAGGTTATGGTCTCCAGCTTCACGACGGTAGGCAGAGGATCCCTTTTTTTGAGAGACAATGGCTACGGTCATCGACCATTATGGTCACTGCTAGGAAGGAAAGCAATGATAAACTACCTTCTTTACAGATGCCAAGAATATCAGGAACTGAATTTTATCGATAATCAGAAAAACGGCGTAAATGGGTGTTCCATAGGAGCAGCGCTCGCCCGGTAGGGGTAGTCATCTGCACCAGGTGACTCCAGACGGTCATCAAGAGACTGAGTGCAAACGAATATCAACATTGAAGGTAGCAACTTGGAATGTAAGAACTATGAGTAGGGATGGAAAATTTGATAACATTAAGAATGAAATGAGAAGATTAAATATTAACCTGTTAGGTATATATGAGACCAGATTGACAGGATGGGCATTATAACATCTGATGAATATAGAATAATCTATTCTGGTGGAGAGAAACAACATCGATGACTAGCAATTATAATGGATACAAAGAGAGCAAAATCGGTCAAAGCATATTGGACTGTATCAGACAGAGTGTTACTGGTGAAGTTGAGTGGAAGACCTTTTGATGTCAACGTCATACAAGTTTATGCACCAACAGCAGACAGTAGTGATGACAGCATCGATGAATTTTATAGTGATTTAGAGAAAGCCTTCAAAATATGCAAGAATTCTGAAGTAACTATCATAATCCATCCATCCATAATGTGCCATGCCGGTAAGCGTGGGCGGTCATGTTCTGCCATCTCACTCGATCACCAGAGTCGTGGATCAGCTCCGTGTTTCTGTCTCGACCATGCCACAAGGCCAAGCCATCCAGGTACTTGCTTCTAGGTCTTCCCCTTGGTCTGTTCCCCTCGATCTTACCAGTTGTCACCAAATTCTCCAATCCATTTCTTCTCATAACATGCCCAAAATTGTTTGACTGTCTACGTCTAATTTCTCTAATCAATTTACGATCTTCATTTGTTTCTTGAAGGACTTGTTCATTGGTCTTTCTGGCTGTCCATGGTATTCTTTGCATTTTCCTCAGAAACTACATCTCTACAGCCATCAGATGTTTTTCAGCCTGCCTATCATAATGGGTGACATGAATGCCAAAGTTGGAAATCAACAGGACGGATGCATAGTAGGCAAGTATGGAGTAGGGGAACAGAATGAAAGAGGTTGCAGACTTGTACAGTGGGCAAAAGAGAATGATTTTATTATTGGAAACACCTGGTATCAGCAGCGAGGAGATTATGGACATGGAGGAGTCCTGATCATAAGATCAGAAATCAGACTGATTACATTCTCATCAACAGAAGATTTCGAAATGCCTTAAAAGTCGCAAAAACTATACCAAGCACAGACTGCTACAGAGACCATAGATTAATCTTAAGCAATTTACATATATTATTAAAGAAAGTCAAATATTCACCAAGAAACACAAAATTTGATCTACAGGCACCGAAGAGTGAGGAAATAAAAGATAAATTCAACGTAGAGGTAAAGAACAGATTCGATGCATTGTCCGATAAGGAAATATTATTTTCAAGACGTCAGTGACCAATGGGAAATATTAAAGAAATCAGTCAACCAAGCTGCAGAAACAACCATCCCAAAAATACAGATAATAGGACGCAAGAAATGGATGACGAAAGACAATTTAAAATGCATAGAACAGTAATTGAACCTTCTATAGACGTAAACAAAGATCTATATCTTTGCTTTATTGATTACACAAAGGCTTTCGATAAAGTGAGACATGTCGACATGATAAGGATGCTTGAAATTGATGGAAAAGACCTTAGACTTGTAAAAAACATATATTGGAAACAACAAGCTGCCATAAGAATTGATAATGAAGTGGGACAATATCAACCTATTAAGAGAGGTGTTAGGCAGGGATGTGTGTCTCCAGATCTTCTTTCCCTATACAGTGAAAATATTTTCAGAAATATAGAAGATATGGAAGGAATCAACATTGGGAGACAATATATCAATAACATTAGATATGCAGACGATAGTCTTGATTGCAGACAATGAACTGGACCTGCAAAATTTAGTAGATGCGGTTGTTGTACACATTGAACAACTGGGGTTAGAACTGAATATTAAGAAGACATAGATTATGGTCGTCACTGGGAAGAAGGTTATACCAAATGTGATATACGAATAAATGGGCATATTCTTAAGCAAGTTTAGTTTAGTTTAGTTTTAGTTTAGTCGATGGATCAACATCACGGCACACGGGTGCAACCCATAAGTGCTCCGTTCTCCTCCTAACTCAAACCTGAATCTGGAGAAAGTCAGCTCAGTGCACGAACTCCGTAGCACCGGCGAGGATAATAACTAATCGATACAGTTATCCGGCACAGTCATTACATTTGATGGGAGATGCCTTGAAGAGATTAGAACATGAATTGCCATTGCGAAGGTAGCCTTTTGCAAGATGAAAAACATACTGACCTATAAAAAGATCTCAACTGAAACGAGAAAAAGTGTTGAAGTGCTACATAGAACCTATACTTTTGTATGGATGTGAAGCGTGGGCAATAAGCAGTCAAGCTGAAAAACAACTGATGGCTGTGGAAATGTGGTTCCTGACGAAAATGCAAAGAATACCATCGACAGACATAAAAACCAATGAACAAGTCCTTCAAGAAACAAATACAGATCGTAAACTGATTAGAGTCATTAGACGTAGACAGTCAACATTGTTTGGACATGTTATGAGAAGAAATGAATTGGAGAACTTGGTGACAACTGACAAGATCGAAGGGAAGAGACCAAGGGGAAGACAGAGAAGTAAATACCTGGATGGCTTGACCACTTTGGGATGGTCGAGACAGGAACACGGAGCTGATCCACGATTCTGGTGATAGAGTGAGGTGGCAGAACATGGCCGCCCACGCTTTCCGGCATGGCACATGATTGATTGATTGTTCATTCAAAAACTATGAAATGTATACACAATATAGATGGGTGTCATTGTCACCGTCCTAGATATCTAGGGGAATGAAACTCGGGCTCATACAGGCAACAAACTCCGTTCATATGCAATCTAACATCATTTATTTATATTATGTTACAGTAAGCTGGCGAAGAGAGTATTCGCAAGCCAGCAATCTGCAAGTTGCGTATCACAGGAGTTTACAATAAACATGATTATTACAACAACTCTATCAGCTATCTGACATATGCTTAAGACCCCTAAATACACTTGGGTTTTAAGCTATCAAGTCACCCTTAAGGTAAGCCCTGTTGCTTCCTCGATGTCCAGTCCGTGTCTGCCTTTCCACACGTGTCGCAATCCGACACGGGTGGTAACTCTCTCCGAGTTTCTCGTGGACCCCGCAATCGGCGGGCCCCATCGGTGTCCACGGGGCTGTGGACACACTGACCGGTCCTTCGAGAAGGCTCTGGATTATTCGAGCCTTCGAGTGACTCAGTTCTTTCCCTTTAGCTGGAGTTCTATCCCTTCTCCACTCTCTCTTAATTTTATGTTGGTACCGCCCTTATGTGAGACTGTGACAGGAGTCCCCCCCCTGCTTTGATGGGTTATTATATGGTAATTAGTTCTGTACTAATTCTGTCACAGGATCACATAAAGTCGGTGTTTGTAGTTTGGTGGATAGTAACTTGGCAACCTACACATCTGCATCAACAACTCATGTATTCTCCCATACACCACTTCAAGATGATTGCTGAAGAGGTCTCTCTCTTCTATGCTCTTAAACATGCTTATCTGACCGAAGTTCCGTGACGTTCCCAGTTGTTTTTACAACCGCGCCCTTCTCAAGTATCCATATGATACCAAGATATAAAACTCTGTTTAAGAGAGTTTTAACAAGACAAATGTCTTGGCTTATTTAAGCACACTTGCAAATCTTGTCCTGCATGTGTATTTCGATACATTTTTACTTCCGTATGTTGTATATTGCTGAATATGTAGTTATGCTGTTGTTTTATCACATCTGACTATGTGTGTTCCTGTTGGCTTGTTAGTGTATTGACTGATATGTTGCTGTTTCTAATAAAGTGACTGTATTTTAATTGTTAGTGTTCAGTTTTGAGTTTGTATAAAGTGTGTGCTCATTGTGTGGTTTACTTCCAAGTGTCACGAGTTGGGATATCCTTTGTCATGAATTACCCAATCTGTGTAATGCATGATCGGGGCACTCCAAACAGTGGCGCTTAGATGTAGTGTATTCAATACTATACATGTATCAACAATTGAGACAGGTAATACATTTTTACATGAAAGACGCAGACAAATTAAAATAAATACGTTTTGCGTACAATTTGTCCGCTCAGTATATCGCTCTCTCATTTAATTCATTCACTCTGTCATTCATACATCTTTCATACAAAATAGTATTTTGTTAAAATATACAAATAAAGTTAAGGTAAGTCTTACTGCCCTTAGAAAAAAACGGATTAGGCGATATGTTCCCTTTAAGGTAACAAGTACTTTTTGTACGTGTAATCAAAAAATGGTTTATAACTTAAATAGAAAAATTGTATAGGAAGAATATTTCACCTATGAGTGAAAATGCCTGTAATATATTATGGTAGAAAATATACAAGTTACAGGTTGACATATTTTATATATATAATTAAATACAAGTGTAATACATATTAACTAATAGTAAATTAATTAACTCCAACGACGATGTGTGTGTGTTGTCCTCCTGTTGTCCGTGTGTTGTGCCATCAATGTTAACAGTTAATATAGCCGTCCCTTGCATGTTGTAATAGACCTAGTTCTATTCCGGCTGTTTGCGAAGTTTCTTTGCAATAGCGAGTATGTAGTGTTCTTAATCTTTACAAGATGACTGTCAGTTCACTGGTTGAAATAACTTCACAGATATTATATAACGCTAGGATTGTTTTTAAAGCCTTGGCAATTGGTAATATGGCTTAATGCAATATAGGGTTCTCCAAGTTTCATGTTCGTGAGTGTTATAAGTAGATTATTCACTTGGGCGTTGATACTTCTGGATGAAAGTTCTATGGTAGGTGTAGAGGTACACTGTTCTATGCAACAGACTAAAATATCACAGCTTATTATATGGCGAATAATTAATGTGTATAGTGTTAGTCTGCTGGTGCATTAGTTTGCCGTGATAATATGTCAGCAATAATATTATCAGTACCCTTGATGTGGCGGATTTCAAAGTCGAAATCCTGAAGAAGAAGACACCATCTTGACAATCGATGATTCTTTGGAACACCTTGTTTAAGTACCAGCAGTGGCGAATTATCGGTTAAAACAACAAAATGCGAACCTAAGAGGAACTTAGATAAACGACGCATACAAAAAAGTAGACTTAATGCCTCCAACTCAACTGTGGAATAATGGATTTCTGCCTTTTTAAGCTTGCGACTGACATAGAGTATTGGATGTCTCACGCCTTGATATTCCTGCATCAGGCATCCTCCAATTGCGATAGCACTCGAATCTGTGGTCAGAATAAAAGGTATATCTATGTTTGGTAATCTTAATACGGGTGGGTTAGAAAAAATTGATTTCAATTTGCACATTACATCCTCTAAGCGGATACTCTTACAAAATTTTTCTGGATGATCTTTTGTCAACAGATTAGAAAAAACTGATGTGAGTTCCGCCCAGTTTGGTATAAACTTGGCATAATAGTTTATGAGACCTAACAGGCTTCTGACCTGTTTCTTTGTAGTTGGAACTTGTAGGTTGAGAATTTTTGATACGATTCTATCATCTGTCAATAGTTTGCCTTCGGAAATCCTATGACCTAGGAAGTCTATCTGTTTATAGCCTATTTCAACCTTGGAAGGTTTGATAGTAAGTCCAAAAAGAAGGATTTGATTAAAGACTTGTTGGAGTGTAAGTAAGTGAGAAGTCATGTCTGAAGAATGGACACATATATCATCAATATATGATTGTACGTCCTTGATGCCGTGCAATAACAGTCTAGTTAACCTGACAAATGTGGCGGGAGCGTTCTTGAGATCAAACGGAAGATATCTCCATTCGTACAGCCCAAGCGGTGTAGCGAATGCTGTTATATGCCTTGAAGAGGGAGATAGTGGTACTTGCCAGTAACCTTTAGCTAAATCAAGTTTAGAAAAGAAGGGTGATTGAGACATATTCAAAATGAGGTCTTCACAGCTGTACATTGGCTCAGCATCTGTCGTGGTTATAGTATTTAATTTCCTGTAATCTATGCATAGACGAATGGTTTGGTCCTTCTTTTTCACCAGAACAATTGGCGAAGAGTACTGGGACACAGATTTCTGTATTATTTTATTTTTTTCTAAGTCCAAAATTTCTTTATCTAAATTTGCCCTATAATGTAAAGGAATTGAATATGGTCTACATTTGATAGGTGTTAGATCTGTCAAAACAATTGAATGTGTTATTTTGTCAGTCTGTCCAGGTTTGTTTGAGAAGATAGTTTTATAGTCGTTAAGAAGAGACAAAATGTCTTGTCGCTGCTGTTGTGTCAAAGTGTCAGAGATTTGTATGTCTTTCATCGTACTGTCGTCGTTCATAATTGGTACTGGAATTTCCGTATTGTCTACGTCCGTCTGATTTATTACTGAAGCTACTGTTTGTAAATTGTCTTCAATGTCATTGTCGTCGTCGTCGAGACTAATAGTTGCCAATGTGTCGTTAAATTGGTCGTACTTGTCGTTATCCCATATTGTCGGTACTGTGAATATGTTTTCGTCGTCTTCGTTGTCACAAGAATGAGTCGTTAATGATGCTTCGTTTAGATCTTCGTTTGTCGAGGTGTCATTCAGTCGGGTAATTGTCGTTTCATTTTCTTTGTCCTTCTTGTCAGTCTGGTTATTGTCATCTGTTATCTGCGTCTGCTTGTTCGTGTCACTGTCATTTCTAGAATAGTACGATTTTAACATATTTACATGGAATATTTTCAACTTTCCATTCAAAGAAATTTCGTAGTCAACTTCCGAAATCCTTCTTACAACTTTAAATGGTCCCTGCCAAGAGGTTGATAGTAAATCTCTCTTGTCAGGTAGTAATAGTAAAATATCTTGATTTGGTTGTAATACAATCGTTTTTGCCCCTTTGTTGGCGTACTGCCTGTACCTAAAACCTTTCTCCTGTAATGATGTTCTGGCCAGTATACAGGATCTAATGATTTTGTCTCTGGTGTCAGTGACCAAATCATAGGTGGAAACTGGTAATTGGGTGTGTACGGGTTGTGATATTATATCTTTGTAAATAGTGAGAGGTCCTCTTGGGTTCGCTCCATATATCAATTCAAACGGAGAGAACCCCGTGCTTGATTGTGGGACTTCTCTGTATGCGAACAGCACCGTTGGGAGAAGTATATCCCAATCGGCTGGATTTTCAGCTGTCACTTTGGATAACATATGTTTTATGTCCCCATTCAATTTTTCGCAAATTCCATTTGCGGCCGGTCGATAGGGACTTGTACAACATTGTTTTATGCCTAGTAACTTAGTTACCAATTGGGTGGCATTATATATGAATTGCGTTCCTCTATCCGATATTATCTTCTCCGGAAAGCCAAAACGGGAGAATATCTGTAATAATACGTCCGTCACATCCTTAGAGGAGATAGATTTTAATTGAATCATTTCTGCCCACCTTGAACACAAATCAACGAGTGTAAAAATGTATCTATTTCCTTTGTTTGAGATATGGTTCAAAGGACCCACTAAATCAACCGCCACGATTTGAAATGGTCTCGAGGCAGTTGTGGTTGATTGAATATCTGCCGTAGGGTTTTTACCTTTTTTGATTAGTTTTTTTCACAGATATCACATGAATTACAATGGGTTCTTATGTCTTGGCAAAATTTAGGCCAATAAAATTGGCTCAGGACTCTGGCCCTGGTTTTTTCATAACCCATATGACCTCCGAAAGGTTAGTCATGGGCTATATGTAGACCTTTCTCACGATGTGACTGAGGTAGAACCACTTGCTGTATCGTAGTTTGATCTCTGGTATATAATCTCGTTAGAATATTGTTATTTAGTCTAAATGTCCAAGAAGCGTTTTTCGTCAATTTTGGCTTTAATCCTACTAGTCGAAAGTATTGCGAAAGGGTTGGATCTGCTTTTTGTTCTTCTATAAACTCGATGGTGGTAATATTGGGTGAAATGATTTGTAGCGACTCCTGAAGTTGGTCATTGTGGGTTTTGTGTGTCATTTGTCTTGTTACTATATTAGCGTATTGTGTATAGTGTTGCACATTTACAGGCTCAATATTTTGTGGATCGATGGCGTCCTCAGTTTCAGGTGTTAAATTGATGGTATCATTGAAAGATTCAACCGCCCCTGTATTCTGCACCTCTGTGAATTCGTTTCGAATTCCGTCATCGGTTGTCTCCCTTGTGCTTTTGGCAGTTTGAGACATGCACGCGTGGTTTTTCATTTTGGAATCGCTGTTTGGTTTTTGGATACAGTTTTTCTGTTCCCATTCTCTGATTTCTTTTTCAGAGCAAGATCTTATGTTAGGAAGATTCCCAAGGATAATTTCAGCGGCAGGATTTTCTAGTACTGCGCATAGCACTTGTCCTGATATAAAAGGTGTCCGAATTTCGGCAAGTGCTAGGGGGTATCTTTCGATAGTGCCTGCGAATGTGCGACACGTTACGTATTTGTGTGTGTAGTCTTTGTCATTAACTAATGTTCTCTTAATTCCACAAAGAGTCGCCCCGCTATCTCGTATTAGTGTACATTGTTTGTTATTAACAAAACCTGTCGCAAACTTTAACTTGCCTGTTGATGTTAAGGCTGCGTTGGCCATTTCGTTAGACACTGGGATTGTGTGGCCGCATAACAAAGTTGTATCAAGCTGAAATTTTCTGCAGGTGTTACATGTGTTATCAGTGATGGTGTTAATGATTTCTACTGCATTACCTAACTCGCTCGCACTTTCATTCTGGATGTCGCATTCGTTCTGTTGTTCAGTTTCTTCATCTGAAGATGTGTCTATTAATGCGGCATTGGCCTGCTCCATCATCTTTCGCCCTTCACAGCGTCCTGAATAATGCCCATAACTCGAACAAAAATAACATTTAACCGCTCTCTGATATGCGTTCCTTTTGTTCTTTTGTTTTTCCACTATCATTTGGAGATGATGTGGATAATTTGGTGATTTGTCACACATCGAGTACTGTTCGTGTGTCAGATGACAATACTGACACATGACTGGTTTTGTGAACTTAGAGCGTTGTTTGAACCTATTTTCATTTGGTTTTGAATATTTGGTGTTTGTAACCGCTGCTATTTCATTTTGGCTCATATTTAACTGAAAAATATCGCGGTTCGCTGTAAAATATCCTCCCCTTACTTTCTATCTCTTGGATAGTTTTACAATCATTTTGCCTTAGAAATTTAGAAAAAGGTGTTGGTATTGTGCTAATAATTTTATCAATTATAATTAGCTCCTTCAGTTTATCATGGTTGTTATTTGTTTTTGCTGAGGTTATCCATTTTGTACAAATATCTTGAACTGTAGACACGTAGTCTATGAAAGTTTGGTTAGGTAATGGGGTTAATTTTGAGAACTGCTGTATCTAGTGAAAAATGTTGTAGTATTCTTTGTTTTAAATAGTCATAATCTTTCCTCATGTCTTGTGGAACTGTCTCTATCACTTTTAAGGGCTCTAATGCCAAATTTCTCATCAGAATAAATGACCAGTCGACTTTTGCGACGTTATGGTAAGTTATCAAACACTCGAAGTTCTCTAGGTATGCGTTTATTGAATCTCCTGAACAAAACGGCTTGACTAGACCTTTATATTTGTTGTATTTTTGTTCATCTTCTTTACTTCTAATTTTGTTTACTGACATTTCTAAGTTGGAGTCAATTTCCATTTGTTTCAGTTTTATCTGTGTTTCTGCGTTTAATTGGGCTTGCTTGGTCGCAGCTTTGAGCTCCATTTGCATCTTCTTCTCTTGAGCCTGCAGTTGCATTTTCTTTTCTTCAGCTTCCATTTGCATCTTCTTCTCTTGAGCCTGCAGTTGCATTTTCTTTTCTTCAGCTTCCATTTGCATCTGCATCTTTTTCTCCTCTCTTTCTGCTTGCATCTTTTTCTCTTCCCTTTCTGTTGCTCTGTCTTCTCGTGCAATATTTTCTGAATGTGTCTTTTGTGCCCATTCTGAAAGTTTTTCCTCAGTATATCCTAACCTAATTCCTAATTAAATGCACTGTTCTAATGTTGACATCTTGTATTTTAGTTATTGTTCACTTTATTGAAATTAAATCCCTTTGAAATTAGTCTGGGTGTACAAAAGTTGGTTATGCCCCTTAATGTTTACATTCAAATTTACACGGGCAGGTTTACTTGGTTATGAGATTAGCATATATATAAAAATCAAAACAAAGAAACATGTTACATCAATGAATCATGGATGAGTAGCGCTTAGGGATATAATGAGCATGAAATGAAACTCATCTTATTTTCCCTGGTTTCTCGACTGTAGTCTTGTTTTGTTTTCCTGTTTTCTCGCCACTGCTGGAGGACAGGTTACATACACACGATATTTCGCGGAACAATCTGATGTTGGAATAAAAAAAAAAATTAGTAACTGTCAATGTAATTGTCACAGTCATGTCAATGTCAAATTTCATGAACATCATCATAATTTCAAATATCAATATTTTTGTAGAGGGACTACAATAGCTCATTCACAGATAATACGATGATAGCTGCAAAGTTTTTGACTTTGTCATGTATGAAAGTTGATATATTTTTTTACTTGGCAAAACCAAGAGCTGTCTGGAAAGTAAAGCTTGTGCTTGCCAAAACCGGACTGCCCCCAAATAGCCTGTCACCGTCCTAGATATCTAGGGGAATGAAACTCGGGCTCATACAGGCAACAAACTCCGTTCATATGCAATCTACCATCATTTATTTATATTATGTTACAGTAAGCTGGCGAAGAGAGTTTTCGCAAGCCAGCAATCTGCAAGTTGCGTATCACAGGAGTTTACAATAAACATGATTATTACAACAACTCTATCAGCTATCTAACATATGCATAAGACCCCTAAATACACTTGGGTTTTAAGCTATCAAGTCCCCCTTAAGGTAAGCCCTGTTGCTTCCTCGATGTCCAGTCCGTGACTGCCTTTCCACACGTGTCGCAATCCGACACGGGTGGTAACTCTCTCCGAGTTTCTCGTGGACCCCGCAATCGGCGGGCCCCATCGGTGTCCACGGGGCTGTGGACACACTGACCGGTCCTTCGAGAAGGCTCTGGATTATTCGAGCCTTCGAGTGACTCGGTTCTTTCCCTTTAGCTGGAGTTCTATCCCTTCTCCACTCTCTCTTAATTTTATGTTGGTACCGCCCTTATCTGAGACTGTGACAGTCATGTAAAATCAGAATTATTCAGCATAATCCCCATAAACTTGTACGGCTTTATGCCAGTGAGAAAGAAGTGAGGTATTCCTTGCCCGTACCAGATTTTGTCTTGATCATGTAGCCATTTCTTCGCTGCACGAATCACTCTTTCATCATCTTCAAACCTTGTCCCGAGGAGAGCATCTTTAAGCAGACCAATAGATGGAGACCTGAGAGTGCTAAATAGAGACTATAGGGTGGATGGGGTAGAACAGTTCAACCCAATGTGGTGATTGCTTCCCGCGTTGCAAGACTTGTGTCGGGGAAGCGCATTGTCGTGAAGGAGAAGCAGGTCTGCTGGATTCCGGTGCGGCTGAACTATGCGAAAAGTTGATTTCAAAAGTCTCTTCAATGTATCAATGTAAGCTTGCAAATTGATTGTCTCCCCTGGCATAACATCAGCTAGAATCACACCTTCAGTGTCCCAAAATACAGCGATCATGACCTCTCCAACTGAGGTGATTTCATGGTGATTGCAGATGATGCCACTCCATTGACTGTCTTATTGTCTCAGATTCAAAATGAGGTTTTGTCACCCGCAACCATCTTAGCCAAAAAGTTCTCTCCATCAGCATCGAAACGTTCCAATTATTCAGAAGAAATCTTCTTTTTCCTTTGCAATCGGTAGTCATTTGTGAGACTTCACAGAACCCATCTTGCGCAAACCTTAGAAAATCAGAGTTTTTATAACTGCATTTTCTTTACCATTGCCGACTGACAGCTGTAAGGCCAATTGTTGAGTAATTATTTGCCTGTCGGTTTGAATAATGCCCTTAGGCGCATTTCAACATTTATGATCTGGTGGCTGTGACAGGACGTCCACAGCTCAGCGAATCAAGCAGCTCCGTACAACATTTATGATCTGGTGGCTGTGACAGGACGTCCACAGCTCAGCGAATCAAGCAGCTCCGTATCTCAATTATCTGATTCTTTGATTCTCTGAACCCAGCGATTGACTGTACTCCTGTCGACTGCAAAACTTCCATACACATAACATAGACGCTTGTGAATATTCACAACAATTTCCTTATCTGCAACGAGACATGCTATCACAATTCGCTGCTTATAACGCAAGCTGCTAACACTCTCCGTTTTCAACGGTTTAGAGCAGCCATATTATTTGGCTCGTCGGATTGACATTTTGTGTACACAACCGTCACATGCCATATTTAAAGTGTGCAAAATTTCGTGGTTTTGTCTTCATTATTAGCTGAGAAAAGCGACGTGGTGCATTACTTTCTGAACGACAATCGTACTTATTGTTTTCGAATTTCTCAACCATCTTACTTCATCATGATATAATGTCTATCTTCTTCTTAGGCCAATATCTGCCGACTTCGACGGTTTGAGGTTTCTTTTCTGGATATCTCCTCCCTCGGGCAGATTGCCTTTCCGGGTTTGAGGGCTCAGCCTACCCACATTTTCTCTCGAACTTTGTTCCCCTAGCCATTGTTCCTTCTAGAACGTCCAAAATGTTGGTATTCGCTGTGTCCTTCACGTAGACAGATTTCCTTCCTAGGGTTTATGAGTTATAGCAACCAGTTTTGTTTGCTCCTTTATTTCATCATATCAAGCATAGACTTTTGCGAGGGAGTGTGTGCATTTTAGACCGCTCACAATGGCGAGAAATTAATTTAAAATTCTGAGTTCTTTTCATGAGCTTAACTGCATTCAAAGGACACATGTAAATTCAAATGGTACTGGTGTTGTCTGGCCATATTTCACATCTGAATCAGACATTGACCAGTATGACGTCACGACTGTTGACAACATCTACCCACGACAGAACAGCTGCCACGACAATGTAACACTGAGTAATCTTAATCCATAATGCTTGCTGCTAAAATGGTGTGGCTCACAGTAAAGTGGGGTTTTGCATCCATTTTCAGTGGCTTTGCAATGCGCTGGATTTAAATTTATATTTAGAACTGGCGTAAACGTACATTTATAAATGATTAAATTAATATTTATAAGTGATGTAAAATTACACTTCATTGGCACCTTGCCGTCTTGACAGACGATAGTTTGTTATATTGTGCTTCAAAAAGGCATAATAACTACAGCCCATGGCGGTAGCGAATGTAACTGATCAGAACAATTCGCGCCGTACATGTACAGCCACAATAGAAGCATGAGAACATATGGTCATTTTCACCATCACGCACCATCTTACGTTTCACGCACTCAGTGTGTGACCTATCTGCAGTCATTTTCTCCTTTGTCTTTATTCAGTTTCTGATATTTGTCCTCCATGCAACACGTTCGGTATCGACTTGCTCCCAATGTGCATTATCAATGCCTGTATCAATCATGTCCCGCTTACACACATTTTTGTATCGGTCGTAGAGGCCGACCATGAGATCTCTTACCCATCTGTAATACAGCCATCCTCCTAACCTGTCCTTTTCATCTAAGTCTACAAAGACTGAGCAATAGAGCAAAATTACTCTTAGAACTGACGTAAAAGTATGTTTACATCTCTCTTAAAATTATATGTATCATCATCATCATCATCATCTTCCACTTCTGCCGTCAAGCGTCGTGGGGAGGAATAATTTGCGTTCCAGCGCCCGGTTGACGGCACTGGATAGTGTCATTCCGTGTGGTTGTACAATGTCTCTGATGTCGTCAATCCATTTTCTTCTTGGACGTCCTCGTGGTCTCGTCGCAGATGATCTTTGATGTAAGGCCAGTGATGGTAGTTGCTGATTATATGTATTACTGATGTAAATGTTTTAAGACTTAACGTAACAGCTACGAGTGTTTTAATGAACTACACTTGCTCTCCATCAATTCCGCTCCTACCATAAGAAACTAACTGGCAACTTGCCGTCTGCAGACGATACTAATATATATGATTATACATAATAACTACTACCCAATGGCGGTAGCGAAAGTGGCTGATCAGACCAATTATCGCGGCTAATTGTTCGTCCACAATAAATACATGTGAACAATTGGTAATTTTCACCATAACGCACCATCTGACGTCTCACATGCTCGGTGTATGACTTATCTGCGACCATTTAATCCTTTTTCTTTATTTCATTACTGATCTCTTTTCTCATTGCAACGCGATAAGCGTCGACTTGCTCCCATGATCCAATATCACTGCTTGTATCAATTATATATATATATATATATATATATATATATATATATATATATATATATATATATATATATATATATATATATATATATATATATATATATATATACAATTATGTCCCGCTTACACACATCCTTGTACAGTAATAGAAGCTGACCCCATGATTATTAACACATCTGTCTGTAATTCACCAAAATAGATGCCCATTGATAGTGACATAAGCCTGGGTCATTGACATTGAGTTGAGTGACCGGGCATGAGAAAGAATGGAGATGAAAGTGGGAGACAGTAAAGTGACTGACCTGGCTATGAGAAAACAGCCAGTCCTGAGGAATAAAATAGTGAGGGTAGAAAAAAAACCCCTAGGGTGGATGGGGCGAGAGATAGGGTAGGTGTGTGTGAAGTCAAGGGACTTCAAGGCAGCTGATGTGTAGATGCCGAACTGGTCGGTAGTCTAAGGAGAAGCGGAGTTAGAGATCTCCGTGTTGTGTTGTTCTCCTAGTTGTGAAGACAGGCCTGAACCAGAGTGGGTTCTATAGTGAGTGAGGGCCTGAACCCAGAGTGGGTGATATCGTTAGTGGAAACTAAGACCCAGTGTGTGGGTCTATTGTGTGAGGTCCAGCGGTGGATAGGAGCTGGATTACCTGTCTTGTGGATTTGATATGAAGCAGGCTTGAGAAGGCATTGATGTGTGCTGGTTAAATTGTGAGGAGGATATTTATAGTCTATGGATTACATTGTTTCTGGATATATACATATGTTCCGTGAGTCTGTGTTATTTCTGTAATAAAGGATTATGTGCGCCAACTGAATCTTGTTTAATGACTGGTGAATGTGCACTGCGGGGGTGAGTTATATTGCAAGACAGTTAGATATCTCCATTGACACACCAGGAGTATTCGTTACCTAGACAACGACCATCACACGACAATATCATGAACATATCATCGTAAGAACTTCGTGATATTATCATCAAGAACGACGTGTGACTGATAGTCTATCATAGTCCATTTTCCTAATGCGTCATATCCATCAAAGTCTACGAAGACTGAAAAAAAAAATAAACCGTCAAATCACCTGATCTTTCCAATACTTCACTATTTGTGACCTGATCTTGCCACTTAATACCAAGTATTCTTCACAGACACCGCTATGAAATGTTTGTAAAGAAACACAGAAGATGAAATAAGACTCTTCTCCAGCCAGACAACATCGACAGACCAACAAACTATGACAAGTATTATTGATAAGACTCTGGTTACGAGCACGCGATTAAAAAAAAACAGTAACTAAAATTTCCAAACTGCAACCAATAACTAAAATCAGTGAAGGTTTTGTAAGAATTCCTTTAGTCGACTATCCTTTTCAGAACGCTACAATCAACCCCAGCATTTGTTTGGTTATTTGTGATATCATGGCAAGTTTACGTTGAATAGTTTACCATTGCTTTGAAATAATTATGGAGCATAATTTCTAGTTCCGTCGAATGGTCTCGTGTCTCACGCATATTCATGCGTGAGCTTATAATAAACTCTACATGGTCATGCTGGTAAACCGCGATCCAGTCTTCCTGGACACATAAAGGCTAGTTCTTAGTTTAAGGTGAATGGCCAGAGGTTCGACATCACTGCACTGAGTTTTGCACAATCTGGCTCGGTCTCTCTCAGTAAAACGGCATGTCACATGCAGAGATCATCGGACAAAGTATAAAGCCCGCGGTTTCTGCAATGACCAACAAGTTCTCCTGAAAGACAAAATAACACTCGCGGTCTGAACCATGCAGTTCGAAATCGAACCCATAATCTGAGTTGAGTTGGGTTGAGCTGGGCTGGGCTGGGTTGGGTTGAGTTGAGTTGAGTTGAGCTGAGATGAAGCGGGCTGAGTGGTCTCGAGGTATGGTGTCCCTCCGAATGTTGGAGATCCCGGGTTCAAGCCCCAGCGAGGGCCGGGATTGTTTCACGTGGACTTCTAGTAATAAAATTTCCCCTGGTCTCTGGGTAGTGTGTATTGTTGCGTACGTAAAAATCCCTTGGCAGATGGAAATATAAAAAGAGCAGCCTTACGGCGCTGCCCGGGAAAAAATTTCGAGTTAAAATTCTAGCCAAAGTATTTTAGGATCCTCGCCGGTGCTACAGAATTCGTGTACTGAGCTGAGATTCTCCGGACTCAGGCTTGAGACATAAGTAGAATGGAACACTTATGAGTTACACACGGGTGCCGTGATGTTGATCCGTCGACTAAACTAAACTAAACTAAACTAAACTAAACTAAACTGAGCTGAGTGGAGCTGGGTTGAGTTGAGGTTAAATGAGCAGAGATGAGGTGAGCTGAGTTGAGCTGGGTTGGATTGAGTTGAGTTGAGCTGAGCTGAGCTGAGTTGGGTTGAGTTGAATTGAGCTGGATTGGATTTAGATAAGATGAGTTGAGTTGAGTGGAGCTTGATTGGATTGAGTTGAGATGAGCTTAGCTGAGTTAGGTTGAGCTGAGTTGAGCTGGGTTGGGTTGAGATGACTTGAGTTTAGTTGAGTTGAGCTGGGTTGGACTGAGTTGAGTTGAGTTGAGCTGAGTTGGATTAAGATAAGACGAGTTGAGTTGAGTTGAGCTGGGTTGGAATTGAGTTCAGTTGAGTTGAGCTAGGTTGTGTTGAGTTAAGTTCAGTAAGTTGATGTAAGCTGGGCTGAGTTGTGCTGAGTTGAATTTAGTTGAGGGCAATTAAAGAAAATGTGTATCATACCACAACTAGAACAATTGAACCCTACCACAAGGACAACTGAATCCTACCACAACTAGAACAACTGAACCCTACCACAACTAGAACAATTGAACCCTACCACAACTAGAACAATTGAACCCTACCACAACAAGAACAATTGAACCCTACCACAACTAGAACAATTGAACCCTACCACAATTAGAACAATTAAACCCTACCACAACTAGAACAATTGAAACCTACCACAACTAGAACAATTGAACCCTACCACAACTAGAACAATTGAACCCTACCACAATTAGAACAATTAAACCCTACCACAACTAGAACAATTGAATCCTACCACAACTAGAACAATCGAACCCTACCACAACTAGAACAATTGATTCCTACCACAAATAGAACAATTGAACCCTACCACAACTAGAACAATTGAATCCTACCACAACTAGAGCAATTGAACCCTACCACAACTAGAACAATTGAACCCTACCACAAGGACAATTGAATCCTACCACAACTAGAACAATTGAACCCTACCACAAATAGAACAATTGAACCCTACCACAACTAGAACAATTGAATCCTACCACAACTAGAGCAATTGAATCCTACAATAACAAGGACAATTGAACCCTATTACAAGGACAATTGAATCCTACAATAACAAGGACAGTTGATTACCACCACAACAAGAACAACCGAATCCTACTACAACTAGGACAACTGAATGCAACAGCAATGACAATTGAACCCTAGAACAAGGACACGTGAATCCTACAACAACAAGGACAATTGAATCCTACCACACCAAGAACAATTGAATCATACCACGACTGGGACAATTGAATCTTACCACAACAAGAACAATTTAATTATACCACAACTAGGACAATTGAATCATACCACAACTAGGACAATTGAATCCTACCACAACTAGGACAATTGAATCTTACCACAACTAGAACAATTAAATCCTACCACAACTAGGACAATTGAATCCTACGAAACCAAAAGCAATTGAATCCTACCACAACAAGGGCACTTGAATCCTACCACAAATAGGACACTTGAATCCTACCAGAACTAGGACAACTGAATCCTACCACGCCAAGAACAATTGAATCCTACAACAACAAAGACAATTGAATCCTACCATATCAAGAGCAAGTGAATCCTACCACACCAAGAACAATTCAATCCTACCACACCAAGAACAATTCAATATACCACACCAAGAACAATTCAATCTACCACACCAAGACCAATTCAATCTACCACACAAAGAACAATTCAATCCTACCACACCAAGAACAATTCAATCCTACCACACCAAGAACAATTCAATCCTACCACAACAAGAACAATTCAATCCTTCCACACCAAGAACAATTCAATCCTACCACACCAAGAACAATTCAATCCTACCACACCAAGAACAATTCAATCCTACCACACCAAGAACAATTCAATCCTACCACACCAAGAACAATTCAATCCTACCACAACAAGAACAATTCAATCTTACCACACCAAGAACAATTCAAGCCTACCACACCAAGAACAATTCAATCCTACCACACCAAGAACAATTCAATCCTACCACACCATAAACAATTCAATCCTACCACAACAAGAACAATTCAATCCTATCACAACAAGAACCATATAATACGCCCACAATTAGGATCGTCGAATCCTATCGAAACTACGACCATCGAATAAAGAATGTTTCTGTGTTCGATGATTGGTCAAGGATAAACATGGAGAGGGATGAAGTTGGGGGAGGCGGATTGATGTTGAATATCAGCTGGACCTACTTGTTCAATTAGTGACACTGTTATAATAAAGTTCTCTCTCTCTCTCTCTCTCTCTCTCTCTCTCTCTCTCTCTCTCTCTCTCTCTCTCTCTCTCTCTCTCTCTCTCTCTCTCTCTTTCTCTCTCTCTCTCTTTCGTGCTCTCCCTCTCTCTGTGTCTAAGATGGTTGCATATCCTTTACAGGACATCGCTGTCAACATCAGCATCTTTCAGCTGATTGTTGATTTCTTGGCAAGATTACGCTCAGTAGTTTGCCATTGCTTTCTGAGCGGCAGGCTCACATACCCCGTAAGTTACCGACACGATTCCAACCACTGTTGATTCTCACCGTCGTCACGTTACTTACGAGAGTATACGAGATTACGGAGAAAAGTAGCTACCTCTAGGCTAGGAAGCCGGCCTCTCTGTGTCTAGAACTTAAAATTCTCGCTCTCTTTTTCTCTCTCTCCAACTTTAACTTTCCACATATATATAAGAGGAAGGTCAGTTACACATCTCAAAATGTTAAAAACATTACAAAATAAGAAGAAACGCGTTTCCTTTACGAAACCGATATAAAGGGTTCGGAGGACAGGAAATGCTCGTACTGATCAGTGAGTGTACGAAGCCTAACTAAGGCAGAGTGGCGCGGGGAGGATTTTTTTTTTTTTTTTGGGTTGCGTATCCCTTACGGGACGTTGCAGTCAACACCAGCATTTTCAGCTGCTGTTGATGTACTAGGCAAGTGTTACGTTCAGTAGTTTGCCATTGCTTTCTGAACGAGGGAGGATAGAAGAAAGAAAAGTCCCAGATCAAAAAGAGTGCAAGAGGGAGTGAGATAGGATAGACAGCCTTACCACGAGCCTTTAGAACTACACATCTGGGGAATGGGAGGGGTGAAGAAAAAAAAAGGAAAAGGATATAGCAGTACGAGCATAATGTACCTGTTTGAAGTGATAACAGGTGGAAGGGTTGGTAGGAAGAAGAAAGATAACATCACAGTTCTCGTAACATTCCCATTCGTGCTATGTCCGCATCTTCAACAGCCGGCGAAGAGTTCCAGTTCTAAAGATATCAGTGTCAGTTTGATAATGTGTCCTGAATGTCGACCAGATCCTCTATTCACTCTATGCAGTTCCATTTATTCAAGCCGTGATGGTCTATATGTTCTTCTGCACTATACACATGATCCCAAAGGGACCCGACTATATCTGCCTCACCATGCACCAATACCCCACCCACCGGTGCAGACCTAGCCAATCTGTCCATCTGCTCGTTTCCCACCACACCAGCATGTCCTGGGTAAATATCCAACAAATGCTCTCTATTCTGTACTGTTCTGGGCTTGGCGACGTGAAAGGCGGCCATGCAACAGTCCCAGTATAGATGATACGTTGGTAGCAGTACCATCATCACTCCGATAGATCCAACCCCTTTAGGGCTTCAACCCGCCAAAACGCCAATGCACTGGACCTACATCCTTTCAGAAGATTCACCACCCACTCAAGTTGGCTGCGGATACATCTGCCGATCATCACCTCGAATAATTTCCAAATAATGCAGGCTAAGCAGAACCTGTTGTTGCGCCCAACAATGCGTCGCTGTTCAGAAATTGTTGACCTATTACTGTGAACAAGAGTGATTAGTTGCTACATAGAACCTGTACCTTAGTATGCATGTGAAGCATGGACAATGATCAGAAACGCCGAAAAACATCTAACGACGGTGAAAATGTGGTTTCTGAGGAAAATTCACAGAATACCATGAACAGACAGAAAAATCAATTTGCAAGTCCTACAAGAAACAAATGAAAACCGTAAACTGATCAGAGAAATTAGACGCAGACAGTCAACATACTTTGGGTATGTTATGCTTATAAATGAACTAGAGAACTTGGTGAAAACTGGCAAGATTGAGGGGAAAAGAACAAGAGAAAAGCAGAGAAGTAAATATCTGAATGTCGTGGCCCAGTGGCATGGTCGAGACCAAAACACAGACTCATGACTGGTGATTGTGTGAGATGGCGAAACATGACCGGCAAGGCTTATCAGCATGTCACAGGATGATAATTGAAATTAGTATATTCTTTATCTAACCCTCCCGCCACCCCCGCGGGGGTAACTCTTCTAACAGGATCTCTCAAGGTCAAATGACGAGCATTATAACTAAATTTGACCTGACCGAGACACGCTGTGACTTAATACCCTTGAATAAATTCTTGTATCTGGACATAATATTACCCTGACTAAAGTGCATCTGAACCAACATTTTAGTGTTCCAAGGATTATTATAATCTCTCGTCACGATGCAGGTACCCATCAATATCCTTTGTGATTATATTTTGTTTTTATGCCAACTGAGCACATTCATCTCAACTCACAAGCATATTACATTACAATTATATGTCGTGGTATCGTCTAATTTCACGTCCATTCCCGGATGTTCTTTAGATTTAACACACGCCAGGAAATCTTCGTTGATTCTCAAACAAAATGGCTTCTTTGTACAGTCTTTATACACACAAGGTCACCAAGCCCGTTATTTTCCAAGGGTGTCGGTTAGTTCCGGTCGGCGGAGAATGAACTAACCTGATTTACACGAAATACAAAGTAAAGGGATGTGACGTACTTTTCATGAAAATCCACTTCGTTTTTTAAATTTTATGAAACGTACAGTAAAAAACTTGATTTAAAATTGATGTTGATTTAGCAGTGATGTGATAGCAATAATGGCTTTACATTATTTAACCTGTCAGATTTGTGTTTACCATTACAGAGAAAGTAACTAACAAAGTAAAAGATCCTTCTTCTGCGTGGAGACCTATTGGGGATAAGATCCATCCATCCATCATGTGCCATGCAGATAAGCGTGGGCGGTCATGTTCTGCCACCTCACTCGATCACCAGAGTCATGGATCAGCTCCTTGTTTCTGACTCGACCATGTCATGCGGCCAAACCATCCAAGTATTTAATTCTTGATCTTTCCCTTGGTCTGTTCCCTTCGATATTGCCAGTTGTCACCAAGTTCTCCAATTCATTTCTTCTCATAACATGCCCAAAAATTTTGACTGTCGGCGTCTAGTGTCTCTAATCAGTTTACGATCTTCATTTGTTTCTTGAAGGACTTGTTCATTGGTCTTTCTGGCTGTCCAAGATATTCTTTGCATTTTCCACAAAAACCGCATTTTCACAGCCATCAGATGTTTTTCAGCTTGTCTGCTCATTGTCCACGCTTCACATCCATATAAAAATACAGGTTCTATGTAGCACTTCAACATTCTTTTTCTCGTTTCAGTTGATATTTTTTTTATTGGTCAGTATGTTTTTCATGTTGCAAAAGGCTACCTTCGCCATGGAAATTCTTGTTCTAATCTCTTCAAGGCATCTCCCATCAGATGTTATGACTGTTCCGAGATAGTTGTACCGATTCACGTGGTTATATAACTGTTGGCTAATATATTGTTGGGTATAAGATGCTAAGGCATTTGACTGTGTACAACAACAGAAACTTTGGGAATTCATGAGGAATGTGGGCTTTCCATCACATGTAGTACAACTCATAAGAATGCTCCATCCAGACTAACAAGCAGCAGTTAGAATAGATGGCGAGACATCAAATTGGTTTGACATCAAGCAAGGAGTCCGTCAGGGCTGTGTGCTGTCCCCCTATTTGTTTAACCTGTACGCCGAAAGTATAATGAGAAATGTAAGAGATGATATAAACAGGGAGCTATATGATGCCCTATTATCGGTGGTCATGACATACCAGAGATTCGGTATGCTGATGATACAGTATTGCTATCCACAACACAGAATGGTATAGAAAACCTAATAGCCTCAACCCAATTGAATAGTGAAAATCACAACTTAAATCTTAACACAGCAAAAACAAAGATAAAACTACTATGGAGAAAGAAATATATGTTAATGAGCAAAAATTGGAGGTGGTGGAAAATTTTGAATATCTTGGGTCATTAATTACCAACAACGGTGACACAATGAAAGAAATTAAACGACGACTATCAATTGCTCTTCAAAGACTAAAACAACTGAATAAATTATGGAGTGGGACAGACAGAACTACAAAAATTAGATTGTTAAGAGCATGCATCTTTCCCATTGCAACATACGCCTGTGAGACCTGGACACTTACTAAACAAGCTGAACAGCGCATAAATGCCTTTGAATATAAATGTTATAGACGAGTTCTAAGAATATCTTGGGTATAGAAAAGAACAAATGCAACCATACTTCAAGAGCTGAATATTGAAGAAGGCTGGCTATTAAAGACGATAAAACAAAGAAAATTGAAATATTTTGGTCACTTGAAACGTCACGAAAGTTTGGAGAGAACAATAACGGAGGGATATGCCTGGGAAGAGAGGAAGAGGAAGGCCAAAGAGAAGATGGGTGCAGGATGTGGTGGATGGTCTCCAGATGGGTGTATCGGACGCTGGACATCTTGCTTATCATCGAGAGGTTTTCCGGAAGGTTGTTATGGGAGCGAGGTTCTGCAAAGGACATGCTACTGAATGAATGAATAAATAAGATGCTAGCTCCTTATCTTTATAAACCAATCGAAAGTTTATATCAATATCACGCCTGCCGTTTTTACTTCCCAAGCAATCTACTGGTACTCAATGTAAACTAGGTCGATCTGGACAGGAAGCCTCGGTAACGTAGTGGTTAGACTCTCGCCTGCAACCGCGGTGGTCAATGGTTTGAATCCGCATCGAGGGCGATATTTAAAATTCACATGGGCTCCCAAGTGGACACAACATAAACTGGACAACAGGACATGTCTTCTAAAGTAAAAGCAGCGTACCGCTGACCTCATCACCCACCGAGTGCCGAATGGATAATATAAATATGGGTCAAGCGCCATGTTTCTAATACACCGTAAGACATATAATAGGGGCCTTTGCTTCTAAGATTTACGACCTTAAAGCCTAGACCTTTATACTTCTTCTTCTTCTTCTTCTGCGATCATCCGGAGTTTTTTTTTTTTTTTCGGATGTGATTGCGTTGTGCCTGTTTACAGCAGAGCTGCGTTCTTGCGCCGTTAGGCCGACACATCCGACTTCTGCGGGCATTTGTTGACCGGGTTAACCTTCCCGGGGGTTTCTTAGGACGTTTGACTCACTGTTGTGGTGTTATCCACCATCCCAGCTGGCCCATATAGAACAGCCAACGATCCTGGTCAGCCCTCAAGGGAAGGCAGGGGCAGACCATGTCATTCCCCGCCATCCAAGGAGGCTTCCATACTTGCAGAGCCGATACATAGCGCTCTGGTACTGGGCTCACCCAAGGAATCGTCACGTACTGCACATGGCTGCTTAGCCTCACTTCCGTATATTGGGCCTTCCGTTCACCATAGGCTGTTCTTCCGGAAACCAGAAGTATGCAGTCTGCAGATGACATCCACACAGTGAGCTTTCGATTCGGACTTTCCATGTAATGGATTTGCTAGCCAAGCAATATTCCATTTCGTGCCACTAGGACACTTTTCCACCTTTTATGAAGCCCACACAGCGAGCTTTCGATTTGGACTTTCCACATAATGGATTTGCTATCCAAGCAATATTCCATTTCATGCCTCTGGGTCTTCATGCACCTTTAAATGTCAACCTGAATGTAGTTAAAGTAAGCTGCGGTCAACTTGAGCTTGTTGACATCTCCATAGAGCTTGTCCTCAAATGAAGCAGGTGTGGGCCAAAATATCTTTCTCTGTTCTGCATACGTTGGGCAATCCTGCAGCAAGTGTTTTGCTGTCATTTTTCCAGTTCTACAATTACATTCATCGGTATCTCCTATCTTTAGTTTATTGAACAAGTGGTATTTCAGCCTGTTATGTCCTGTGCGGAGTCTGAAGATTGCTACTTGTTCTCTTCGGTCGAGTTTGTAATATGCATCATCCTTCTGGTGGCCTGGATGCTCTGATTCCCATTTGGTTCTATAAGTGCTTTTTATCAACCTCTTTGCCTCATTATAGGTTATGTCTGTGTCAGGCTGTGGTAGTCGTCCGCCCTCTTTTGCCAGTCTGTCAGCCTCTTCATTTCCAGGTATACTGCAATGTGATGGGATCCACTGTATTACAACTTTTTTGGATTTCTGGCATAGACCATGGAGTGCTGCTCTTAGGTCAGCTAGTTCTGTGCTGTTTTTGCTCTTCAGTATTGAGACAGCTGACTTTGCATCTGTAAAGATAGCTATTTGCGTGTCTTTATTTTCCTCCATCAAAAGCATTTCTGCTGCAGTTTTCGGAGCCTCTACCTCCGCTTTGAAGTTACTTGAAAACTTTCCAGTTGCCACTGAATGTGTTTTTTTCACTCCATTTTTTAAATTTAGGAGAATTCCTCCTCCTCCATTCTCTACTGAATTTTTGGCTGATCCATCTGTATATGCATGGGTCCAATTGCTGCTTGGGTAATGTTCTTTTATGTAGTTTAGGGTTATTTCTCTTCTTTCTGTTTCATGCTGAGTGTTCTTTTTCTCAATACCAGGAATGTTTTCTGTCATCTCAGGCAGTTGCTGCTGTCTCCAAGCTGGGAACTTGTCTGCATTGTAAATGGGTTTGACTGTTGATATGTTAAGTATGGGATCTGCCCTAATCTTTCGTTTTGCAGTTTCTACAAAGTTGCTACGCTTCAGTCTTCCCTTTCCAAAACCACTAAACCTTTTATACATAGGGTGGTCTGTCAATCTTCTAAATTTTTCAGCTTGTTGCTGGGCTCTGCTATCTCTTCTATCCTGCATTGGTTGTAAACAAGTTATCTTTTCTAATTCATTAATAGGCGTTGTCTTCAGGCTTCCAGTTATGATTCGCATTCCTTGGTTTTGGACTCTACTTATTTTGTTAAAGTTTGACTTAGCTGCTGTTGCCCAAGCTGCAATGCCATATTCCAGTGCTGGCCTCACCCGTCCAGTATATAACTTCTTGAGAACTTTCTCATCTGCTCCCCACGTTGTACCAGCAAGCTTTTTCATGATTGCCATTCTTTGCCTTGCTCTTGTTCGATTTTTCTCAACCTGTGTCTTCCATGTCAGGCGACGATCAAAGGTGACTCCTAGATAGTTTGGATTTTCTTCATGGCGCAATATTTTTCCATTCAATACCAGCTTAGGTTGCTGAGTTTTAGTTGAGAGGGAGAACACTGTGCATGTTGTTTTCTCCTCACTTATCTTCACTAGCCATGATTTTGACCAGTCCTCTAGCGCTAATAGGGCTTGCTGTATTTTGCTGTTAGCTGTACTAATATATTCTTCAGATGTCCATATGGCTAGGTCATCTGCAAAGGATGATGTGTGTACTCTGGCTGGAAAATTTTCCGTGATGTCGTTTATATATGCTAGGAATAATGTTGGTGAAAGAACTCCTCCTTGGGGGACACCTTGCTCCAACAGCATCATTTTGCTGGTTTGTCCTTGTACTTTTGTCCTGGCAGTTCTGTTCTCAAGGTAGTGGCTGATCCATTTGTACATTTTCCCACAGACATGCATTTTTTGTAGTTTTACTTTCAGTCCTTCCTTCCATACTTTATCAAATGCTTTTTCTAAATCTATCCAGACCGCTAGTGTGTGCTTTTTCTCTTGGAAGGCATCCTCTATTTCCTGAGCTATATAGGTTATTTGATCTTCAGTGGATCTGTACTTTCTGAATCCTGCTTGGTGAGGTGTTAAGAGTTGGTTTTCTTCCAGATGCCATGTTAGCCTGCCATTGATAATGCGTTCCATTAATTTTCCTACACAGCTAAGAAGACTGATAGGTCGATAGCCATTTGGTTCTTCCAGGTCTTTTCCTTTCTTTGGGACTGGTATTAGTATAGCTTCCTTCCATGCCTGAGGGACTATTCCCCTCTTCCAGCTGTAATTTAGGACTGCTAGTAGTTTCTTTTTTGCCTTAGTGCCTAGTCCTATTAGCATTTCATTTGTGATTCCATCCTTTCCTGGTGATGTCTTCTTTTTTAGGGTATTCATTGCCTGTTCCATTTCTTCCATTGTTAGATTTGCCATCATATATTCTGCTGCTGTCTCTGTATATCTATGATGTATCTGTTTATCTTTGATTGCATTCTTCTGTTCGGCTGTAATATCAATGTGGTTTGCACTGGCATAGTGTTCCATTAGTGCATTTGCAGCCTTTTTTCCTGTAAGCAAGGCATTTCCTTGTTTAATTGTTATTTGTTTGTTTCTAGGTCCTTCATTGTTCATGGCTTTCACTAGTTTCCATAGTTTGTTTCCATCCCTGTCAAAATTCAGGTTTTCTGTTTTTTTTCCTCCAACAATCTCTTGTTGTTTGATTTACTGTTCTTTTATATTTTGCTGAGATGGCTTTGAGAGAGATGTTCGCTTCAGTTGTTTGTTCTCTCTCTGCGGTCTTCCTAGCATCTTCAACTTTGTCCTCCAAAATTTGTAGTTCTTCAGTCCAGTATGGTTTGTAATTTTTCCTCGCTCCTCTTGGAATAGACTCAGTGGCCGCCTGTATTATTGCTCTGTTTAGACTTTCCACCATTTGCTTCATGTTGCCATATCGTGTATTTATGTTTTCACAATATGTGTCTGTTAGTATGGCAAATCTGTCCCAATCTGCTCGTTTGTAATTCCAACGGGGCAAAGGCTTTTGCTCCTGTGGAACATACTCCATATTTATTACAAGCTTGATTGGTCTGTGGTCACTACCTGCTAATTGGTCAAGCACATGGCGATCGATTTTGTGGAGGATGTCTCCTGTGCAGAAAGCTAAGTCTGGAGTAGAAGTGGTAATCCATCTTCTGGAGTAAAAGCTCGGTGTGTCATCCGCTTTGTTGAGTAGATGGAGATTTGAGTCTATTTCCCAGTCCTCCACTTCATCTCCTCTTTTGTCAGTATCTGGGTATCCCCATCTTTCTGAACGGCTATTAAAGTCTCCGACAACAATGCAATTTGTGTCAGTTATTTCCATGTTTGAGAGTGTAAGATCCTTATCTGCCGGGCTATACAGATTGTAAATTCTTATTTTCACGTCCTTTATCATTATATCAACACCTATAATTTCCGTTTGGTTGTCAGAGATCACAGATACTTCGCTGCAAGGTATTGTATTTCGTGTAAGTATTAGAACTCCTCCTTTGTGTCCTTTGCGGTCGAAACGTGTGGCCTGATATCCCTTGACTGAAAATGTGCGATTGGCGTTGAGGTGTGTCTCTTGAATGCATGCCACATCTATTCTATCTTTATGAAGACGCTGTGTTAGGGAGGCTTTCTTGTTATAAACTCCTTCTGCATTCCATTGTAGTATGTTGAGTGTCCGGGGTGTTTGGTCAATAACTCTTAACCTACTCCTCTGTGCCTTGACTCCACAGCACAGGGGAAGGTGACCACCAGTAGTCATGGGTGGACCCCCTCGAGGCAGGGGGCCCGGCACTATCACCGCCTGATGGGACTTCACGGGATTAGCACCATAACGATTTATTTTCATCTGTGGCATCATGAAATGATAAAGTTACGTTGCACTTCTTTGTCAAGCCTGTGGCTCAGTACATCCGATTTCGACAAGCATTTGTTCGGGATGCTTTCCCTAGCCTTTGACTGTCCCCAGTCTACCTACAAGGCAGCAGGTTTGTGCGTCACTTCGTCTGGTCCCTCTCCCTTGACCTGTCCGACATGGGTGACCCTACCAGTAGCTGTGCTACCGCCGGCATAGCTCTTGGGGTCATTGGAACGCTCAAGCCCCTCTACCTCGTCAAGGTGGACGCACGGCAGAGGGGAGACCTTTATACAAAAACTATCTTCGACTGAAGGGGGAATTGAACACATAAACACCAGGCCGTGTGGCAAGCTTGCAATCCACTGCGCTAACGTGGATCCTGTCAAGATAGATAATCCCTCAAATGTCAGACCCGTATTGACACACACACACTCACGCGCGCGCGCGCGGGCACACACACACACACACACACACACACACACACACACACACACACACACATAAACACTTGGTCCGGCTCCAGAAATAGTTGGACACCACATAGTTGCACTTACTTTGTTGAGAAGAGCGTCTTGACCGCCGGGAAACTGAATAAGTGAAAACAAAGTAGAAATATTGATCTTTGGTAACTGAATATATACATACAAAAAAGTATCTTGATCGTTTCTTGCTGAATAAATAAATATAACGGAGAAATTATGATTGTTGGTAACTGAATAAATACATATAACACAAGAATATGTATCGATTTAGCTGAATAAATAAATAAAACACGAGAGTCTTGATCGTTGATAACTGAATACATACATACAACAGATTAATCTTGATCGTTGATAACTGAATACATACATACAACAGATTAATCTTGATCGTTGATAACTGAATACATACATACAACTGATGAATTGATGAAGATTGATGAACTGATGAAGAAAACGTGTCTGCGAGCCGCAGCTCCAACGCCAGAACTTCAAGAAACACTAAAAGAAACTACAACTTCTACATCAAATGGAGCCGCTCCTGTCGCTTTTCCGACGCCAGAGACTACAACTTCAACTGAAGCCATCAGCAGCCGTGAAGTTTTCAAGAGCACCAAGAAGAAACAGCCCATTTTACCAAAGACCTCAACATCGGAGGAAACTATAACAACTGAGGACTTCACCGGCTGCAAATTACTGCTAAAACAGACAAGCGGGGAAGAAGCCAAACTGTCGGTTCTACCAACAGACAAGATAATCAGTCTGTTGGAAATCAAGCTGGGAAGACACAGTATCTACCAGCTGCGCAAGACACCTCATGGGGTAGTGGTCTCCATCAACAAACACCCAAAGACCACAGCACTTATGCAGAAACTAGAACAAGAAGAGATGGCCGACATCAAGCGTCACCACGGCATCTTATTGGAAGCCACCCGGCACTGCACAAGTAAATGATAGGTCATTAAACGAGTCAAGACCCATCTCACGAACGACCAGATCAGGGAGATGCTGACGAAGGAGAACAAGAAACTCACCAGTGCTGAGAGTATCATCAGAAAGAATAATATCCCTTCCACAGTCGTCATTGTAACATCGGAGGACCGAGCGATCCCTCATTTCATCAGATGGGACAAGAGAGACCAAGTTCCTGAGCACTAAATACCGAGAGTGCTGCAGTGCTCTAAGTGCCAGATGTTTCTGTAAGAGTGAGGTTGAGGTTTGCAGATACTGCTCTGGACCTCATCCATACAGTCAGTGCCAGCACGCAAAGATCGACAAGGACTTCAGGAGGCCTAACACTAACAGAAAATGCGCCAACTGCCTCGACCACCACGGCGTCAGCTACCTCGGCTGCCCATGCCACCAAGACAGCAAGGAAGCTATGAAGATCGCCATCAAAACTAACCTGCCCTATAAAGAGGCTAGGAGGCAGTACGAGACCACCGATCGACTCACAAAAAGCGACAAAGCGCAACTGGAAGGCCAACTGAAGGACCTGCGATCAAAGTTCAACAGCATGGAGGAAGAAAAAGACAAGACGCAAGAGACTCAGATAACGGCCATTCAGCGCATCCTGAACGAACTAAAGCAAGTGCAGCTCGGGTGGCTGCTATAAAGGCTGAAACAGACGAAACTCTAGCAAAAATCCAAGACGAGAGAGAAAAGACAGAAGAAACTCTAAAACAGATACAAGAAGAAAGAGAAATAACGGAACAGCTCATATCCACGTCTGAAACACCTGAACCAGAAGATGCAAATGCCCAGGCAGAGGAAGAAGCAACACAAGAAGAAATCGAAGTGGAGGTAAAAAACCAGAACGATAGCGACCAAGAACTAGAGTGCAGCAGATTTAGAAGATGCTGGTCACCTCCTGGACCGAATGGCCAACCCGTCCTCGAAACAAGGTATCAGAGAAGACCCAGACGATACGAAGATAAACCAAGACGAGGAAAAGACGATACGAAGATAAACCAAGACGAGGAAATAGGTGGAACACCAGGAGACACGACAACTGGTAAAGCCTCCTGAAGGAAACAGCACCATATGACGGGGTGGGCACACAACAACTCCAACCCTCAACAAGTGAGCGACTCTGTCCAGACATGAAAACCCTAACGAGAAAAAAATGAACGCAATCAACCCATCAGAAGCCGGGAAGCTGACAACAAGCAGCCCAATGTACGAAAAACAATCTACAAGCTGCACCATAAATACCCCAATATAGCTAAGTCGAAAACTCGAAGGCTGAAAGGGGGTATTCGTACCAAAAATTGGATTGGATTGGAACTGATGAATCTTGATCATTGATAACTGAGTTAATACATACAAAAGATGAATCTTGATCTGATCATAACTGAATAAATACATAAAATTGATGAATCTTGATCATTGATAACTTAATAAATAAATACAACAGATGAACCTTGATCGCTGGTAACTGAATAAATACACACAACAGGTTAATCGTGGTCGTCGGTAACTGAATAAATACATTTTTGTTTCGCATATCCTATTTACAGGACATCGCTGTCAACACCAGCATTTTACGGCTGTTGTTGATGTCTTGGCAAGATTACGCTCAGTAGTTTGCCATTGTTTTCTGAGCGACCGGCTCACATACCCCTGTAAGTAACCGACGCGACGCAATCCGCTTCAGAATCTCGCGCAGCTGTGTTCCCTTACGTGGATAATCGGGATTAAGGAGAAAGTCGTTAACCCCTTGGTCGAATAAATAAATACGATAGATAAATCTTCATCGTTGGTCAATGAATAAAATACACACAACACTCAAATTTGGCGCGTTATAAATATATGCAAAGTTTGATATCGCAAAGAGCAAAAAAAGTAGGCAGCTCATCATCATCTTTATATAGCAGGCTCTTATACAACGCTGTTTTTATTACGAACCCCTACATGCAAAAAAACAAAAAAAAACAAACAAAAACAAATAACATTTTCTGATATGTGTGTGTGTGTGCGTGCGCGCGTGCGTGCGTGTGTGTGTGTGTGTGTGTTCTGTAGCAGGAATATGCTGTGGGTACGTGAAACGTTAGGATAGGTTTCTCACATTTCACAAGTCTGAGTAAAAGGAGGAATAGGTGGCCAGTGTTTCCTTCCATTAGCGAATGTTGAGAGCTGGAATTGAACCCTCGTGTGATTGCTCCTACACCGTTGTCAGCGTAACGCACTAAACGTTAGATACGAATGACCGGTAATATATATAATGAAATTATTTGCTCTCGGCTACAAGCCTCGCCCTAGTGCGAGAAAATGAACACTGAAGACTAAATGTCATGTTTTAGTCAGACTGAGCTATGATGTAAAAGTAACGGCACTAACTGCTTTCTGTTAGCGTCGGGTGTTGGGCGTGTAACCCAAACTCGAAACCCCATATTGTGTTAACGGCTACGCGCGGAGGAGTCCGAATGGGAGGGTACAAGGTTTATCCTAGTGCGAGGAAATGCTATCTAAAGACTAAATGTCATGAATGAGTAGACCCTAATCCTTCGTCGGCAACTGGTCTAGGATCCAAGCTGCGACTTAGAGCATTGCTTTGTTGATCCTGCAGCTTCTGCAGCTTGACTTGTTCCAGATATATTGGTGTTACCTTTTCTGTCAAGTAAATTAGGCAAGGCCGAGAGAGGACACATGGTCTCTAATTTAAGCCCAGACTTCATGGTATGGAGAGGTATAACTCCATAACGCCTGTCAAGACGGTCAGGTGTCAGTCATATGTTTTCCGGATTTAGAATAAATTGTTGTTTCATTCAATAAATAAGCAATTATAAAGTCGAATAGAGGCCCTGGAGATGTGGATATACAGAAGCCTGGACATTGAACAAGAAATTAGAAAGTCGAATAGATTCCCTGGACATGTGGATATACAGAAGAGTATGTCGTATTTCATGGATACAGAATCAGTCAAATACAGAGGTTCGAGAAAAACTGGGAATGAAAGGAAAGTTAAATAAATAAATTAGAAAACAAAAACACAGGCAAGTGAAATATTTCGGCCACGTTCAAAAGTCACAACACTCTTATAAAATCCGCACTGAAGGCAATCGAGTAAGATATATCCAGCGATTCTAATGTCAAGATAACATCAAGAGATGTACGAACAACAGTCTGACAGAATGTACAATCAAGGCTAGAGACAGGCAGTTTTGGAGATCCATTGTATTGAAATCTCCATTGGGGAGACGAAATTTTGTTGATTAATTTTATTTTATTACATACTGCTGTATCCTTTGCAATCAAGATATGGGTTATCCGCTAATGTAGAAGCCAAAAGAAACATAATAAACAATATGACAAAACTAGGATTTCCGGATAGAAAATTAAGCAAATATATATCCCAAGCTTAACTAGCTTGTGCTCCGAACACAGGCTAAGAGATGGTTTCGCAGCTCCCATAATGCATCTGGGAAACACGTGACACCATCCTCAACAACCTCTTTCTGAAATCTGGCGGAAATTGAATTTTATATGTAAATCTGAATTTAGTTACATCAGACAGACGTCGTTAGAAGGTGGTTTTGTGTGTCTATTCATTGATCAGAATGGGGCAAAATTCATACAGCTGCTGCTACCCTCAGTGAAGCAGATTACATTCTGGCAGGAAAGTGCTTTTCTAAGCAACAAGGCGGCCATTTTAAAAAAGTGCAGACGTGAATACAAATTAAAATGTTATCCTTCTACAAAACACAAGGAAACTTGGGAATTGTTTCAACGTTTACTCATGTCATTTTAGAATCCCCCATTCATGGACTTTTTTTTATAAACGAGAAGAATAGAATACACATTGAGTTGCCATATGTATTGACTATAGAGTAACACAATGGGTTGTCACACGCACAACACACACAGAAACACTCATATATACATATAAGGTAGTTACATTGTGTATGTGCTCATCATCTCTCACTTTTACTCAGTAGTCACTCTAAACCTAACTGTTAGCATTTTGTATTGTTATATGTGTAGATGTAGAAGAACAGTATACATTTGCGGAGGGAAAGGGCACAAGCAATGCAATATAAACATTTTTTGTTCATATCCTTTACAGGACATCGCTGTTGTCGCGAGATAAATAAACTTGTTAGTTCGATCAATGACAGACCAAGCCCGACATTAGTCTGCAAACACAATAGACCCTTTGATGTTGAACCGGCTGAGAAAATACGTCGTTAAAACTGTCTGTACCTGGTCAGCATTTGTGTATGAGATCAAAGTGAGTCACGTCGCAATGCCTACACACGGTCGAAATTTTGTTGACAGGTTGTTGTTCGAGAGACGTGCACTGGCGTCATCTGTCTGCAGGGCGGGAATCGGCCGTTGAAAGTGATGGACAGAATGTTTGCCAGAGGTCGGAGGGATTCTGTGATGTGGGGGGGGGGGGGGGGGGGGGTCTCTGGCTCACAGACAGTCAGGATCTTTGTTGTATGAGACAAAGAATTTCCCAGATGAAAGTGAACTTGACAGCGAATTGACTCTGGTTAGTCTAGAAACAGGGGGACAAAGCCAGATTCTGGACTGATTGGCGTCTGGACTTTTTGGTGACGTCACTCAAGCACCCATATAAAACCCAGTGCGGTAAACAAGTGGAGGGAGTCGAGAAAAACATTCTGAAGTGTTAGGATCGGTGCATTATTCCGAGTTGTGTTACATGAGTGAAACTATAATGTCTAAGTGGTGATAGTTTTCCGCGGACATAGATCCAATCTGATTGCATAGTTTCTCGAGTGGCAACAAAAATAGGCATATGGTTCAATTTACAAGTCCACATACGAGTGCTCTGATTTTCAACAGTGAAGCTAACACAATTTTAGACGATGATGGCTCAGAATTTGAAGACAGAAGTTGCTGAGAGGCCGCTACATTGGGCTGATACCCAAGTTGGTTTGCGGGAACCTAGCTTCTGCTGAGCAGGTCATGCTGATGAGAGTGATGTTTAGCAAGTGATAGATGTATCTCTGAACAGTCAGAACATTGTATAAATACACTACTGATACCAGGAACATTCATACCAATTTATTACTGATACCCAGAACATTTAGACTGTGGTGTTAATATGGGGAATCTTTACAACCAGTGACACTAGATCCATTAATATTTCCCCAATAACAGTGACAATAGGGTTATAATTTTCCTATTAACAATGAGTTAAATAACCGAGGAAATTCATAGTGTGAATCAGATTGAAGACTCTCATTGGACAGTATTTGTCATGGGTGTCCAAGCATCCTAGTGTTTCCAGAGACAACGGAGGAAGTCTTCACGTGACCGGAGAAGAATCACCTGGGTGAGGTTGCTTGTCTGGAATATGATGCTGGTGTGTTTTCAGCACAAGGATGAGAATGACTATACTCCTGAACACTGATCTGAGTCTATAGACACTTTAGAGTACACGTCACACATTCTACACCTTATATATACACACACACACTTCTCTTACATATACTCTTTGCTTCAATAAATTTCTTGTTTTTATTTGTTGAAGCTAGAGTTGTCAAGTATGTTATGTTGGGGAAGAATGAGAGGGGGCATGATCCAGCGGTGAGTAAGAGTGAGAGGAAGGTGTCTTCAGATTGAAGGAGTGTGTGAACGGAGTCTGCTGGATATCTCCAGGATAGAGATATTGGATTAAAAAATAATGTGGGTGTTGATTCCCTTCACTCCAGGGACGACACTAAAGTGGTAAAGAAGAACAAGTAACTAATACGACATTCATTCTTTACACACACGACAGCTCTCAACACCAGAATCTTTCAGCTGTATGTTGATTTCTTGGCAAGATTACGCTCAGTAGTTTGCCATTGCTTTCTTAGCGGCCGGCTCACATACCCCGTAAGTTACCGATGCGATTCGAACCACTGCTGATTCTCACCGTCATAACGTTACCCACGAGAGTATACGAGATTACGGAGAAAAGTCATAGCCTCTAAGCCACGAAGCCGGCATAAATACATTACGGACCCTAATAGAAAGGTCAATAGAGAAACAGAAAGACATATATCTGTGCTTCATAGATTATACTAAGGCATTTGATAAAGTAAAACATGATAACTGATTAAAATGTTTGAAGATATCAACATTGATGGGAGAGATTTAAGAATAATAAAGAATATTTACTGGAACCAAGTAGCAGCAATTAAAATTGGAAATAAAGAGGGTAGTTACGAACAGATAAAGCTAGGAGTACGACAGGGGTGTGTCTTGTCACCAGATCTCTTCTCCCTATATAGCGAAGTAATAATGAGAGAGATCAAAGAGACGCCAGGAATACTAGTTGGAGGTTATAATATAAATAATATACGCTATGCAGATGACACAGTATTGGTGGCAGATAATTCAAGAGACCTACAACAATTGCTGGACATTGTAGTAACAGAGAGTGCAAGGAAAGGACTCTCCTTGAATATCAAGAAAACAGTAACAATGGTGATTTCAAAGAAAATTGTGACACCAAAATGTGAAATAGAAATAGAAAGGAAAATTCTTAACCAAGTGGATAATTTTAAATACCTAGGGGCATTTATAACATCAGATGGAAGATGTACAACAGAGATTAAGAGCAGAATAGGGCAAGCAAAAGCCACATTTCAGAAAATGAAGAGTATCTTATGCAATAAGTCACTGTCACTGAATGTAAGAAAGAGAGTGCTGAAATGCTATGTAGAACCAGTTTTGCTGTATGGCAGTGAATCTTGGAATGTAAATGAACAAATTAAGAAGAAATTAGAAGCAACAGAGATGTGGTTCCTGAGACGAATGTTGCGAATTCCTTGGACTGCCAGAGTAACTAACAACGACTGCCTGAGACAGGCTAATGAAACTAGAACATTATATACAACAATAAGAAAGAGACAAACAGCTTTCTTCAGTCATGTGATGAGAAGAGAGGCATTGGAGAACATCGTGACAACTGGAAAGATTGAGGGGAAGAGAGGCAGAGGCAGACCAAGAGAAATGATGCTGGATGGATTAAGACAGTTGATCCAGAACACCAAAGACCGAGATCTGTGGAGAGCCATGAAGGCCTACGCCAGCTAAAAGGGCACTTAATGATGATGGTATTGTAGAAAAAGAATGTGATTAATACGAGTATAGACTATAAAGTGCATAATGGGTTGCCATATGTTTTGACTACAGTTTTTTAAATGAGTTATCACGTATATAGCAAAGTCAGCTCTTTGTCAGATATTACTGAGCTACCGAATGACAGTACACGGTAATGCCTGCTTTCAGTTAACAAGAAGGCTATGGCCGCAACGTCAACTTTATTTCTTGCTCTAGTAAAGCTCACAATCTACTTCTCGTTTTTCGGTGATTCATTCACTGCTTTCTGTTAGCGCCGAATGTTGGGCGGCGCTTTCCAAATCCGACACACCATATTTCAATAACGGCTTTGGGCGGAGGAACGTAATTGGGAAGTACATAGGCATTATCCTTGTGCGAGGAATGCAGCCTAAAGACTAAATGTTACTGGCAAGGCAGCCTAGGTAGGCAACTGGTCCTGGATGCAAGCTTCGACAGGCGGACAGTTAGAGCACTGCATTGCTGAACCTACAGCTTCTGCAGGATGTCTTGTTCCAGATGTATTGGTGTTATCTTTCCTTTGGAGTAAACTTAGGAGTCCAACAGAGGGATCATGCTACATGGTCTGCACAATTGAGCCCCTGCTTTGTGCTATGGAGAGGTATAGTGCCTTTTTTAAGCAGAATGTAATTTTCAAGACAGCAAGGTGCCAGTAATATGTATGTGTGTGTGTGTGTGTGTGTGTGTGTGTGTGTGTGTGTGTGTGTGTGCGTGTGCGTGTGCGTGTGCGTGTGTGTGTGTAAAAAGTAATTAATAAGTTGTAATTTGTACCATCTCCAAAATGTTTCAGGACAAACTGGTCTCAAAATTAACACCGCCAAAAACAAAAACTATTGATCTTACCAATAGTTCAGACGACATCAAATTAACCACGTTCTTGAAAAAGTCAACAGCTTCACATACCTAGGAAGCAAAATGACATCTACAGGGGACTCAACACCAGGAATATCATCTAGAATCGCGCTGGCATCTGGTGCCTTCACCTGTCAAACTTCTGGAAGTCAAAGACACTCAGGAAACACACGAAACTTAAAATTTTCAACTCGTGTGATTCCAGTGCTAACGTATGGATGTGAAATCAACGGTAGATTTAGATTAAAAAATTAGACAATTTTGAGAACAAATGTCTTAGAAGAATTCTAAACCTCCGCTGGATCTGTGAAGAGCCTACGCCAGCTGGTAGGGCACCTGATGATGATGATTATATATATATATATATATATATATATATATATATATATATATATATATATATATATATATATATATATATATATATATATATATATTAGTCTTTCCTCTTGAGCCTAAGGCGGCGCATAGGGCAGAAGTCCTGTCTCTCCATGCCTGGCGGTTCGCTGCTATCTGTTGTAGATCTTGGATATTTACTTGGCCATTGAATGAGCCTTCTCTAATGATGGTTCTACGCAGGGTCTCTCTTGGTCTTCCCCGTTTTCTTTTCCCTACCGGTGACCATATGAGGGCTTGGTAGGGGAGTCTTGTCTTGTCCATTCTGAGTACATGGCCGATGTAGTTCCAACGGCGTCTTCTTATGAAATTAGGATACTGTATCTTGCTTAGTCTCTTGTCTTATTTGCGAATTGGTTCTGAAGTCTGTCCAGTGGATGTTTAGAAGTCTTCTAAGACATTTGTTCTCAAAATTGTCTAATTTTTTATCTAAAGCTACCGTTGATTTCCAACTTTCACATCCATACGTTAACACTGGAATCACACAAGAGTTGAAGATTTTAAGTTTTGTGTGTTTGCTGAGTGTCTTTGACTTCCAGATGTTTGACAGTTTATTGAAGGCACTAGATGCCAGTGCGATTCTAGATGATATTTCTGGTGTTGAGTCCCCTGTGGATGTCATTTTGCTTCCTAGGTATGTGAAGCTGTTGACTTTTTCAAGAACGTAGCTGTTCAATTTGGTCTCATCTGAACTGTTGGTAAGATCAATAGTCTTTGTTTTTGTGGTGTTAATTTGGAGACCAATTTGCCCTGAAACATTTTGGAGGTGGTTTATTTTCTCTTGGGCATCCGGATGTGTTGAACTCAAAAGCACTATGTCGTCGGCAAAGTCCAGGTCTTCTAGAATTTTGTCAACCCAATGGATACCCATATTTGTGTTGCTTGTGCATTTGCGCATGACCCAATCGATAGCTATTCCAAAAAGCATCGGTGATAAGACACAACCCTGTTTCACTCCTGTTTCGACTGAGAACCAGTCAGAGTTGCCTGTTTCTGTTCTTACGCAGCAACGTGTCTCTTTGTAGAAAGATTTTATGACGTTGGTATATTTGGTAGGAAAACCATAGATGTTAAGTAGATTCCAAAGTGAAGGACGGTGGATGCTGTCGAAGGCTTTTTGAAAGTCGACAAAGTTTGTGATTAATTTCGACTGGAATTCTACGGAGTCTTCAATGATTATTCTGAGGGTGAAAATGTGGTCTATGCATGACCGTTTTGGTCTGAAGCCTGCTTGTTCTTCTCTGAGCCTTTCATCTATCGCCTTTTTCAATCTCTCAAGTAACATGCTACAAAAAAGTTTTCCTGGTACTGACAATAGAGTGATACCACGCCAATTATTGCAATCAGACATATCGCCCTTTTTAGGCAGTTTGAAAATTACACCATCTTTCCACTGTTGTGGTGGGGATTCGCTTTGCCAGATTTCATTGATCAGCTGTAACAAACGTTGTAAGGTGTTCTCATCTGCTGCTTTGAGCATTTCTCCTGAGATTTCATCTTCACCAACAGCTTTGTTGTTCTTCAATTTTTTGGTGGCTGCTTTAATCTCTTCCATGGTGAATGACTCGCAGGAGGCATCCAGTGGGGGCATAGTAATTTCTCCATCCAGGTTCGGAACAGTGTCAGGCTGCGGTCTATTTAATATTTCTTTGAAATGTTCTGCCCATCGTTGCTTTTGAAGGTCATCGGATAACAGTTGATTGTCCTTGTTTGTCTTTGATGGGTATATTTGGTGTAGGTGAGTGATTGCATAGTTGCTTCATGATATGGAATACGGCTCTGTTGTTTCCAGTTCTGGCAGCTGCTTCGGCGTCGGAGGCCAGGCTGTGAATAAAGTTCTGTTTGTCTTTTCGTGCGCTTGATTTCACCTCTTTATCCAACATAGAGTATTTTTGCTTATGGGTTTCATATGTAGATGTGTCTTTTGCAGAAAGAAGTGTTAGTTTTGCTTGTTTTCTTTCTTGTATCTTCGTCCAGGTGTTATCGCTTAGCCACTTCTTCTTCTGTCTTTGTATGTAGCCGACTGTATTTGTTGCAGCATTTAGCAAGGTAGTTTTTAGGAAATTCCAATTTTCTTCAAATGTTGTTTTTAATATTCGCACTGCTCGATATACTTTCTTTGTTAGCATAGATGCTTTGTACCTCTGAATTGAATGCGAGTTGGTGTTCTTTAGTCAGTAGGGACTGTGAGTTTATTTTCTTAATTCTGGGTGATCTGTGCAGAGTCTTGAGCTTTATTTTTAGTTTGGCAATGCAGAGATTGTGATCACTGCCAGCATCTGCACCTCTGTAGGCTCTGACGTCTTGTACTGATGAACGGAATTTGGCATTAATGCAAAAATGGTCTATCTGATTTTTTGTGATGCTATCAGGCGAGTTCCACGTGACTTTGTGTATATCTTTGTGCGGAAATAAAGAGTTTGCTACTATCAGATTTGCTATTTCACAGAATTCTAGTAGTCTCTCTCCGTTTTGGTTCATATCCCCTAAGCCGTGAATTCCCATATATCTCTCAACACCCTTATTGTCAGACCCTATCTTGGCGTTGAAATCACCCATTACAACAACAATGTCGTGCTTGGGAGATGAGTTGATGGTACCAATTAGTTGTTCATAGAAATTATCTTTGTTGATGTCTGTATCGTCGTTGGTAGGTGCGTAGCACTGGATGATTGTTAGCTTGAAATATTTCGTTTGGTAACGAGCTGTTATGATTCTATCATTTACTGGTTCCCAGCTGATCAGTGATCTTTCTACATTTTTTGACATGATGATAGCCACTCCGTTCGAATGATGGTTGTCGGTTCTTCCTGAATAAATTATATGTCTTTGTTCACAGTTGAGAAATGTCTTACCTGAGTCAGTCCATCTGCACTCGCTAACCCCAAAGGTATATATATATAATATATATATATATTAATACAACTGTTGACATATGTGTGAATAGACAACACACAGCCATATGTATTGAATGAAGCAACCTTAACATACATATATGGTTCCAACAACATATGGACACAGAAAACATTAAACACATGTGGACAACAAGATTAAGACGTTGCTTATTGCACATTAGCTTCCGTACTCCCTGCGGAGTATGTTGATATATTTACAACCACTGGCCACAGTTTATCAAACGTCACTGCATTTATTTCACCTTAGTTGCCAGTGTTGTCTGAAATTCGTTTCCCGGGGTCCTTTATAATGAGAGAACCATTGCCTCGCAATACATTTGTCTGTCTGCTGCTCTATATCTTTACTCCATTAGGTTACGAGCATTCAACACTAACGTAAATAAAAACGAACAGTAATTCCAGAAAACCATATCAATATATATTCACAGGTTGCATAGCAAATACACACTCACATAAACACAAGTCTTTAACATTGATGAAAATGTATGTCGATAAACATGCATACATGTAAATATATTTTAAATCGTGCATGCAAGTTAGTTAGTCAGAAAGTTAATCAATGAGTCAGTCTATAATCAGTTAGTCAGTCAATCAGTCTGTCAGTCAATCAGTTAGTTAGTCTGTCAGTTAGTTATTTAGTCAGTCAATCAGTCAGTTGGTCAGTTTGTTAGTTAGTCAGTAAGTCAGTTAATTAGTCTGTCAGTCGGACAACCGGTTAGTTAGTCAGTGAGTCCATCAGTCCGTTTTTCATACAGATAGTTAATCATTAAGTTAGTTAGTAAGGTAGTTAGTCAGTTAGGTAATTAGTTAGTCAGTCAGTTATTTAGTCAGTAAGTTAGTCCATCAGTCAGTCAGTCAGTCTGTCGGTCTATCAGTTAGTTAGTTAGTTATCTATTCAATTAGTTAATTATTTAGTTATCTAGTCAGTCAGTCAGCCAGTCAGTCAGCCAGTTGGTTAGTTAGTTAGTCAGTCAGTCAGTCAGTTAGCTAGTTAGTTAGTCATTCAGTCAGTCTGTTAGTTAGTCAGTCTGTTAGTCAGTCAGTCAGTTAGCTAGTTAGGTAGTTAGTCAGTCAGTCAATTAGTTAGTTAGTTAGTGAGTCAGTCAATTATACATTGCCATATATATATATATATATATATATATATATATATATATATATATATATATATATATATATATATATATATATATATATATATATATATATATATATATTGTGTGTAATCACAAGGTAGTCTGACCTAAATGTTGACTTCTAGTTCAATAAGCAATGACAAACGTATTCTTCTTCTTAAAATCCAAGCCATGTGGCGTTAGTGTTCATGTCTGTCCAAGGTCTTCTGTCTCTTGTGTCACCAATGATTTCTAATACCGAAGTTCCTCCATGCCTTGGTGTCAGGTTGTCCAGTATCATCTCTCTTGGTCTTCCCCCGTCTCCGTTTTCCTCCAACCGTTCCGTTGTGGTGACATACTCCAGCTGTCTTCTTCTCATGACTTGCCCAAAGAATGTGGATGTCTACTTCTGATGGAGTCACCAATTAATTCTCTTTGTGAATTAACTTCTTCCATGATATCTTCCTTGTCCTGTCCATACTTTCACGGTCTTCTTATCATTCTTCTATAAACTCAATCTATGCAGCTGCACATAATTCCTCACTTGTCTGCTAAATGTCCATGATTCGCTCCTGTACATCATGATTTGCTCAATATACCTTTAAGAACGCTTTTCATCGATTGACAAAGACAAATTACAGAGAATATTCTTCATCTTATGAAATACTACCTTTGCTTGCTCTGATCTGCATGTAACATCCGAACTGCATCTTCCATCTGCCGTTATTATTATTTACTTCTTTTCTTTGCGCTCGTTCTCTTTGAACTCAAGCGTAGTCCATACACACTATTAACAGTGTCCCTCGCCATCAGGCTAACCCACTCCGACTTCAGAGGTACTTGTAATTTACATCCCCCAAGTTAAGGACGACAGGTCAACATTCTAGTCCAGCTGTCCGGTGTAGGGGTTCAATCGCTTACCTCGGCATCAGCGCAACGGATGTTTAAGAACACGCGTTCTTACCCATTCGGCCATGCCGGCCTGCCATCTGCCGTTATTAAAGTACCCACATTCTTAAATACGTTGACATGTTCCAGATTGGCTCCTTTCACTTTGATGTTACAGTTGCTGAGACCATTTTTCTTTGTAATAACCATTACTTCTGTGATGGCAAACTGCTAAAGTAGATTTGCCTAGTAAATCACACACACGTCAATTATATACGGCAGCACAACACATCTCTTACTGCGCATTGGCTTGGAGTCTCTTCATATCAAAGCTACCACAAACAGGTTGAAGAGACATGGCCAACATCTGCCTAAGCCCAGATAATCCGTGTACCTTCGATTGAATCATGCCTTGATTACGTCTTAACTAGTGTAGTCATGTGATGAGAAAAGAGGCATTGGAGAACATCGTGACAACTGGAAAGATCGAGCGGAAGAGAGGCAGGGGCTGACCAAGAGAAATGATGCTGGACGGATTGAGACGGTGGCAAGGAGGAATATTCATCAGCAGAGTTGATCCCAGAACACCAAAAGACAGAGATCTGTGGAGAAACGTGAACGCCTACGCCAGCTGGCAGGGCACTTGATGATGATCATGTTGATGTATGGCTGTAATATAATATCTCGCCAAATGTGACCTCTCATTTGGACAGAAGGACGATATATCGCCGTACTAGGGTAATGGTGTTATTTGTTTTGTTTCTTGGTATCTTCCACAATTTTAATGTTATGTTTCATTGACATATATTTACACCATAATACTTGTTCATTTAATTGTGTGCCATGGTTGGTCCAAACCTAATTTTGGCTTGGCTCTGAATCAGTTAATATGTCACTCCGAGATGTGAGATTCAAGTACTACTCTAACACACCACGATGGCTTCTGGGGTTACAAGAAGAAGACGAATTCTGCCTTACTGGTTCCATGACGATGGTACTTTGGCACCGTAAAATTCTCTACACTATCATTCCGATATATATAAGCTTTTTTCAGGGCTGAAATAACGTGAGCGCCGATACATCGGACTTCAAAAGTCAAAAACACACAGACCCAGTGGAAAACTCAGTCAAAAAGGAAAAACTCAGTCTCAGAAGAAAACTCAGTCTCAGAGGAAAATTCAGACCCAGAAAAAATGTCACGAACCAAGAGAAAAACTCACAGACATAGAATAAAATGTCACAGACGCAGAGAAATACTCACAAACCCTGGGAAAAAAATACCACAGACACAGACAAAAAATGGCACAGACCCAGAGAAAAACTCACAGACCCAGAAAGAAAATGCAGAAACTCACAGGCAAACTCACAGGCCCAGAAGGAAAAAGCTCACAGGTTCAGTGGGATGCTCACAGACTCAGATGGAAACTCAGACTCAAGGAAAAACTCACAGACCTAGAGGACAACTCACAGACCCACAGCGTTCACAGCCAACCAACCAACATCGGACCGTCTTGTTTTCCAAACTTTCATCTCGTCAGGTTACATGACTGATGTAGGACGGTGCAATCACCGCAACCCCTTTAATCTATTTGTGATTTACTATGCTATTTTACGATTAGTACCTTGCCATTGCATTCTGAACGAGAAGTCAATATTTAAATCTAACTGACTGTCTTGTAGAATCCACAACCACGGTCAACAAAAGAAGATTCATTTCGAACGGGTGAAACCTTAAGGCCACGTTGATCTCTCATCTGATCAGACTGCTACCTGGCTTGCTGTCTCTGGTGTGTTGTTGAAACGTGCAACGCGTTCACAGGTTCGTAGAGATGTTGACACGGTTAGAAAGTGTGCAGTTATCACAAAACAAGTCTGTTACCAGTTAAGCTGAGTAAACAAACGATATCACAGCATTTGGTGTATTTCCATACGTGCTCCGTCCTCATCTTTAACAGCCAGTAAAAAGTCCAATAACTAATGGTATCTGTAACAATCTGATTTAATTATGTGTCCATCTGGCCCTTCCTATGAGTCCTAACTATTGGTCAGATCATCTGGTCACTCCATGTAGCCCAATTTTCTCCAAGCCTTGATGATCTATCTACCTGTTCGTCTGCACAAAACGCATGATTCAAAAAGAGCCGCGTCAGCCTCATCCTGTACCAATACCCCACCGAGCCATGCAGTCCCATGCAATCTGCCCCCTCCCCCTGCTTTTGGTAATTGTTTACTAACGCCTCCTTTGTTTCATCATCATGTCCTCAAACGGCGCAGTTTTGACAAGTAAATAAAGAATGCAATTGAAGTGTAGCAAAAACCAGCTGCAATTCTGTTGTGTTTGGACAGAAATAATTGCCCTATTTCTTGATGTTGTCAAGAGCATGTTAGATGACCTCAACGTGTGGCTGCATATTTATGTGAGCATGATAAAGAACAAGCATTTGATAGACTGGTTAGAACATTGGATTCACATTCGGGAGACCTGGTTCTAATCCTCGGTAGTGCGATAGCTTTTTTTGTCTGTCGGGGGCAAAATGAAACCCCCATCATATCCTACACAGTTCGCGACGACTGCACTAGCATGGTTGCCTTAATTCCTTAGGCTCAAGACCACACCACCCCTCCCAATCCCCCATCCACCCCCTTCTTGGCCTACACCGCAATGTGTTATAGACAGCAATGACAGTCAGTGGATAATGTTATGTCTGAAGGCTTTCAATCATGTTTTGTGGGAATGATGGGCACCTTGCCGTCTTGACAAACGATTTTTTTTTTTTTAAATTCGCATATCCTTTACAGGACATCGCTGTCAACAGCAGCGTCTTTCAGCTGTCTGTTGATTTCTTGGCAAGATTACGCTCAGTAGTTTGCCATTGCTTTCTGAGCGGCCGGCTCAGTTATCCCGCAAGTCACCAGCTGGGGACGAACCGCTCCCAGTTCTCGCCCGCTACAAGACTCTGCGTGATAAACGGGATTACGGAGAAAGTGTTGTAACCCCATGGCCAGAGAAACCGGCTGACAGACGAAAGCTTGGAAAAATCGAGCTATATCTCTTCATAACACAAAGCCTGGGCTGACTTTACAGACCATGTGTTACCCATGCAGCGTGATCCTTCACTCAACTTGCCTAGTTTAACCCAGAGGAAAGGTAACACCAATACATCTGGAACAAAATAAACTGCAGAAGCTGCCGAATCAGCAAAGCAATGCCTTAAATGACTACTCGTCGGAGCTTCCATCCTAGACCAACTGCCGATCAAGTCTTAGGGTCTGGTCTGCCCTGCCATGACATTTAGTCTTTAGGTTGCATTTCCTCACACTAGAGTCACACACACACACACACACACACACACACACACACACACACACACACGCACGCACGCACGCACGCACACACGCACGCACGCACGCACGCACGCACGCACACGCACACACACACACACGGACACGAAGGGGCGTCAAATGAAAACTGTAAAAATGTGATAGATATGATAATAATCATGCGATTGTCGCTTTGCGTTGGATTTCTATAATACGGAACGTCGGCTGTTCCAAAAGTCATGGCAAACTACTCAACTAACGATGCCAATGAAATTACGAGGGCGAGTCAATAAGTAAGTCACACAGTTCTGTGGGATGGCAGGCATATGTAGCTGGTATTTTCAACAGGTGTCATTACTTGACAGCAACATCGAACTTTATATTCCCGTTAGTCAAGTGACGCTAGGTGTCTCATGTGCATGCACAGCGCATAAACAAAATGGCGACTGTACTTACGGAGTGTACAACCAAAGAGCAACTTGCTGTTGTGAGTTTTTTGTTTTTTTTGTGTGGGCAAAAGGACTGCCTGCAAAGAACGTTTATAAGGAAACGCTTCCTGTTTATGATGACAAATGTTTGTCCCGTGAAGCGGTGCATAGCTGGGTAGAAACATTTTCTCAAGGACGCTCTAAAATTGTTTATGAAATCCGATCTGGTCGTCCTGCTGAGATTGCAACAAAAGTATCAGTGCAGCGGGTGGAGGAGATGATTAGAGGTGACAGGCGAGTAACGATAGACTCTGTAGCATCTGCAATAGAGTGCTCACATGGTTCAGCATAATGCATGATCGATTGAAATTTACGAAAGTGTGCTCAAGGTGGGTACCCAGACAATTGAAGGAGGAACACAAAATGAACCGATATGGCCTGTCCTTGCATCATCTCTGTCGATGCGAAGATGGAGGAAAAGACATGCTGAACAATATTGTTACTGGGGACGAATCATGGGTGCATCATTACCAGCCCGAATCAAAGCGCGCTTCAAAGCGTGCAAGCGAAACATCCTTCGCCTTGTGTCTAAAAATTCAAGGTTACGCCATCAGCAGGGAAGGTTATGCTGACAGTGTTCTCGGATTGTCAAGGAGTGCTGTTAACCAATTTCAAGCAGAAACGTGACAATGTTAATTCTGAATCGTACTTAAAGTTCTATCGATGCTTCATGATGCAATTCGAAGAAAACGTCCAGGACTTCTGAATAGAGAAGTTTTGCTTCTCCATGACAAAGCCAGACCACATACGGCTCGATTAACTCATGAGAAAATTAACCAACTATGGTGGGAAGTTCTGGAAAATCCACCTTACAGCCCCGTCTTAGCCCCTTGTGATTTCCACCCTTTTGGTCCACTGAAAACCCACCTTGGCTGGAGAAATTTCACGAATGACGCCGAAGTTGAATGTGAAGTGAAAACGTGGTTTAGAAAATAGAGCACACAGTTCTATGCAGCCGGTTTGGGAGGACTGATAAAACAATGGGTTAAGTGCATCAATGTTGGTGGAAATTATGTTAGGAAAAATAAAGGGATATTGTATGTATAAAAATACACTGGTTTCAGGTTGATATCATATTTAATTATTTTTCTACACCCATTTATGACCTACTTATTGACTTCCATTCGTACAAACAACCAATAAATGCTTTTGTTGACTGCAACGTCCTTTAAAAGACACTATCTGACACTCCATCCCGTCCATTTATATACGTATACATACAAGAATATACTACTTTACATATACTTACTTAGTACACTGCCAGCATACAGAAACAAGTAAAGGATCATGTTATCCCCTCCCTGATGTGAATATAGTATATAAAGCTTGCTCCATATCTTATATATCAATAGGTTATCGATTGATGATGCGACTTGTACCCATCCTGCCGTCATTACTTCCTATGAAAGTACTTAGTACCCATTTATGCTAAGCAAACATCGGAGACCTCTTGGATTTTAAAACATCTGCCTTCATCGCAATTCGAGCACATGGCCACAGGCCAGAAGGTATGAGTGCTAGCCTCTACACTATCGCCGCTGCCCGGCAAGGATACTTCAGCTAAATATTTATATTGCAATAATACAGTTACGCAATGAGACGCCATCCATATTTGCCTACGAAAATAACATCTAAACGAAATCAACCAAAACATATACAGCATTTTATTAACATATTGCACTCTTAAATATTTATTTCTTTTGGCATAAACTTATTCCCTGTCCATCGCTTTCATCACTAAACATTACGATCCCATTTCTTTCTGAATAATTGTATCCCTTATAAATTATTCGCTAAAGTTACATCCCTTGAGCGAGCGTCCCATTGAAAGCTATACAAGTGTCCAACATTCTAACTTCGGCGATGCTATTCAATGTTTGTTGTATATGTCAATACAATATGCAAGCTCATTTAACAGACATGATGCCATATGCGTGGGTTCTTGTTGACGTCTTTTTATTATTTATTTTTAACCTGCAATCTTTTTAGCCATATCATTCTTTCTCAATGATATCTATATATGTACGTATCAAAAGTGTTGCTTAAAAAAAAAAAAGAAACATAAATACATTCTAGGATAGAATAAAAAAAGCAAATGTTGATTCGTTTCGTGTTTTCATATCTGGAGAAAATGGAAAAGAAATACTCGAAAAGCAGAAGACAGGGAATCTTGTCTTGAATCGGATGTTGGCGCCACTTCTACATTAAAGTACAGATTCATGGGAAATCAATGCCGATTGCTGTACACCCAGTGCATACCCTGAGAGGAAAGTTTGAAAAAGTGGTAAAGGACGAACGTCTTTCCGCGCCTGAAGACGTATGGGACGTATACTGCAAAACCCTTATTTGCATTAACCTATGTGGTCCGTAGTGAAGAGCTTACGGACGAAATCTGTGCTTGCTTGCTTGTGTTCGCTGGCTGTGAACTCCAGCGTAAAGTCCTGTATGTCGGATGAATACATCTTGTTGTCCAACATCAATGTGATGTCATACAGGACCTGAGGTTTGCGTGAGTATCCGTTGTCCCATGTCTGGCTTATTGGTGTGCAGACTGGTGGTTCCTCGCCATGCAGGCAGATACTCTCCGGCTTCGGAGGAACGCAATCTGTAATCCTGCATACTGCGTTCGAAACACAGCTTCGGGCGATTTGGCAGCAGACCGCCTTGCGTTGGTTTTCTTACGAGTGTCGATAGTTTACTACTAAGCATAAAATTTTCAAGAAATTAAAACAACCCTTCCCCCTTTTAAAACAATGAACATTCCAGATGTAATGTGGTCAATGTAACGCCCCGATCGTTTTGACCTCCCAAGACGTTTCCTGGTACCCATTTTAAACTGGGTCAGCACGAGACCCCAGGTCAATGTGAAAAATTGGCCTCGTTGCGAATTTGAATTCATGACCCCATGACCCCATGGCCATCGGTTAGGCAGGCAGGTTTGTAGCCACTACACTTCCGCTGCTCTCGTTGAAAGAATTTCTGGGAAGTAAATTCACAGGTATTGATTGTTGTTCACAAGAAGAAATCATAAGATAAGAGACACAGCACAATTATTGCCTTTGGCGGATTCCACAGTGGCGGATTGCACAGTGTGGGTTTGTGGGCCAAATATTGTATGTGTGTGTGTGTATGTGTATGTTTCTATGTGTGTGTGTATGCAGGCATGCATGTACAGGGTGTTTGTAAAGTCTCACTACACTTTGTATGTGGAACAGCTGTTTGTTGGAGAGTATGTTTTGACGTGTATCTGTTTGTCAGACCATCCATTTTGCTTTCTATTTTTCTGTACAACCATTAATGTACCTCTGTCTGTCTCTCTATGAGCTTTCAAAATACAATTCGTTTGTCCGTTCGTGCGTTGGTGTGTGTGCATGTGTGTGTGTGTGTGAGGATGGGGGTGGGGGAGTGGTAGTGTTTGCTTGACCTTTAAAAATAACGTTCATCGGATAGTTCCTACATTGTTCGTTCTCTCTCTCTCTCTCTCTCTCTCTCTCTCTCTCTCTCTCTCTCTCTCTCTCTCTCTCTCTCTCGCTCTCTCTCTCTCTCTCACACACACACAGACTAACTCTTTCACACACACATACACTCACACACATACACTCACAAACACAGACACACACCCACACCCACGGACTCAACTTATCTGTTCGCATGGTATTGTGATCATGGACCAGACAAATTTACCGGGTGCTCATCGCTACAGATCATCCTTATGAATACCCTCTCAGGATTTACATAACATTACGCATGCGCAGGAAGTAAAAATAAAATCGTAGCAGAGACAAGCCGTAAATAAACTCAAGACTCGAAGACAGACAAGAGGCGTCACGTCACGAACATATCCAGATACAGCCACAGATACAGGCGTGGCTGGACGGACGATATGTAAATGCCATTGGTCTGGAAGATTTACTGACAGATATAATCCTTGATTTGTATGCTCAGACAGAAGAATAGATAGTGTATTAGGTGTTTCGAGACCCTTCTTCTCAATTGTATTGCACCTATTGCGCTAGCTACTTTTATGAATGAAGAAAAGACATACTACATAAGTTTGAACTTACTTAGGCACATCTGGCCCGTAGCACTGTTAAGATGCGCAACATTGACTAGGACATATGAGAAATAACGTGAAAGATACTGCGATGCGAAAGGTATTTTCACTGGATGCAAATATTTAGCTGTGCATAAAAGATATCACATGAACAGGTTCTTAAAGATTTCGATAAAACAGATCAAACATATACATACAAAGACATTTTTAGGCAATTCTTAATATGAAATATGAAAATCTGTTATTGAAAATCAACAAAACTCCAAAGGGAAAGAAAAATTCCGTCCAAATAAGAAATATATCACACAGGTTTGCATGGACGTCAGGGCTTATTATTTACATAGAGAAAAAAAGAACTGTTAGGAGAATCCAGAAGTGGATGATAGACGCTAATGATTAATGGGGTATACATTGAGAGAGCCTGACATAGTATAACTAGAAAGTCTTTTCACTGGAACACGCATGGGAAATCAAAGAGGTTGAGACCTAAAACACATTGAGAGGACAATTATAAATAAAGATGAATAACATGGGGAGGGCATGGAGGCAGCTGCTGGAAGCAAAAAAACAAGATTCGACGTATCAGCTTGAGTAGGTTGAAGGTCTGTATTGAAATAGCCAATAATAGGTAGAGGTAGAAGAAGAAGAAGAAGAAGAAGAAGAAGAAGAAGAAGAAGAAGAAGAAGAAGAAGAAGAAGAAGAAGAAGAAGAAGAAGAAGAAGAAGAAGAAGAAGAAGAAGAAGAAGAAGAAGAAGAAGAAGAAGAAGAAGAAGAAGAAGAAGAAGAAGAAGAAGAAGAAGAAGACGAAGTAGAAGAAGAAGACGAAGAAGAAGAAGAAGAAGAAGAAGAAAAGAAGAAGAAGAAGAAGAAGAAGAAGAAGAAGAAGAAGAAGAAGAAGAAGAAGAAGAAGAAGAAGGAGAAGAAGAAGAAGAAGAAGAAGAAGAAGAAGAAGAAGAAGAAGTTTAGTTTAGTTTAGTTTAGTTTACTTGACGGATCAACATCACGGCACACGGGTGTAACCCATAAGTGCTCTGTTCTATTCCTAACTCTAGCCTGAGTCCGGAGAATCTCAGCTCAGTGCACGAATTCCGTAGCACAGGCGAGGATCCTGATAGGAAGAAGAAGAAGTCGTAAATAATGATAAAAAGATGAAGAAGTATGAAATACTGATGATATAGAAGAAATAATAATAAAAATGATGAGAAGAAGAAGAAGAAGAAGAAGAAGAAGAAGAAGAAGAAGAAGAAGAAGAAGAAGAAGAAGAAGAAGAAGAAGAAGAAGAAGAAGAAGAAGAAGAAGAAGAAGAAGAAGAAGAAAAAGAAGAAGAAGAAGAAGAAGAAGAAGAAGAAGAAGAAGAAGAAGAAGAAGAAGAAGAAGAAGAAGAATGATAAAAAAGTAGAATACGTACGCACATGAATGCCTAATATGCAAAATAGCGATCGTTATAACATAACATAACATAACATAACATAACATAACACAGTTTAGTTTAGTTTAGTTTAGTCGTTGGATCAACATCACAGCACACGGGTTTAACCCATAAGTGCTCCGTTTCCTCCTAACTCAGACCTGAGTCTGGAGAAACTCAGCTCAATGCACGAACTCCGTAGCATGGGCGAGGATCCTGAAATACTTTGGAAATAACATAACACACATTTTACTTATTCTGAAATGGTAGATACTATTACTTCAGCCATTCAATGGAATTCTGTAAATGTACGTCGATGTTTTAACCATTTTAATTGGTGTTCAGTAAGTTAAGAGTTAATGAAATTATTAAAAGATGTGTTTCTTCAACATCGTCGATGAGAGTGATGAAAAGAAGGTCTGCGCGAGGTGCGGTAGCACCTCAAAACCAAGCACGGTGTCTTCTGTCAAGAAGAGCAATTCTGCACAAAGATGTAATGAAAGCGTAAAGCACACGAAATGTTGTATTTTCTAAGTTGTGAGAGATTTGTATATTATTATTATTTGTGTATTATTAGACAACTTGTCACTTGTTATAAGTAATAAATGGAATGTATATATGATTTTCATCCGACACAGATGAATCACTTGTTTATATAGTGGGAGGGGTAGAGAGTAACGTCTGGATTTGACAGTCATTAAACATTGTGTAACAAACCACTAAGGGAAGTCAATAAGTAACTCATAATTGGCTGTAGAAAAATAACTAAATATGATAACAACTTGAAACCACTTTATTTTTATACATACATTGTTCCTTTATACCACATATAGACAACATATGTAAAGAAACCAGCCAAACAGAGACAGCAAGAATACTGCATGACGAGAACACAGACGAAGAACTATCTGCATATCTAACCATTAGACAGCTCCTGTTTGCGGACGACCAAGCACTAATAGCAAAATCAGAAGCTGAATTACAAGACCACATGAATAGTCTAAACGAAATGTGTAGGGAACATAACATGAACATTAGCACAAGCAAAACAGAGGTAATTACTATAACTAAAGAAGAAAAAAAACAACAAGAATTCACCTAAACGAACATCCCTTGAAACAAGTAAAGAGTTTCAAGTACCTAGGAAGTATATTATCATCAAATGATAGATCAGAAGACGAGATCGACAATAGATGCAGTAAGGCAAGCCAACTCATTGGACAAATGGCACCAATACTAAAGAACAAACATGTATCAATAACTACTAAGAAAGCACTTTATAATGCAATCTTTCTACAAACTCTATGCTACCAATGCCAAACCTGGACAATGACAGAAAAAGAGAAAAGAAAAATCACAACAACACAAATGAGATTCCTGAGAAGAATACTCAACGTATCAAGAAGAGGTAAGATCAGAAATGAAGAAATCAGGACTAAAATAGGGTTTATAGCAGCACTAGATTTTATTAGAAAGCAGCAAGTCAAATGGTTTGGCCATACAAGAAGGTTACCAGTCAACAGCTTACCACAACAAGCAATGATGTACAGACCAGATGGAAACAGAGGAAGAGGCCGACCACGTAAACGTTGGACGGAGGGAATAGCAGAGCCCATGGGTATATCGATACATGAAGCCCATAATCGGGCACTCTCTCGATGTTTATGCTTCACCTCGATACAAGAGGAACATGATGAGATGAGATGAGATTGTTCCTTTATTTCTCAATATTATTTCCACCAACATTGATGCACTTATCCCGTCGTTTTATCAGTCCTTCCAAACCGGCTGCACAGAACTGCGTGCTCTGTTTTCTAAACCACGCTTTCACTTCACATTCAACTTCGGCGTCATTCGCAAAATGTCTCCAAGCCAAGGTGGGGTTGAAGATGGCTCGTTGGGTGATGGCTGCTGCATCGCGCGGTGTGAGTATGCAGGTAATGCGCAATGAACAGTGGCCTTGTCTGACACAAAATATCATAACATAACATTGCATAACATAACATAGCTGGTTTTAGCGAAGGATTATGGGTCATTACTCCAACATATGGTGCGGGAGACTCTATTGATGTATCATGTGCCCAAGGAGATCACAATACTAACACAACACTTCTCGGGATTTTCTTCTTCGCTTCTTGACCGCGAAGTTCACGACCAGATGGATCCACCTCTAGGTGTCGGCAAGGGATGTAATACCATCTTGCCGAACTATCATCATGGCTATGCATTTGATTCTGGTTGCGGATTCTGGCTATGGACAAGATCCGAAACTCAATAGACAAAGCATGATATCGCCACTGGAGGTTTTCATGGACATTACACCAAACCTAACATCAGAGGATAGGCATGCGAGTCCTAAAACTAGATCAACTGATTCACTCTCGCAGGATGATCTTCAATCCCATGTAGTCAATGCGCCTATTGATTGTGAAGGGCAAGATAGTGGACACCGCTGCAAATGGAGATCGACCACTGTAATGGATGAAGCCATCAGAAGTCTCTGCCTAGTGTACGATGCTTTCTTGACGGACGAGAGAAGTAGTACATAATATAAACGAGACCAAGGAAAGCGGTCTGTGAGCTCTCAGCACAGGCATCGAATCGACGAGTTCGAGATCTAGTGTCTCCAGTTCATGCTGATTCCGAAATTGCTTGCGGCCTTATGAAGGATAAGTTCGAAAAGGATTAACACGGCTAAATCTAGAGCTTGGAATCAGGGTGCAAATACACAAGAGAAAGACACCTGGAAGTTATGACCCAGCTGGGTCCGCCCAAAAAATGTGTCGCAAAGTTAAAGAAGCCGAAATATTCGCTGAAGGTCCGTGTATCTCACAATCTTAAACATGCTGTTGTGTTTGCTCTGTCGTGGAATTTATATAAGCATTTTATTTCGTTTTTTATGGCTCTGAAACCTGGAGTACAACTATAGGAGACGAAGCCTTGTTACAAACCTTTGAGAACAAAGTCTTAAGACGCATCTTTGGGCCCATTAGGGATACACAAAGTGGAGAGTGGAAAAGAAGAAGTAACAAAGACATTTATGATCTGTTTAAGTCCCCGCTAATCACTGGTATCATGAAGGCTAATAGACTGCAATGGCTGGGGCATATAGAAAGAATGGAAGATAATAGGGAAACAAAACTCGCTTACACTCAGGACATAAATGACCGTAGACCCCGAGGTAGACCAAGAAGACGGTGGAGAGATAATATACATACAGACCTACAAGCACTTGGAATCAGCGACTGGCAAGAGAAGGTCAACCAGAGAGACGAATGGAGACGGCTTGTATCTGCAGCAAAGAACCTCAATGGCTCGGAATGCTGAAGAAGAAGAAGATTTTATTTCGTTTAATTGATTATTTTTCCTCATTCCGTTATTGTTGTATTACTTACCTTATATAGGAATACCCCGCTATGCGTCGCTTCGGTTTACGTCGTTTAGCTATAACGTCGTTGTCACAAAGTTATATAACTTCACTTTACGTCGCTACGTTCTGCTATAACGTCGTCACCTGTGTTGCTATGCTGCGTTAACTTGGCCATTTTACATTTTGTGCAGTGCGTTTTTCCAGGATTTTATCGTGTATAATCACCCATAATTATGAGTTCAAATCGCACAGTAAGTGCTGGTAGCTGTGTCTAGTTGTAAGAGAACCAGGAAAAGTGTTATCTTGAGGTGAAGTTAGATGTGCTTACGTCGTTTGGAAGCTGGCGATCGGGCTGTCGATATCGGTAAAGTCCACGGTTTACGTCCAACCACGGTAAGGACAATTCGTGCAGGTGCTGACAAAATCAATGAAGGTGCTTTGAGTGCTTACAAGATCACTCGTACCAGAAGTACTCTTATGGCACTATTGGCCGTCTGGACTGAAGACCAGTAACCAACGGAACATGCCTGTGAGCAAGATGGCTATCCAAGAGAAAGCAAAATCTCTCTATGAAGATCTAGATAAGAATGCTAAGAAAGCGAGTGAGAGCAGTACTAGTAGTGCTGATGATAGTCTTGGAGCGAGTCGTGGTTTGAATGCCGCTACGTCACAATAATTCTACCACTCGCCCTCCAACCCACCTCTATTTAGTCAAAAATATCAACAACCATCAAAATAATCATTACCTAATACAACGTATTTCATTTAATTATATGGGAAATAGTGTTTCGCTGTAAGTCGTTTCACTTAAAGTCGCGTTTTCCAAGAACGTAACCCCGACGTTAACTTGGGTCTTCTTGTACTGCTTTTAATTCAAAACAATATATTAGTTAATTATCATAGAGCGTTGGTTGTTTCTTGTTCTTCTGTATCCTTTTACATCTATACACAAACACTGAGAGTCTCTTTCAGGTATCTAGATAGAGTTAATTATGACTGAAAGACGAGACATTCAATAGTTAAAGACAGTCGCACAGTAATTCAACTGAAACAGATGATAACCTGACAGGTCCAGAAAGTCAGTCAAGCCGCTAGCCAATAAACTCGGGTTAGCCACAATGAAAGCTCAGATTTGTTGTTCCGAATTGGGAGATATAGAATCCCTCATTCAGACACGAGGCAACTGAGCGAAAAGTCATACAAGTCATATAGTAGACACAAATAGGACTAACAACATAAAACGATCAGTGATACTTCAACAACAACTCGCATAATATTCACTCTTGACACTATCAACCACCGTCCTACATCAGAAGATGATCAGTGTCACAGTCCTAGATCTCTAGGGGATTGAAACTCGGGCTCATACAGGCAACAAACTCCGTTAGATACAATTTAGCATCATTTATTTACATACATATTATAGTACGCTGGCGAAGCGAGTTTTCACACGCCAGCATTCAATACATTGCGTATCACAGGAGTTTGTAATGTACATGGTTAACACAATAACTCTAGCAGCTATCTACACATATGTCTAAGACCCTTAAATACAATTGGGTCTACTATTAAGTCCCCTTAAGGTAAGCCCTGTTGCTTCCTCGATGTCCAGTCTCTGTCTGACCTTCTCCACACGTGTCGCAATCCGACACGGGTGGCAACTCTCTTTGAGTTTCTCGTGGACCCCGTAATCGGCGGGCCCCATCAGTGTCCACGGGGCTGTGGACACACTGACCGGTCCTTCGAGAAGGCTCTGGATTATTCAAGCCTTCGAGTGACTCGGTTCTTTCCCTTTTGCTGGAGTACTCTCCCTTCGCTAGTATCTCTTACTTTTATGTACCGTCTCTAGGTGAGGCTGTGACAATCAGCATGCGACAACAACTGTCATTTACTGCCTATAGTACCTTGCAGTGTGGGACAGTGGGTCTTGAGTCTGAGGAAGTAAGGCCGCATGGCTAGTGCAGTCGCCGCGAACTGTGCAGGTTAGAGTGTTATTTTTGCCCCGGACAGAAAAAAAGACTCCACCGCGAATGTATAATATTCAAACTAGAATGAGCGATGGAAAATTCCAGTAGCTGATGATAGTGTTGATCGTCGAGTAAAAGCAGCAGTAAGAAAGGGTGAGTTCGAGTCCATTCTGTACAAGACAGAATAATAAGCTGATCTATTGAGCCGTACCAAGTAGTGACAGGACGAGAGTACAGTATGAGAAATCTTGGACAGTATACGTTATTTGGGGGTCCTGAAGTGTACTGCCCATGATCGATAAGTACATGAGTACGACTAAAGTATCTCCGCCTATTGTGGGATCGTATGTGGTTAAGAAACATCCTCCGGGAATACATGTTATACCAGTTGGCGCCGTGAGATGATCGTTTCGTTTAAGCATCTATGAGATTCTTGTGTGTACGAACCATTGCTTCCAGTTATCATTGTCAGCAGTGTTGTCCCTAAGTCAGCACCTCCCACACTAGCGTCATGACATTCTCTTTCTTATAGGATCTAAATCTGCTATGATATTACGTAACCATACCGTCTGACATGCGCAGTACCAAGTCCGCTGTTGTGACTTCCGCAGGGAAATCTACCTACGTCTGAGAATCACCAACCAATGTGCCGAAAGGGAAATAGTTCTGGGTGCACTGTGCAAAAAATAAAAACAAAAAAACATCAGTAATGTTGATGAAGACATGGCATTTTGGATGCTTAGGATTTCATATATGATGATCACATGATCAGAAGTTCATATAGGATGTTCACATGATTAGAAGTTCTATATATGATCTACATATGGATAGGAATTCACACACGATGATGATATAAATATCAGTTCATATATGTAGTCATTATACATTCAAATACATTTGTCTTAGCGCACAGAGTACGCGTTCGGCCCTGCTCCCGTCCCCGCTCCCGTTGCTCGTCTGTTTCTGAAGCTCGTAATGCCTTTTTCTTTCGTGTAAAATATAAAAATTGATTTTAAACTAACTATTTCAGTTGGATCCGCGGAAGTGAGAACACCATCTGTACAACAGATGAACGTGCTTGAGTAT
>JACEFZ010007220.1:57500-95000 GCA_014155875.1 Cepaea nemoralis | reverse complement strand
AATACACAGCAGTCTATTGCGATTAGAAAAGAAAAAAAAAAACTAACAACAGAAAATACAACAGTTTTGTGTGATTAATAGCAAGCAGTACGGTTTGATCAAGCAGTACATAAGAGTGTAATGTGATTAACAACACAAAGTACACTAGCGTTGCATGTGATTAACAACACACGCAGAATTTTAGTGTGATTAACATCAATCTGGCAATTTTCACCTAGAGACAGCAATTAGCAATTGTATCAAAGAAACTGCTCAGCTACGGTGTGAAACCCGTGTGACCCGCCCGCGCACGAGCAACGCACACATAAACACGCACGCACACACTTAAGCTAATCCGTGGAATTCATTAAGTGGCTCATTACCCTGTCTGGCTGCCGTATTGAACGTGTGTACAAACTCACCGATCTTTCTTAGACGTTTCCACGATGGGCTAATGACTCGATGTGACCAGCTAAAGGCCAAGAAACCCTAAATTGTTCCAAGAGTGCTTAATGTGGTTTTAATGGCACACCTTTTAGTGCCTTACTCGGCTCTAACCAGACACCATAGGATTATGCCCCAAGTTATTTGTAAATCTTGCAAGGTTATTTTTAATCACACAATTTGACTTGCATGTTGCTACTGATTTAGTACAATGAGAATTGTAGCGCATTAGTTCCAACGGAATAACAACATTGTGATTAAGTACAACATAAATCACCATACCTGTATCAGTTACGACGCAACTCGCTACATTGTGTTCAGTTATTACAGAAATCACCACATAGTGAGCAGTAGCAACAGAAATCACTACGTATATACTTAGTTACAGCAGAAATGATCATATTTTGATCAATTATGATATAATTGTTACGTTTATTATGTTTGATCAAGTCATTATTTGATTGTGTGTCTCATATTGCTAATCATGCAGTTTGATCAAGTCATTATTTATGTGGGTTTCTCATATTGCTAATCCTGCAGTTTGTTCAAGTCATTATTTATGTGGGTTTCTCATATTACTAATCATGCTGTTTGATCATGTCGTGTTTCATATTGTTTGATCAAGTTATCTATGTGGGTTTCTCATGTTGCTAATCATGCGGCTTGGTCAAGTCATTATTTATGTGTGTTTATCGCATTGCTAATCACGCGGTTTGATCAAGTTATTATTTATGTGGGTTTCTCATGTTGCTAACCATGTGGTTCTGATCAATTCGCTATTTATGTGGGTTTCTCATATTACAAATCATGCGGTTAGATCAAGTCGTTAATTTTGCTCTTTGTTCATGCCGTGTCAATCTTGCTGCTTTCAGATCTGCTGGCCGGACTGGTCAACGTGCTGACCGACATCGTTTGGAAGAACACCATTGACTGGTACGCCGGGAACGCTGGCTGTAAGATTGTCCGATATAGCCAGAGTGTGGTCACGTATGCCTCAACGTACGCCCTGGTTGCCTTAAGTTTGGATCGACTGAACGCTATAGCAAGGCCTCTGAGCTTCAGCGGAGATCGTAAGTAACCAAGATCTATAATGGTCATCATTAAAGTAATGAAGACAGACGGACTGTAGCCGTTAAAGACGAATAACTGTAGCCATTAGTGATTATAGTCTGTAGCAGTTTAATAAAGACGAATTGTAACCATTACTTATAAATGGCTGTAGTCATTAATAATGACGTACTATAGCCATTACTGATGACGGACAATAATAACGCCAGACTGTAGCGAATAATTAAGGGTAAAGTTAAAGAAAGTCAAGTATACAACAGGAAACACTAAATATGATTTGTGGAAATTGAAAAATGACAAAGAAATACAAGATAATTTTAATATAGAGGTAAAGAACATATTTGATATATTGTCTGATCTAGAGATCCTATTTCAAGATGTGGATGATCAATGGGAAATGTTGAAGAATTCAATCAACTTGCTGCAGGAAAAAAACTATTTCGACATTAAAGAAAGTGGGTGGTAAGACATGGATGACTGAAGAAATTTTACAACTAATTGAAACAAGAAGACAGAACAAAAATAATCCTGCCAAATATACAGAAATTCACAGAAAAGTCAGAACATTATTTAAGGAGGCAAAAGAAGCATGGCTCGAGAAAAAATGAATATTAGTTGAAAAATAACACAACAGTAAAAATACCAAGCTAATGCACAAAAGAATTCAGGGGTTTACTAATCAAAGAACACGTACATCAGCAGGCTGCCTAAAGACAAAAGATGGAAAAATCATAATAGAAAAAGATCAGATTTTTACATGTATGGTCAGATTATGTGAAAAACCTTTATGATGATAACAGAGAAGAACAGTGTGATATTTAAAATAATAATGAAGGACCATCAATTTTGAAGATGGAGGTTCAAAATGCTCTTAATCATATGAAAACTGGCCCCTGGTACAGATAGTATCACAACAGAAATGATTAATACTTTAGAAGAATAGGAATAGATAAAGTTACCAGCTGCTGAATGCAAAATATGATACTGGAGTTATACCTCATGAATTGTGTAATTCTGTATTTATTGCAATCCTAAAGAAATCAGAAGCCTTGGAATGTGATCAACATCGAACAATTAGTATAATGAGTCACATCACGAAGATTTTGCTAAGAATTATCACGCAAAGAATTAGGAAGGAAATACAACCTGAAATAGGAGAAGAACAATGTGGGTTTGAAGAAGGAAAGGGTACAGTAAATGCTGTGTATAGAGTGAGAACAGTAATTGAACGTTCTATAGAAGTAAACAAAGATCTACACAATTGCTTTATTGACTACACAAGGGCTTTCGTTATGATAAGGATGCTTGAAGATCTACAAATTTATGGAAAAGACCTTAGACTTGTAAAAAATATATATTGGAAAAAACAAGCTGCCATAAGAATTGATAATGAAGTAGGTCAGTATTAGCCAATTAAGAGAGGTGTGAGACAGGGATGTATAATGTCTCCAGATCTGTTTTCCCCGTAAAGAGGAAATATTTTCAGAAATATAGTAGATATGGAAGGAACCACTATTGGGGGAAGATACATCAATAACATTAGATATGCAGATGATACAGTCTTGATTGCAGACAATGAACAGGACCTGCAACATTTAGTAGATGCGGTTGTTGCACACAGTGAACAACTAGGGTTAGAATTGAATCGTAGGAAGACATAGATTATGGTCGTCACTGGGAAGAAGGAAACGCCACAATGTAATATACAAGTAAATGGGCATATTCTTAAACAAGTGAATCGGTACAGTTATTTCGGAACAGTCATAACATCAAATGTGAGATGCCTTGAAGAGATTAGAATAAGAATTGCCATTGTGAAGTTAGCTTTTTGCAAAATAAAATACATACTGACCAATAAAATGATATCAATTGAAACGAGAAAAAGAGTGTTGAAGTGATACATAGAACCTGTACTTTTGTATGGATGTGAAGCGTGGACAATGAGCAGACAAGTTGAAAAACATCTGATGGCTGTGGAAATGTGGTTTCTGAAGAAAATGCAAAGAATACCATGGACGGACAGAAAAAGCAGTGAACAAGTTCTTCAAGAAACAAATGAAGATCGTACACTGACATTAGACGTAGACAGTGAAACATTTTTGGGCATGTTATGAGAGGAAATGAGTTGGAAAACTTTGTGACAACTGGCAAGATCGAAGGGAAGAGATGAAGGGGAAGACCGAGAAGTTAATACCTGGATGGCTTGGCTACGTGGCATGATCGAGACAGAAACACGGAGCTGATCCACGACTCTGGTGATCGAGGTAGATGGCAAAACATGACCACCCACGCTTATCGGCATGGCACGTAATGGATGGATGGTAGCGGCGAATAATAATGACGACTGTGACCATTAATTATGGAGGGCTGTAGCGACTTAGGATGACGGACTGTAACCATTAATACCGACGGAATGTAGCTATTAATGACGACAGACTGCAGCGAATAAGGATGACTATTATGATGACGGACTGTAGCTATTAATACTGATGGACTGTAGCCATTACTGACTTCGGGAATGAAGTAATTACTGACAACAGACTGTAGCGAATAATGATGACGGATTGTGGCCATTATTGATGACGGGCTCCAGCGTCATATGATAAAAGACTGTTACGTTACTTATCAATATAATTTAAAATTACTGTATTCAACCTATCCTCTCTTTCCTTGCCCACAACACCAGTCAACCTATCCTCTCTTTTATTGCCCACACAACCAGTCAACATATCCTCTCTTTCCTTGCCCACAACACAAGTCAACCTATCTTTTCTTTTACTGTCCAAAATACCAGTCAACCTAACCTCTCTTTTATTGCCCACACAACCAGTCAACCTATCTTTTCTTTTACTGTCCACAATACCAGTCAACCTATCCTCTTGTATTGCCCACGACACCAGTCAACCTATCATCTATTTCCTTGCCCACAACACCAGTCAACCTATCCTCTCTTTCCTTGCCCACAATACCAGTCAACCTATCTTTTCTTTTACTGTCCACAACACCAGTCAACCTATCATCTCTTTTATTGCCCACAACACCAGTCAACCTATCCTCTCTTTCATTGCCCACACAACCAGTCAACCTGTCCTCTCTTTTATTGCCCACACAACCAGTCAACCTAGTATCTCTTTCATTTCCCACACAACCAGTCAACCTATCTTCTCTTTCATTGCCCACAACACCAGTCAACCTATCCTCTCTTGCATTGCCCACACAGCCAGTCAACCTAGTATCTCTTTCATTGCCCACACAACCAATCAACCTATCCTCTCTTTCATTGCCAACACTACCAGTCAGCCTATCCTCTCTTTCATTGCTCACACAACCAGTCAACCTATCCTCTCTTTCACTGCCCACAACACCAGTCAACCTATCTTCTCTTTTATTGCCCACGCAACCAGTCAACCTATCCTCTCTATAATTGCCCACACAACCAGTCAACCTAATATCTCTTTCATTGCCCACAACACCAGTCAACCTATCCTCCCTTTCATTGCCCACACAACCAGTCAACCTATCCTCTCTTTTATTGTCCGCAACACCAGTATGTCCTGATAAGATTGTCAGTCGTATCGGAGTTTGCCTTGCACTGCTCTCTGGCGGCTTCCTTGGCAAACACAAATGTTGAACTACATGTCCAAATTAGGACACGCTTTTGATGTTTCATAATTTAATTTTTGGTTGACTTGCGGATTCGGTGATTTATTTGTTGGTTGGTTCACTGATGGTTCGATGATTGGTTTGTTGATTTGCTGAATGATTGGTTGGAAGATCGATTTGTAGAAGATTTATTGGTTGTAAGATTGGTTGATTAGTTGAAATGTTTGGTGGGTCATTGATTGATTGATTTGTTGACGAAATGAAAGGTTAGTTGATTAAATTGTTGGCTGTTGATTAAACGATTTGAAAGTTGGTTGGTTGACTGGTTGACTGAGTAGTTCATTTGTTGATTGGTTGACGGATTTGTTGGAAGGTTGGTTAGTGGATTGTTTGGTTGGTTGAGTTGATGATGAAACATCTGAAAGACTCAATTGTATCTCCAATGTCCAATTCTGTGAAGAGCAGTTCATTGAACTCTGTAACGGGCATGCTTCCATCCGACTGGAGTAGATACTTTATTTTCCACACAGTAAGAAATGTCCAAGACAAGAAACCAGCGAGATGTGTACAATTCCTCTTGGAGCTAGCGTATCTTCGCATAAACTTATTAAGTTGAAAGATTAACAAATTAAAAACAATTAGGTGTGTGTTACTCGTGCGATAAAGTGAGATATACTAAACACAGACACGGTGTACATACATACCTTACAACGAACTCCAAACGGTAAACGTAAATCACAAGGAGGAAATGAAACCAATATAAATACCAAAAAAAAAAAAAAACAACAACAATATAATAAAATAAAAATAAGTAGACTACGACACCCGTCAGTATATCCTCAATTTTACTATATACACCTCTTGTCAGCCTATCTGTGTTTAGCTCGTATATCTCACTTTTTCGCTGGAACTGTATTTATTTTTATTCTTATATCCTGCTGCAGCTGTTACTTCTCATTTTTTTTTAAATGAGTTTATAACCAGGTCACGCGATTCAGGAAAGAATATGCCGTTAGGTAATATTTCCAACACTGGATTGAGATACAGTGCCAACCACTTAAGGCGAACTCGGATGTGGCGAATTTCTGTTGTGAAGAACAATATTGTATCGTACGTTGTAAATGCATCACTAAATGCTTGAACTCTTAAAAGGAATGTCTGCTAAGAAGAACTATTTCTAGGGTCCCAGGTGAGTTCTCCTTATCAGGTCTGCACAGTATTGCATTGTCTACAGACTCCAATCCAATATGGCATGGGATAAACAAACAATATAGTTATGATACTATCGAGAAGCCCGGAAAGCGTGTGGCCAGGTTGTGTGTCAAGGCATTGTCTTGTTGACCAGGCCACCCTTATTCTGAATCACAGCATACATAGGCCTAGCAAGCAGCCATATTTTAATGAAGTCCCTGGGCACACAATTATAGATAAGCTTAGACATGTGTTTTCTTCAATTTGGCAGTCTTGCTTGCACGCTCGTTAAGGATAATTATCTTGTTTATTTAACCTTAAAGATGCAGAGATGTAAATTGGCATATACTCCGTTACATGCGTCCGTGTTATTGCTCGCTACAATGTTTTGTCACAAAAAAAGTGCATCTGAGTGAGACGACAGCACCATTTGGTTTTTTTAAAAAAAGGGATGGTGCTGCAAATTTATGAAGCATCAAGTGATTGGGAATGTTTGTTTAAATATTGGACTCTTCTCGATGCAAAATATTTGGTTCCATACTTTTGAATTGTCTTCATTCTACTACTAATACTACTACCACCACCACCACCACCATCACCACCACCATCATCACCACCACCACCACCACCACCACCATCACCACCACCACCACCACCACCACCATCACCACCACCATTACTCCTGCTGCTGCTGCTACTGATGCTGCTGCTGCTACTACTACTACTACTACTACTACTACTACTACTACTACTACTACTGCTACTACTACTACTACTACTACTACTACTACTACTATTACTACTACCACCACCACCACCACTACTACTACTACTACTACTACTACTACTACTACTACTACTACTACTACTACTACTACTACTACTACCACCACCACCACCACCACTACTACTACTACTACTACTGCTACCACCACCACCACCACCACCACCACCACTACTACTACTACTACTACTACTACTACTACTACTACTACTACTACTACTACTACTACTACTACTACTACTACTACTACCACCACCACTACTACTACTACTACTACTACTACTACTACCACCACCACCACCACCACCACCACCACCACTACTACTACTACTACTACCACCACCACCACCACCACCACCACCACCACCACTACTACTACTACTACTACTACTACTACTACTACTACTACTACTACTACTGCTACTACTACTACTACTACTACTACTACTACTACTACTACTACTACTACTACTACTACTACTACTTGTCGTAATAAGTGTCGTCCCTGGGGTGAGGGGAATCAACACCCACATTCTTTTAACCCCATATCAGTATCTTGAGGATCTTCTGGATTTCTGTCCACAACACCCCATCAGTCCTTGGATCTCTCTCTCTCTCTCTCTCTCTCTCTCTCTCTCTCTCTCTCTCTCTCTCTCTCTCTCTCTCTCTCTTTCTCTCTTACCACTGGACCATGCCCCCTCTCATTCTTTTCCAAAACATACTACACAACTCTAGCTTCTAACAAAATGACAAATTAATTTAATAAAGAAAAGTGTCAGGTATGTGCAAAGCGTATGTGTAGAATGTCCGTCGTATAATCTGGTGTGTATGCAGAATCAGACCGAACAGCTCAGGAGCAAAGTCTGCTTCATAACAGTACCGGCCACACAACAGCACCATAGATAAAGTACAGAAGGACCTCACCAAATGATGCGTCTCTCCGGCCAGGTGTCGACTTCCTCCAATGACTCTTGGATAGTCCGGATGCCTAGTCATCAATGGTGGATGTATTCCAATACTGACCATGAATCCTACACACACAGTGTAACTAATATGTCACTAAACGTTTTTTATCTGATAACCCTTGTACAGTAAAATAATGTTTACTGTCACTTTGAAACAAAATGTTAGTAGTTAATTTCTCACAGGAATTTACCAATTGGAAAAACACAATGTTAATGGTCAATTTCTCTATATAACTACTATTGTTCCTGTTACTGGTGGTATTGTAAGTATCTTCACTCTACTATGAAGAGAACTACCACTGAGGAATCACTCTTAGATGATCATCGGTTCCTGCTCAGCAGAGGCCAGGTTCTTGCAGACCCTCTGGGTTATGGGCCCAGTGCAAAAGCCGCTGAGTAAATACTGCCTTCAATGATCGAGCCATAATCTTCTTCTATGACTTTTCTGCTCGCTTTTTGGAAAACATAGTGGAACCTGTTGAAGAGAGAACACACCTGGTGGGAGCAACCCGATTCCGACCTTTATTAGGTGAGTGTAGGCCGACTGCCGCACTCAGATATATAACAGAGAACTAAACTCTGTCATAAGGCAGAGGAGCTCATCACATTGGTCTGAGTCATGGTAAGACAAGGAAAGACTAAAGGAAAAGTGCAGAAAACCAGTAGATACCCTACTGGAAGATCCTACCATTTAACATTTCCTTTACCCCCCCCCCCCCTCACCACTTTCAATCTCCCTAACTATCATCCCACTACATTGTTCTTAACTCACTGAGTTAATTTATATCTCACACTAGCTAGTTTGAGCAACGCGATAGCCTACTGCTGCCGACGCTCCTATACTACGTTCTCACAACGCACATTACTACACTCGATTCCTAAGAATCATCTAATTTGGGTCTATTTAATTAAATACTATATATTTATTCCTGTTTGAAATCGAGACTACCAAATCACACAATGGATAAATGTCCGCCGATGTAAATCAACATAAGACACTGAGTCTCTCTCCATAATCAAACCAGGAATATCACACACGTCCTTGTTGCCTCAACAATTGGTCGAGTCCCGCCAAAGTTGTTTGTGCAGACTGTTTTAATACTGTGTCTGAATGACGTCACAAATCTGACTAGACACTAGGCGTCGTGAAGCTATTTTTTTCTCTCCTTTTTCGACTCGATGTAAACAACTGGCCGGCTGTCCCGCTTTAATTTGGGGAATTGTTCCCGGTACTCCAAAAAGTCTTGCCGGCTTATGATCTGGAGACATGTTCCCCCACAACAAAAGACCTTGCCGACTCCCGTCAGAACAGTCTGTCTCCAACATCAAACACTACTACTACTACTACTACTACTACTACTACTACTACTACTACTACTACTACTACTACTACTACTACTACTACTACTACTACTACTACTACTACTACTACTACTACTACTACTACTACTACTACTACTACTGCTGCTGCTGCTACTACTACTACTACTGCTGCTACTGCTGCTACTACTACTACTACTGCTGCTGCTGCTGCGTGATAAACTGCTTACTACTACTACTACTGTTTCCACTTCTTCTCCTTCACCTCCACAACCTCATTATCCCTCTCTGCCTGCTCCATTTACTCCTCCACTCTCTAATCTTTCATCTCCTACTCACCCTCTTCTTGATCTTTCTCTTCTTTTTCTGCTGCTCCTCCACCACCACCACCTCCCCAACTACCGTTTGTTTTTCGTCTCCTGCTCCTCATCTTCCTCCTATTCCTCTACTTCTTCTACGTTTGCATCACCTCCTCCTCTATCTACTCCTTTCCCCTTCCTCCTCATCAACCTACACTTCCTCTTCTTCTCCACCTGCCCCCACCTCCTTTTCACCCCCTCTCTCAGCCGTTCCTTTTTCTCCTTCTCTTCTTCCATTCTCCTTCTCTTCTTCCATTCTCCTGTTCTTCTTCTTCTTCTTCTTCTTCTTCTTCTTCTTCTTCTTCTTCTTCTTCTTCTTCTTCTTCTTCTTCTTCTTCTTCTTCTTCTTCTTCTTCTTCTTCTTCTTCTTCTTCTTTTTTTTTTTTTTCCCCCTCCTTCTTCTTCTTTAAACAGTTCGCGAGGGGTGTCAGACAATATTTCTTCATTAGAGTTTCATGTCACATGACGTTAACCATTTCTATTTCATGATGTTCTTTGTGATTATTAATTCACGTGTATTCAAAATATGTCGGTACATTTTTGTTCAGCTGTCACCCTTCAAGAAGCTGCGGGTAATTTACAGCAAGCTCAGTATTTTATCAATTTATTTAAAATTGATTTTTTTATTTTTTTGTTTCGTGCATTCTCGTCTTTTCCGTAGTGTGAAGTGATCATGAGGTCCTGCCAGGGTTATTCGATGTTTTCTTCTGAATGAGCAAACCGCAGTGACATCTTGGATTATTCGCTTAATGACAAAGAGAACGTCCTTTGGGTAAAACCGGTTGATTACTGAACAAAATACCCATGGTTGTAAACTTCCGGTGCACCGATAGAGGGGTAGGCGGTTCAATCCCTACATGGCATTAAGTTCGACTTTAACATTGACATCCCTTTCAGAAAGCAATGGCTGAAAATACAAATTGCGGCGACAAGCCTACATTTGCAAACAAATATAAAATGTTGTTTCATATATTTGTTTGCTGATGAAGTCTAGTCGCCGCAACGTCCTATGTTTTCCACTAATTTTATTCTTAGCCCGCAATGGCAAACGTTTTTTCTTTTTTTTTTTAAATTCGCATATCCTTTACAGGACATCGCTATCAACAGCAGCATCTTTCAGCTGTCTGTTGATTTCTTGGCAAGATTACGCTCAGTAGTTTGCCATTGCTTTCTGAGCGGCCGGCGCCCGCAAGTCACCAGCGGGGGACGAACCGCTCCCAGTTCTCGCCCGCTACGAGACTCTGCGTGATAAACGGGATTACGTTGAAAGTGTTGTAACCCCTCGGCCAGAGAGACCGGCAATGGCAAACTACTGATAGTAAAATTACGAAGAGAATCAACCTGGGCTTTATCGCAGTGACCTGCAAAAGTCATGCACCATTTTGTTTTACCTCTGGTATGTGGAAACCACGTGACCCTGCCGGTCACTTTTCCTTTTTGCTGGTGCTGTAACTTTGGGGTAGTGATCAATTTTTCACAATTCCTCTAAATACAGAGTCTAAGGTTCGAAATTAGCAGCAGGCGATTTGCATTACGTGAATTTCGTTGGTATAAGCGTCAATCGTTCAGAAATCAATGGCAAGCTACTAGATGTAAATATTGCCAGTTAAATCACAAATATTCAAATAGCCTGGGTTAATTGCGACGTCCTGTAGAGGATACACAAAACGTAACTGATTTAGTGCCATGAGGTGATTAATCATCTTAAGCGATTCCCTGAAACTGCCAAGGGCTTATACATCGCTGAAATGTTGTCACTGCGCTATGATGCAACATGTATGCTACCATATTAACAACTTGTATTTCCGGGTCCGGTCAAGGATATACACTACTGACGAGCTCAAATGAGAGCGAAACTCGAGTCTGGTGCTTCCACATTGACGTGGATGGGCCTTAGGTTCATACCAGAATACGATCAGCGTTGCCAGTAGAGGGGTGTGCTCAATATTTAAATCTCAAATCCCGAATCAACCAAATAAATCAACTTGTATGTCATAACTGTGACACGCCCCTACTTCCCATTACCCGCCATCTATTTTTGTTTGATCCGATGGGCCTTAAGACGAATGAAAGGGTCTTTTACTTACTTTATCATAGAGCCAGCATGTCTGTGGTCGTTGATACAGGTCCTTGACTTTATGTTATAGCTGATTTTAGGTGTTGTATTGGTGCACGGTGAGTCGGCGCCCTTTGGGATTTTGTGTATAATACGGAAACTCAGATAGATCATCACGCCTGGAGAGAATGTTGCTGGACGGAGTGGCCACAGGATCTGGCCGACAATCAGAGCTTCGAGTAAAGGACAGACGAACACATAATCACACCGCTACTAGTACTATTAATATTGGTACACTACTCTGGCTGTTGAAGATGTGGAATGAACACGTGTCACATAATAGACCAACGTGATTTAACCCGTGATGAGAATAAAAGGCGTTCTGATTAGCGGCATGTTCGAGGCCACAAGTGGTTTCAACAAATCCAGAGAAAACAGTCGGGGTTGCCGCTGCACGTGTTTACATCTGGTCGACAGGATTAGGAACATTCGGTGGTGAGTGAGATAAATCCCTGCATCGCTTTGACAGTTTATCAACATTCGAATTACAGATAGAACCCGTCAGATCCTGGTTTCAATCAGATGTCAACCATCACAGCTGCAGATGTGTAAGGGAAGTGAGTGAGATGACTCAATACACCACTTTGATAGTTTATCAACAGGTCGGATCAACGTATAATGGCCAGCTAGGGACATGTAACAGTCCCGTCTGTCATTTAGAGTTTCCGGACATCACGCAGATTGGCAGCTTGTTATTGAAAACTGTTGTTGGGATCATACAGTAACTCGCTGGCTTGTTGGGGATGTCAAAACAAGTGATGACAACTCTGACAGTGACTAAGCCAGGGAGGATAGATTCTTGACAATGGATGATATGCCAAAATAACACCTGCAGGACATCAACCACGTCACGTGACCAATTTTAGGTGTTTGCCAAAAACCATGATTGGAGAAGGGAGTTGAACTAAAACCGTTGATTGAGGCGGACGTGCTTCGGCACTGCGGTTCTGATTGGAAATATGTCTACCGTGTGCGAATTGAGTTAATTTAATTTTACACGTGCCTGTCATGGCAAGAGTAGATGTGATTTGATCTAACTGCGGTGTTGCCTAAGGTAGAACCTATTATAATTAGTTCTAATTAATATAGGCTGTAGCCTTGTTAAAACTAGAGTGTGATGATTAGCACTGTTAGTGGAAAACTAGCTAGAGTAGGGAAGTGATACTTGGCTCTGTTAGTTGAAAATAGATTAGTGTAGTGTTGATAAGCTCTACTAGTTGAGAATTGAGTAATGGGCAATAATTGGGATCTTCCAGTGGGTGACTCCCTGGTGGGGGGGGGGGGGGGGGGGGGGTTCCGCACGCTGTTGGTTGTGTTTTTTTTCTTCTTGTCTTGGCCTGATGAAAGCCTATGTGTTCAGTTCATCTGTCCCTGACAGAGTTAGGTTCATCTGTATTTTGCTGAGCAAGGGCCAATGGCCACGATCATTTAATAGAGATCAGTGACGGGGAGGCTATCACCAGTTGTATGATTTATTTTACAGGTTCCCTCTGGTTGGAAGGAAGAACACGGAACCAAGGAAACATCCGATCCCGGATAAAGTTTGGCGCAGGAAGATTGGCCCGCAACTTTATCAATGAGCCTATGCTAGAGGAAGATGATCAACATTGCTCAGGGGAGCTGAATGATAGAAGTACCCTACAGGATAAGTACCGAATGAGTTGTCGGTCATACCAGTCTTTAACACACCAATAGTGATTGAGGTTCACATTGGAGGAAAGAGAACATTTAAGTGTAGTTGTTCCACATATCATGAACATTATAACGTTAAGACAATAACGAGAAAATAAGGAAATCCATAGAACATTTCGCAAGAAGGACAAACGCCATTTCATGGAACAGTGTTCTATTGTTTTTCTTTTTTACTGTGCAGGAATTATGAGATCTCAGTTTTCTACAAACTATTAGGAACAGTTTTTGTTAGGACCAAACATTAATAGTGTTCCCGGACTGTAGTTTCGAATGGGACTCAGATTTCATGGTTATCAAGGTTCATGGAGGATAACAAGTCTGGCGGAAAAGAAGCGGCAATTGGTGAGGTCTATTGTACTGACTCCTGTGATGTCGTGTAATCCTTGCCATGATGAGTGGACTCTGATCCTGAACTTTGAAGGCTGACCTATACATTTGCATCAGAATACACGACACACATTTTCTTCACAGACACGTCTCATATACGTTACACTTTTCTTTTAATAAATTAATCTTTATTAATTTTTAGAAGCAAGAGTTGTTGAGTATGTTGCGTTGGGGAAGTATGAGAGGGGGCATAGCACGACAGTGAGAGAGTGATAGGAAAAGGTGTCCACGGGCTGATGGAGTGTGTTGGACGGAAGCTGGTGGATTCTCCAGGATATGGATAAGGGAAAAAAAATTATAATGTGGGTGTTGACTCCCCCCACTCCAGGGACGACACTTTAAAGGAAGACACGACATTATTGGGCGCTCGTCCGGGATCTTTGGACAGGGGGATCTCTCGTAAACGGGAATCATTGGACAGCGGGATCTCTCGTAATCGGGATCTTTGGACAGTGGGATCCTCTGACAACGGGGTCTTTTGACACGTGATCCTTATTTATAAGAGGGAGATATCATATTGGAGAATCCAGCTAGAGTGAATGTGGATAGGTGTTAGGACAAATATCTTACCTGTTCACACTTCACACGTCTGCATAGGTCTGTGGTCCTGATTCTATTCTTGTCACTGAGTGAATGTGCTGTGTGTGGTAATATCTAGATTAATAGTACTTGGTCATATATCTGTATATTAATTTGCAGTTATATTGTACTCGACCTGCTAGCGTACCTCTCTGAAATGGCCACTCCGAAACTAACCACCGCAGAACTAAGGGCAAAGGGGGAAGAAATGGGACTGTCGAGTTCTGCTCTAACGGATTACATACAGGAAGTGGAGAGAGAGTATCGTCAAGCAGAAAGGGAAGATCGAAAGGCTGAGTTGGAATTGAGAAGGATGGAGTTGGAACAAGAAGCTAGGAAATTGGAAGCAGAGCAGGCTGCTAAGAAATTGGAAGCTGAGCAGGCAGCTAGGAAACTTGAAGTTAAGGAAGCTGCTAGGAAACGGGAAGCGGAGCAGGAGGCTCAGAAAAGGGAGCACGAGTACCGGATGAGGGAACTCGAGTTGAAGAGTCAATCTAATGGGGAAACTGAGGGAGCAGTTGGAGGTTCCTCCATCCCAGGCTCAACACCAGTAGGTGGACATGGGTACCATGCTATGAAGTTTCCTTTAGCGGTCTACGAGAAGGACAAAGAGAAGATTGACCAGTACCTTCAACGCTTCGAGGCAATGTCTGTTGCTATGGGTCTGGAGCGTAACAAATGGAATCTCAAGCTATCCCAGGGATTACGCGGGATCGGCTACGAGGTTTATTCTCGCCTGCCACCAGGACATGAGAACAATTACGACGAATTAAAGACGGCTCTGCTGAAACGATTCGAGGTTACGTCACATACCTACCGGAAAAAATTTCGAGCAGCGAAACGAGAACCGGGGGAGTTGTTTGCCGCCTACAGTTTGCGTCTAAAATCCTATCTCCATAAGTGGATGTATTTGGCTGGGTTCGCACATGACTATGAGAGTCTGGAAGAGCTCATGGTGGTCGACCAGTTGAAGAAGCAAATGTCTAAACCTCTCAGGACGTTCCTGGGAGAACAAGGAGCGGAACGTATTGACCTCGTGACAAAATTAGCAGAACGGTTCGTCGAGGTACATGGGGAGGCAGGGGAAAACCTTTCCACCAACACCAAAAGTCAGGAGAAACATGATAAGAAGAAAGCCAAAAACTCAGGAACTAAAAAGTGGGAACCTTATGTGCAAAAATAAGAGGATAGTTCAGAGAAGAAGAAGGAGGGAAGCAAGAGCACTTCAAGCTCTACACCAAAACGACCGTGGTCGGAGAAGTGGTGTTCAATTTGTAAGTCACCCTCTCACAATACGAGGGACTGCAAATCGAAGGCTAAGAACCCTCACTTCGCAGCATGTCAAGCTCGCCACCAGGAGAGCTCACTCAAGTCCGGCAATAGAAAATCTAGGACAGGGAAATGGTGCAACCAATGCAAGTCGATTACTGCACAATGCATTGACTGCAGGGAAAAGTCAGGAGACACTCAATTCGTCGTGTGCCTCGGGAAACCTAAGGTGGAGCCCACCGAACAGGTTGAGGCCGAGGAAGAGACTCCAGACCAGGAAAAACCACCTGTAGTGGAATTGGTAGAGGTTAACGGTCGTCAAGTGGAGTGTTTGTACGACACAGGACTGGACGGGGAGGCCGTGATTTCTGCGGATCTGGTACATCCAGAACACTTCACAGGTGAGACCATGGAGATACAGCCTGCACAGAAGAGTGCTGTGGCCATGAAGTTGCCCATTGCTAATGTGGAGATTCGGTCAAGGTATGTCATCGGCACCATCAAGGCCGCTGTATTGACCGATCCCATTTTCCCTAGTAATCCTAGATTGCCGGTATGTCTTTCTGGGAATGCCCAGGGAGCCAATCCATATGGGAGCAATGCAGACTCGCTCTCAGACGAGAACGGAAGAGGCAGAAGCAATTGTGACTAACCCAATGCCAGGGGAGCTACGAACTGCCCAGAGTGAGGATGATACTTTACGTCCTTGCTACAGAAAGCTGCAGAAAAGTGCTGATCCACCAGGACGGGGGCAGTACTACATGAAGAATAGGATACTCTACATGAGAGCAGGAAGGGGAGACAACCTATACGGTCAGTTGGTCGTCCCGAAAGCTCACCGGTCCCCGATTCTTCATATGGGGCATACCATCTCCTTTAGTGGACATATGGGTATTGCCGCCACCATGCAGCGTTACTATTGGCCGGGAATGACAGAGGATGTGCGTCGGTATGTGAAGTCATGTCCTGAGTGCCAGAGGGTGGCACCTGAAACACTGGACAGCACCGGTGGTGTTGGGTGAGATGCCCATCATGAACTCTCCTTTCGAGAGGGTAGCCATCGATATTGTGGGTCCACTTCCCAGGACTAGGAAGAGGAACATGTATATACTCACAATGGTGGATTGATGTACAATGTGGGGTGAGGCCATATCGTTGACCACGATTGACTCGAAACGAGTGGTGGACGCACTGATGGAGGCCTTTACCAGATTAGGCTTCCCTGATCAAATTCTGACGGACAATGGGTCTCAGTTTTGTGGAAAACTCATGGAGGAGGTATTTAGGGTGTTTCACTCTAACCACATACATACCAGCCCTTACCACCCTCAAGCCAATGGACAAGTAGAGCGTTTCAACGGCACGTTGATGACAATGCTCAGGAGACTGGCACAGGAAAAACCTGCTAGGTGGGATGAATATATCCCAGCAGCACTCTTTGCCTATCGGGAAGTTCTTCATGGCTCAACAGGATTACTACCCACTACGTTGCTGTTTGGTCGTCCAATGAAAGGACCGTTGGAAGCCATGTTGAGGAGTTGGACTGAAGAGGGGACGTCAGAAGAAGTGATCTCTTCCTTTAAATACGTGGAGGAATTGAAAGAAAAACTTCACAAGGGATGGACTCTGGCGAATCAAATCTTGAAAAAAGCCAGGAAAAGACATGCGGCTTACTACAACCGTAGGTCTAAAGAAAGATCTCTAGAGATGGGAGATAAAGTCTTGTTGCTACTCCCTACGGGAAACAACAAACTGGAGACAGGTTGGCAAGGACCATTTCCCGTGGAAAGGGTGATATCCAGAACCAACTATCAGATCCGGATCCGGGGAAAGTCGAAGATTTTCCATATCAATCTCTTGCGGAAATACGAAGAGAGACCCGGAGACAAGGCAGCTCACCTCATGGCAATGGCAGTTGCAGTGGAGACGGAAGTGGGAACCAACGAGGGCAGGGAATATCCCTTAGTACACCAGGAAACCTATAGGGATGTGCAAGTGAACCCTGATCTGACCTCCCAGGAGAGGGAAAGGATAACCCAGGTTCTCAAGTCTCATAAGGAGATACTGACTGATAAACCAGGACGAACCAGGTTGGTTGAGTTCGAGATGACTTTGACCACACAGGAACCTGTTCGTCAAAAGGTTTACCCAGTGCCATTCTCTAAAGAAAAGGCCCTGGAGGAGGAAATACAGAAACTGCTGGAGGATGACGTGATTGCACCATCCACATCCCCATACAATGCGGGGGTAGTTTTGTTACGCAAACCAAGTGGAGAACACCGGTTGTGTATAGATTACCGACTTCTGAACAGTCATACACAATTTCAGGTGGAACCTTTTCCGAATCCAACTCAGCTATTCGCTAGGCTCCATAAGGCTCGGTACTTTTCAAAGGTAGATCTGAGTCGGGGGTACTATCAGATACCAGTCAAACCGGAGATTCGACCACTGTTGGCTTTCAGTACACCCAGTGGACTCTACGAATTCAAGGTCATGCCCTTTGGACTCAGCAATGCACCTAGTGTGATTACCCGTACGATGAGGACTTTACTTGATCCTTTACAGGATCCGTCCATCATCTCATTCATGGATGATATTCTGATTTCCAGTGACAGCTTGGATGACCACTTGCAATCCTTGGAGAGAGTGTTTAATAGACTCAAGGAAGCGGAGCTTATCGCTCGTCCAACCAAGTGCATGATTGGTTACCAGACTCTGGAATTTCTAGGTCACACCATCACTTCAGGACACATTGTCCCAGAGGAGAAGAACCTGGAGAAAATCAGAAATGCACCAAGGCCAAAAACGAAGAAGGATGTGCGATCTTTTCTCTCATTGTGTGGGTTCTACCACAAGTTTATCCCACATGTCACTGAACTGGGAGCTCCATTGACGAAAACCTTGAAAAAGGGATTCCCGGACCAAATCATTTGGACACCAGAATGTGAGAATGCCTATAGTCAGTTAAAGGAGGCCTTGGTAAGCAAACCTGTATTACAGCTCCCTGACCTTTCTAAACTATTTGTGTTGAGAACGGATGCGAGTGCGATTTGGATTGGGGCAGCTCTGTTACAGGAAGGAAAAGACGATGCTTCGGTTTTGAAACCTGTAGCATACGCAAGTAAGAAACTTCTACAGGCTGAGAGGAATTATTCAACCGTCGAGAGAGAGTGCTTGTCCATCGTATGGGCAGTGCAAAAATTCCAGCCATATTTGTATGGAGTTAAGTTTCGGGTCCAATCGGATCATCAGCCCCTGATGTTCCTGGCTACTTCTCAGAAGTCCAACACGCGTTTGATGCGGTGGTCGTTGCTACTTCAACCTTACAATTTCACAGTGGAGTACATTCCTGGGAAGGAAAATGTTGGAGCGGACTTCTTGTCAAGACACCCAGCTCCTGAAGAAGAAGAATGAATCATCTGGATTAAACTCACGGTGGAGAAGAGTGAGATGGACTACTCTCTTAAGAGGGGGCCTATGTCACATAATAGACCAACGTGATTTAACCCGTGATGAGAATAAAAGGCGTTCTGATTAGCGGCATGTTCGAGGCCACAGGTTGTTTCAACAAATCCAGAGAAAACAGTCGGAGTTGCCGCTGCACGTGTTTACATCTGGTCGACGGATTAGGAACATTCGGTGGTGAGTGAGATAAATCCCTGCATCGCTTTGACAGTTTATCAACATTCGAATACAGATAGAACCCGTCAGATCCTGGTTTCACTCAGATGTCAACCATCACAGGTCGGGCAAAGTTAACAGCTGCAGATGTGTAGGTGAAGTGAGTGAGATGACTCAATACACCACTTTGATAGTTTATCAATAGGTCGGATCAACGTATAATGGCCAGCTGGGACATGTAACAGTCCCGTCTGCCATTTAGAGTTTCCGGACATCACGCAGATTGGCAGCTTGTTATTGAAAACTGTTGTTGGGATCATACAGTAACTCGCTGGCTTGTTGGGGATGTCAAAACAAGTGATGACAACTCTAACAGTGACTAAGCCAGGGAGGATAGATTCTTGACAATGGATGATATGCCAAAATAACACCTGCAGGACATCAACCACGTCACGTGACCAATTTTAGGTGTTTGCCAAAAACCATGATTGGAGAAGGGAGTTGAACTAAAACTGTTGATTGAGGCGGACGTGCTTCGGCACTGCGGTTCTGATTGGAAATATGTCTACCGTGTGCGAATTGAGTTAATTTAATTTTACACGTGCCTGTCATGGCAAGAGTAGATGTGATTTGATCTAACTGCGGTGTTGCCTAAGGTAGAACCTATTATAATTAGTTCTAATTAATATAGGCTGTAGCCTTGTTAAAACTAGAGTGTGATGGTTAGCACTGTTAGTGGAAAACTAGCTAGAGTAGGGAAGTGATACTTGGCTCTGTTAGTTGAAAATAGATTAGTGTAGTGTTGATAAGCTCTACTAGTTGAGAATTGAGTAATGGGCAATAATTGGGATCTTCAACCAGTGGGTGCTCCCTGGTGGTGGGGGGGGGGGGGGGGGGTTTCCGCACGCTGTTGGTTGTGTTTTTTTTCTTCTTGTCTTGGCCTGATGAAAGCCTATGTGTTCAATTCATCTGTCCCTGACAGAGTTAGGTTCATCGTATTTTGCTGAGCAAGGGCCAATGGCCACGATCATCTAATAGAGATCAGTGACGGGGAGGCTATCACCAGTTGTATGATTTATTTTACAGGTTCCCTCTGGTTGGAAGGAAGAACACGGAACCAAGGAAAAATCCGATCCCGGATAAAGTTTGGCGCAGGAAGATTGGCCCGCAACTTTATCAATGAGCCTATGCTAGAGGAAGATGATCAACATTGCTCAGGGGAGCTGAATGATAGAAGTACCCTACAGGATAAGTACCGAATGAGTTGTAGGTCATACCAGTCTTTAACACACCAATAGTGATTGAGGTTCACATTGGAGGAAAGAGAACATTTAAGTGTAGTTATTCCACATATCAGGAACATTATAACGTTAAGACAATAACGAGAAAATAAGGAAATCCATAGAACATTTCGCAAGAAGGACAAACGCCATGTTCATGGGACAGTGTTCTATTGTTTTTTTTTTACTGTGCAGGAATTATGAGATCTCAGTTTTCTACAAACTATTAGGAACAGTTTTGTTAGGAACAAACATTAATAGTGTTCCCGGACTGTAGTTTCGAATGGGACTCAGATTTCATGGTTATCAAGGTTCATGGAGGATAACAAGTCTGGCGGAAAAGAAGCGGCAATTGGTGAGGTCTATTGTACTGACTCGTGTGATGTCGTGTAATCCTTGCCATGATGAGTGGACTCTGATCCTGAACTTTGAAGGCTGACCTATACATGTGCATCAGAATACACGACACACATTTTCTTCACAGACACGTCTCATATACGTTACACTTTTCTTTTAATAAATTAATCTTTATTAATTTTTAGAAGCAAGAGTTGTTGAGTATGTTGCGTTGGGGAAGTATGAGAGGGGGCATAGTACGACAGTGAGAGAGTGAATAGGAAAAGGTGTCCACGGGCTGATGGAGTGTGTTGGACGGAAGCTGGTGGATTCTCCAGGATATTGATAAGGGAAAAAAATTATAATGTGGGTGTTGACTCCCCCCACTCCAGGGACGACACTTTAAAGGAAGACACGACAACACGTATGAAACTGTTACGAGTGCTGTGCTATCCGTTCTTGACTCAACTCAACTTTATTTTGGCACTAATCATCCTACAAATGTTGCAGACTTTTTTTTACATTTGTTCTAAGGCCGTTGGCACATCTCCTACATTTGCTCCACACTTTTTCTGCACTTCCCCACACCATTGCTCTACATCTTCTTTACACCTGCCCTTCACTTGTTCCATCCTATCCTATTCTCCACTTGTTCCATCCTATCCTGTTCTCCACTTGTTCCATCCTATCCTGTTCTCCACTTGTTCCATCCTAGCCTGTTCTCCACTTGTTCCATCCTATCCTGTTCTCAACTTGTTCCATCCTATCCCCGCATCTTCAAGACATGCTAGAAACCGTGTCTACAACCCGACCAACATCTTCTCTGCACCTGCTCCGCATCTATTCTATATCTGCTCCGCATCTATTCTATATCTGCTCCGCATCTATTCTATATCTGCTCCGAATCTATTCTACATCTTCTCCGCATCTATTATACATCTTCTCCACATCTATTATATATCTTCTCCACATCTATTCTACATATTCTCCACATCTATTCTACATTTTCTCCACATCTATTCAACATATTCTCCACATCTATTCTACATCTTCTCCACATCTATTCTACATATTCTCCACATCTATTCTACATATTCTCCACATCTGTTCTACATATTCTCCACATCTATTCTACATATTCTCCACATCCATTCTACATATTCTCCACATCTATTCTACATATTCTCCACATCTGTTCTATGTCTTCTCCACATCTATTCTACATCTTCTCCACATCTATTCTACATATTCTCCACATCTATTTTACATATTCTCCACATCTATTATACATATTCTCCACATCTATTCTACATATTCTCCACATCTATTTTACATATTCTCCACATCTATTCTACATACTCTCCACATCTATTCTACATATTCTCCACATCTATTTTACATATTCTCCACATCTATTCTACATTTTCTCCACATCTATTCTACATATTCTCCACATCTATTCTACATCTTCTCCACTTCTATTCTACATATTCTCCAAATCTATTCTACATATTCTCCACATCTATTCTACATATTCATCACATCTATTCTACATCTTCTCCACATCTATTCTACATATTCATCACATCTATTCTACATATTCATCACATCTATAATTCGTCACATCTATTCTACCTATTCTCCGCATCTATTCTACATCTTCTCCACATCTATTCTACATCTTTCTCCTTACCTATTCTACATCTTCTCCGTATCTATTCTACATATTCTCCGCATCTATTCTACATCCTCTTCGCGTCTTTTCTACACATATCCTGCTCTACGCCAATTCATCACATATTCTAAATCTTTCCAACGTACAGGATTACGCATCCGAGTCCTCATTGGGCTGGCCTGGGGCTTCGCTCTGGTTTTCTCCATCCCAATGTTGGTCATCAACCGACTGATGATGGTCAGCGACAAGTGGCAATGCTGGATCTTGTTTCCACAGCCCTGGTTTTGGCAGGTATGTTCAACTCACCTGTATGCACCTGTTTCCAAAATCTTCTTTTCTTAATTTTCATAAAATATAGGAAGCTCGATAGGATTTAAATAAAACAATTTGGCATGTCCTTTGCAGGAAGTGACGATAATTCCAGCCCCAGGTTGATTTTCCAATCAATTTTACTTTCAGAAGTTTTATTGGTTTTCAGTAGTAAGCTTTACTGAATGAGAATTCAACGTTTGAGTCCAATTGACCTGTGTAGGGAACGATCCCTTTACCCCTTCGTGAGCGCACTGGAAGTTAAAGATTTAGCGCTCTTATTTACTCGGCTCCGCTGCCGTCTCTTGATAGGGCATACGCTGTGGAAACGTACTAGTTGAATAATTAGACAGACTTCTGGAATCTGCAATGCAAGAGAAGTTATTTGGAGAAGAAAAGTAACAGATCATGTACCACGCTTTCAATCGTATAGGATATATCGTTCTACTCCTAAAAGTTAAAGAACCGCTCAACGCTCGATATCTCAATTTAAAATAAAAAAAGAACAAAAAATACAGATGGTGGGGCCAAGGTAGGGCAATGGTTAGCACACTGTCGCCCAGAGGATGATGGGTTTGGATCCCTATCCAGGCGAGGTATATTTTATTTGACCTTGTCTCTTGGGATGATTTGGTCTAACTTGGATACCCTAGTATTTTTTGGGAAGTAAAGGTTATGCATATTGACCATATCATACAAAGGTGAATGATGTCGCTGTGTGCAGTAGTTAATGATATATACCCTAAAGGAGGTTAGTAGAAGGAGACAGAGAAGGAGGAGGAGGTGGTAGTGGCGACGATGGGGACGAAGAAGAAGAAGAAGAAAGAAGAAGAAGAAGAAGAAGAAGAAGAAGAAGAAGAAGAAGAAGAAGAAGAAGAAGAAGAAGAAGAAGAAGGCGCTATAGTAGAAGCAGTGGCGGAGCAGCAACTGTAATATGTGAAGGAGCAGAAGCAGGAGAAGACTTCGACGATGGCGACAACGATAATTATGATTATCACGACAATGAGGATGAAGATGAAGAATAAAAGCAAAATCAAGAAAAAAGACGATCACAGGTAGCTTGTTGTGTTTCCTCTTATACATTACGTAAAGCTACGTAGAAGAAAAAAAGACCCATGAAAATGTATTGTTAGTTTGCTTCCCATTATACCAGTTCTTAGAAATTACCACATACATTTTATTGTATGCTTTTCTTCATTGTTATTTGGTTTTTATTATTTTTTCCAATTTATTATTATTATATGATAGACAACATATTTCACATATGAAGCAGCAGCCCAAATAATTTGTAATTCGTAGCTTTGTCATTACTTCCCTCGCGCCAGCGCTCGAATATACATTTTTCGTCTTTACAATGAGTATTTGTTACGCTTGAATTCTCCATTCCCAGAGACTCGCTAAAGAGTTCATTTATGCACTACATCCCAATAATAAAAACAACAATGACGGTAACGACCTTCGATTTTGAATTCCAGGCTGCGTCTTCCCCGTAACTAGTAAATTTCCATTAATTTACAGTTTGTCTTCGCCTCATTTAGCAATAAACATCGCAAATATTGGCCACAGCATAAAGGAAAAATAAGAAACATTCACAAAATAGTATTTCAGGTGTGTCCAACTTTGGATTATTATTCCATCATCATCGGAGCAAGTTATATCTGAAACTATCGTTTATGGAACACCGAATGGTTCATTTTATGTAATTTTCTTGTAACTTTTCACAAACTACCCCACAATGTATTATCGGTTTATCATAAGCGATATATTTCATTATAACTCCAATGTCTGTACTACTAGATCCGCCTTGTAAACGAACGAACGGACAAACTAACGAACAGTCTTTTTTTTCAAAAGGGTCCCAAATTGGATATTCGGGCCCTTCTTACATTTGGCTCTTCCAATCAGCCATCATTCGTACATCAATTATCTATTGTGCGTGTTACATTCACATTGGGGAAAAACACATTGACAAATGAAAGTTGTGAACAAAAAAACAATGCATATTGCCATGTTATGAAACAGTTAGGCAACCAGACACACATATACACGCGCAGGCATAAACACAACATACAAACATGCATTCATACTTAAATTATTTACACAAACTCACAGTCACCCACTCATCAACACATTGACATGGCGAAGGTGGCAGCCATTCGAGTGACACCCGGCTCAATCTGTCCTGTTGGCCTATCAGACTACGTATAATAATAATAATATAAATAGCAGAAAACCCAATGACCAAGTCCTACAAGACACACATGAAAATCGTAAACTGATTAGAGAAAATAGACGTAGACAGTCACAACTGTTTGGTCATGTTATGAAAAGACATAAACTGGAGAACTAGGTGACAGCTGGCAAGATTGAGGGGGAAGAGAACAAGGGAAGGGCAGAGAAGTAAATACCTGGATTCCTTGACCACGTGGCATTAAATTGAATTGAATTGATCTTTATTTTCAAAGGGTAACAAATTGGGCGCGTATGCCCGTTTTACATTCGAGCCTTCCAATCACTCATCTTTCGTTCATCAACAGTACATGATGCATTCACATAGTAAAAAACATTGTCAAATTAATGTTGAAAGCATAAACAATGCATATTCTCATATTATGTGACACATCCCCACTCCCAAACACACACATCCCGCACCAACACACACACACATATTCCTCACCTACTCACACATCACCCACCCATCCCCCACTCACCACACATCCCCCACACATCCCTCCACCCACTCACAGATCCCGCCACCAACCCAGACATCTCGCACCCACCCACACACACAAACACACATGCATTGTGGAGACAAGAACACCGGGCTGATCTACGACTCTGGTGGTCGAGTAAGATGGCGAATCATAACCGCCCACGTTTATCAGTATGGCACATAATGATGATGAATAATACATTGTGAGAGTTTGAGCAAATTATGTTCTAGGAATGCAGCTAGCGCCAAGCTAACTTAATTTTTCACTTGTGGCTTAGTTCTCCCTCTGCAACCTTTGTCTCTGATACTTTGCATCTTCACACCGGTCACGACGATCCTGTTACTTTCACTGATTAAGCGCCAAATAAACAACAAGTTTGAACCAAACACAGTACACGATCAAATGAACAAGTATTATTAATAATATAATTATAATTATTATATGTACATTTCCGTTCATGGGCATTGAAATTGCGGAAGATACCAGGAAACAAAACAAATAACACGATAACCCTACTATGGTAATACATCGACCTTCTGTCCAAATGGGAAGTCTTATTTTTGATATATAATCCTTCGGAATTAAATCCGTTAAACAATGCAATATCACAAGGTGGGTCGTGCTGTCGCTTGTTGTTGTTTCAATGTTTTCCGGAATTCTACTGTGAATTAATGATCTCGTTTTTTTTTTAATGTTTTCCAGTTGTATTTGACAAGTATCGCCGTTGTCCTCTTTTTCATCCCTGCCATCATCATTGCCGTCTGCTACATCATCATCGTCATCATTATCTGGAGGAAGACGTCGTCACACTGTCATCAGCCGGAGAAAACCATACAGTATATCAAAAATGGTGAGTTGTATCATGTTGTTGCACTTCAGTACATAGGTGACAAGAATATGAGCATCGTCATTATCCTTTCCAATAAGTGTGGGTGGTCATGATATTTTCTAAATGATGAGTTGTATTATATTGTTGTACTTCAGTACATAGAGGACAAAAAACATCATCATAATCATCATCATTATCATCATCATATGCCGTGCCGATACGCGTGGGTGGTCATGGTTCGTCGTTTCTCACGATCTTCAGATTTGGGTAAGGTCTATGTTTTTGCCAGATATTGTCAGATTTTGCCACATTATGCCAGATATTGTCAGAGTTTGCCAGATTATACCAGACTATTTAAATTTGAAATCCAAACAGAGCTGAGCATCGCCATTATGAATATTAAATGGTCGTTGCGTATTTAAGGACTATTTACGAGATGACCGTTGGCATCATTTGTTAATTAATATTTGACGAGTCTGTATTATTTAATGTAGACGATCTGTCTCCAAATGCAGACACAGATGTTTAGATTCGTCGATTATTGGTTTTCTTGTATGTGTGGATTATGTTCATATTACAGTTTTTGGTCTGTTCTCTCGCTTTGAATTGAACTGATTTTTGCAGGAAACTGACATCCACATATCACAGAACAAATGTTCCAACATCCTGACAAGCAGAGAACTTCCCCGTCCCTATACTTCTTGCAACTCTCTCACTCAACATTAAATTGATCTATCATATCACTCGCAACGGCTACCTGCATCTGTCAACTCCCACACTACGTCTCCAACCGAACTTTACATCTTACGACTATGTCTGTTCATTTAAATATTACATTCTCAGACTATATCTGTTCATTAAATATGGCATTCTCCGACTATATCTGTTCATTTAAACATTGCATTCTCCGGCTATATCTGTTCATTTACACATTACATTCTCCGAGTATGTCTGTTAATTTAAACATTACATTCTCCGACTATGTCTGTTCATTTAAACATTGCATTCTCCGACTATGTCTTTTCATTTAAACATTATATTCTCAGACAATGTCTGTTAATTTAAACATTACATTCTCCGACCATGTCTGTTCATTTAAACATTATCTTCTCCGACTATGTCTGTTCATTTGAACATTACATTCTCTGAGTATGTTTGTTCATTCAAACATTACATTCTGCGACTGTGTCTGTTCATTTAAACATTACATACTCCGTCTGTGACTGTTAATTTAAACATTACATTCTGTGACTATTTCTGTCCTTTTAAACATTACATTCTATATTTCTGTTCTTTCTAACATTACATTCTCCGACTTTGACTTACCCTCACTGTGGTAAGCGACGAGCCCAGGCGTCGAACCGCCCCATCCCCACCTCAACCGACCTCTCTTATCATTCCCATTTTATCTCGACTTTCTAGTTGCTTGTTCATTGTCCAGGCTTCCGCTGCAGATAATGGCGACAGGTAATGGCATTCACTAAATATCTCCCGAAAAAAAACTTCCGGTTTCAAGATGGCGACGGACGGTCGTGTTGTTTTGTGTTCGTTAACTTTTTCGCGACGGGGATGGATTTATTCATCTCTGGCGTGTAATTGGTGTGCCAGGATGTAAAACCAGGAGTTTCTACTCAAGATCTGCGCGGGTGCTACGGAGTTCGTGCATCGAGCGAAGCCATCCTTGAGTGAATTTTCAGCAGCGTGTGTGGTTCAAATCAGTCTGTGTTTACGTTTTTTCAACATGGCGGAACAACGTGTGTTTTCCGATGGGCCAGCAGTCAACATAACGAAGCGGCGTGGTAGCCGCGCAGGGACAAAGAAACAAGGTAAGCGCGGTGGTTTGAGGCGTTTTAGACTCAAGTGTCACCGTCTAGGACTCAGGAACATCCGTATTCTATATTGGAACTGTGCCAGTGTAAAACAACGGGGCTCTATTTTAGAAACCCTAGTTTACAGGAACGACATTGTAGCACTCCAGGAGACGAGACTGGGCGATCAGCTACTCCGAATTGCCGGCTTCAAATGTTTCTACAACAGACGACATCTGGGAACGGCGATTCTCGTTCGCGACAGCATGGTGGCGTCAGAGCTAGACATGTCCAGTTGGGACAGTGACGATATACAAATACAGGCGTTGAGAGTTCATTCCAGTATACCATTCGTGTTGGTTAATGTTTATGCCCGCAATGCGAGTATGGACGCCCAGAAGTGGCAGTGCTTAAGTGGCATATTAGGCCACGAGAGAAATGTTATTTTCTGTGGTGACTTCAACGCTAAGGGCAGAGCATGGGGAAACACTTCCTCCAATACACAAGGGGAGGAGCTCGAGACTGCACTGGAAACCATCGACCTGGTTTGTATTAACAGTGGCTGTGTCACCAGGACAGCAAGCCGTCCAGGCGATGAGGACAGTGCTATTGATCTGGCGCTAGTTTCACCTTCACTCACTACAGTGTGTAGATGGGGTGTCCTAGGACACCATGGCAGCGACCACCACCCGTGCAGCATATTGGTGGAGAAAGGCAGAACCAGGCAGCACAAGCTAAAGGTAAAGACGTTCCAGTATGACAGTACAGGGCAAGATGTGGTGAGTAAAATAAGACGTGACAAGCGCAGAACGTTTCAGGGCAGGAAAAAAAGCTGGGAGCAGCCACCGTGGTGGAGTTTCGAGGTGGAGAAGGCTTGGGTGGATAAGCGTAGTGCTGTAAGGAGATGGCAAAATGCCAAGAAGAACAGAGCTGGTCATCCTAGTCCCTGCTTGCACTTAGAAAGAGAGATGCACACAAAAGTAAGCTATTTCAAAAAACTGGTCAAGGTGGTTAAAAGCGAAAAATGGGCAGAGGTGTGTCAAAGAGTAAGCACAGACAAGTCACTGAAATTGTTCTGGCGACTACATAAAAGCATGAGTGGTGTAGTCAAGAATAAGAGCATTTCAGACTTCCAAGGTGCTGACCTCACCTGGCAGAGGACTGACGAGGACAAGGGCAAAGCCCTCTTTGAACGCTACCTTGAGCAGGGCAACCAGACAGACATGGGAGGCCGAAATCTGGCCAAGGAGGTCACCTCAGACAGATGCAAGGCCCAGAACACTTCGGAGGAAGACACAGTGACAGTGAAAGAAATCAAGGCTGTGCTTCGACGATCAAAAAACAGTGCTCCAGGTCCTGATGGCATAAGATACGACGACATAAATAGGTGTACCGACAATGAGCTAGAGAAACTAGCAGACATGTACAACAACAGTATAGGGAGTGCTAGCATCAAGGAGGAATGGTTACACAGCTATCTGATTCCCTTGCCGAAGCCTGACAAAGACCACAAGGAAATTCAGGGATATCGAATTATAACCATGCAGAATACAATAGGCAAGCTGCTGGAGAAGGTAATTGCCAGGAAAATATCAAGCCAACTAGAGAGGCAAGGTGTTTTCCCACCTACCCTGGGTGGGTACCGTCCAAAAAGAGAAACCTGGACCAATGCAGCAGTCTTTGCCCATGATGTCTATGAAGGTTTCCACTCAGGCACTGAAACCGTTGCTGCAGCGATTGATCTTGAGGACGCATACAACAGAGTACCACTGGATTTTTTAATGTTTCAGCTTCTTGAACTAAACGTAAGTCCATTCCTCCTTAGTTGGATCGCTGCAGCCCTCTACCAACGGAAAGTAGTTTTTAGATGTGGCAGTTGGACTTCGGAACCAACAACAATATATCCTGGCCTACCACAGGGATCGCCATTATCTCCGGTACTGTTCAACGCCTACACAGTGAGAATCACCAGTGAGCAGATCACTGGACCTGGCAGGACATTGTCGTATGCCGATGATGTTTTAGTGTATCGTCAGGGTAAGGATAGAGAGGAGGTTGCTGTGGAACTACAAACCGAACTCAATCGCATAAGTACTTGGTGTGATGAAGCTGGGGCAATGGTCAACCCAACAAAGGCAACAGTGACTTGGTTCTCGTTGAATAATCATATTGTCAACAATCCAACACCAACTGTAATGCTGTGTTCAGAGACGGTGGAAAGAACGCAGGCAATGAATTACCTGGGAATACGGTTTGATCGAAGCCTTGCTTATAATGTGCACATAGACCAGGTGATAACAAAGGCCAAGCGGGGTTTGGCAGCGATGCGGGTGATGGCGGCAGCAAACTGTGAGCAGCGCCATCTATGTCTTCTGTACGAGGGGCTGGTCATGTCTGTTTTGGAGTATGCAATGGCAATCCTGACTCTCAGCCATAAGCAGATAGAAAGGATGGAAAGGATACAGAATGAAGCAATGCGCATTATTCTTGGATGTACAAGAGATACAGCATGCAGGGCGATGCGCTACCTTCTTGATTTTCCAACCATTGAAGAGAGAATACAAGTTTGCAGGGCACGCGCCTACCTCAGAATTAACGCAAACACACAACATCCACTGCATAGTGAAATTAGGAAGGTGAAGGGCAGCAGGTTAAAAAGAGGACGGTCGTGGATGGGTCAAGCCGAAGACATTCTTCAACAGGTGTGTTCACTTGAGGACTTAGAACCTGGCGAGGAGTGGGTGCAAGTGCCAACAGACTTCTGCACATCCTTTTCAGTTTGCATCCAACTAGATAGAAAATGCAGACAAGAAAATCCGGCTGCTGTTGAGGCTGAAGTACAAGCGTTGATTTTCGAGAATTCGCTAGACGGTGACGCGGTCATCTACACAGATGGGTCGGTCGTCCGACATGTGAGAAGCTCATGGGCCTTTACAGCTCGGGCCGGAGGGAGAATTGTGAAGGAGGACTCTGGTGCTTTCACTGAAACCACAAGTAGCCTGACCATGGAAGTCATGGCAGTAAGTAAAGCAATAACATGGCTCGAGACACAGACATTCACTAGGGCTTGTTTCCTTAGCGACTCAATGAACATGATCAAGAGGATAGAGGAGGGGTCGATCCGAAGAGAATGGTTGCTGCCTCTGAAGCGGTCTCGGCTGGCAAAGATTAGTTTCATCTTCGTGCCAGGTCATGCGGGAGTACAAGGAAATGAGCGGGCTGACAAGCTCGCAGGTGAGGCTACTGTGGAGGGCGGACGCGCCATGGACCAGGCTGACATTCTGAATGCTCTACGAGAAGTGAGACTTTTGCGAGAACCAAGTGATGACTGTGAATCTACAACAATGGCCAGACTGCGGGAGCAGCAAATTAAAAGAGGGGTGGCCAAACAAGAACACTACGCAGGAAGCCAAAGAAGATTGATAAACCAACACAGAACTGGCGTCGTTAGCCGCTACACGCTGCGGGATTTGCTGAGGAGGGGATCCGAGCACTTATGGACTGAATGGTTCGATGTGCAACGAGGATGATCTGTCGACTAACTAACTAACTAAATATCTCCCACTGTACATAATATTCTGAGACTGCATTTTTCTAGCCCAACATTTCGTGCCCACACAACCTCTTCTCCATCCAACACTTAACAACTTTCACAACACTTATCCCATTCAACACACCTTTTCTCTGTCTCACGTCCTTGCCCACATTTAAATGACTTAATCTCATCCCATCTTGTTCCTCTTGTACCTTGCTGCGTCGAGGTGAAGTATGAAAAGCGGGAGAGTACCTGTATATGGGCTTCATGTAACGAGATTTCCATGGATTCTGTTATTCCCTCTGTCCATCGTTTACGTGGTCGGCTGCTTCTTCTGGTTCTATTTGGTTTGTACATCATTGCTTGTTGGGGTCTGCTGTGAATTATTAGCCTAGTTATGTGGCCGAACCATTTCACCTGCTGTTTTCTAATAAAATCTAGTACTGCTATTATCCCCACTTTATTCCTGATATCATCATTTCTGATTTTCTCTTCTTGTTTATTGATTTCTTCTCGAACCTGGAAAATTAAATCACAATCCGTCGCATTGCTACTTTGTATTAAACAAAATAAAATGTCCTCAGAAAATTAGTAACTAAATACATGGGGTGAATATGGAAAGTTAAAATAATGACCGTCATTAGCAAAAGACAAACCCGATGAAGACAACTGATACACTAGCAATATCGTGCATACATTTGGGCTGTCTGGAAAGTAATAGCTGTGGAAGAAAACAATATTAACGACATAAATGCGCAGATTTACAATGCCGGATTCTTAAAATGTGCATTTCAAACAGAACTGAGCATTGCCATTTCGATTATTATAAGGTCTTGGTGTATTTAAAGACGGTGTATAACTGCCGGCGTCATTTATTAATGTTGATCCTCGGTGTTTGTGTGTGTGCAGAGGCAGAAATAAAAGTTAACGTTCGTCGATTGTTGAATTTCATTTATATATTGATTATGTTCACATTTCAGTTCTTTTAAAAAAAATACGTTTGCTCGATTTGAATTGGACTGATTTTTGCGTGTTGGTCACCTTTCCCTAGTATCAGTGTCCATGGCCACCATGAGAACCCCCTTGTAATTGTCGTCCCTAAATCATGGAGAAAAAGTCAACGTTTAAGTGAAACTGACCGGTGTAGGAAGAGAACCCCCTACCTCGCCATCAGTGCACCAGAAATTTAAAATCGAGCACTCTTACTATTTCGGACTCATTTCCTCATCTGAGCTTCTGTAGTCACAGGAATATAAATTAATGAATAGCAAAATTACGTTAGTTTAGAGACTTACAACATTACGTTAGTTTAGAGACTTACAACATTACGTTAGTTTAGAGACTTATGTTCAAGTAGGGCATAAGACCCACAAGCAACAGAGATGGTAACTAGGTAAGCAAAGTAAATAGACCTCTTGTAATATCATGAGCCGTAATGGATGCATGGTTCCAGCCCCATTAACACAGACCAAATGGCATTATATGACTGATATACTCAGTAGCACGCGGTCGCCGTTGCCTTCCAGGAAAATTGCTGGTACCCGTTTTAGCCTGGGTAGACTTGGGAGCTAGGTCTGTGGGATAAAAACAATCCTCGCCTTGAAATATTTTCGAACTCATGGCCATAGAGTCGGCAGCGCAAGGGTCGTATAATCTAGACGCCCAGAATATGTAAATATTAGTAAATCGGAGTTCAGAATACGTCTAATATTTGAGTGTTTTTATATGTGGATTCCCATACATGTGCATACATGCACATACACTTGATGACATAAGCTTCTGCCTTGTCGTTGGGCAGAAGGTGTACACAAGATGATGTTACATGTCGTTAACGCAGGTGAGCATGGACGACTGGATAAGAACGCGTGTTCTTAAACATTCGGTGTGCTGATGTCGAGGTGAAGGACAGTTGGACTAAAATGTTGACCTATTGTCCTTGACTTGGGGACGTAAATTACAAGTTCCTCTGAAGTCGGGGCGGTTCGCCTGATGGTGGGGGGACACTGTTAATAGGGAAAGCTAATCCACACGCAAAATTCAGTCTAACAATACTAGAAGTAGTGTTATGGACTACGCTTGAGTTTAAAGCGAGCGAGCGCCCCCCCCCCCCCCCAAAAAAAAAAAAAAAAACAAATATGTGGTTGACAGTGTGTTAGTTAATAAGTGAACAGGTTATCCACACTGCACTGACTATTCTCCTTTGACCCTCTTACAGAACACTCTTGTCTGGCATCACCTCTTTTGACTTAAAGTTCCTGCAGTCTGATCAGGTTGCAGATTCCCAGTCATTAATTTAATCGTTTAATCACCCTGGCTCTCTGTGGGTATTTACTATAATACATATACATATCAATTTGGGGTGTCCCTTGAGGCAACTATAGCTTTCAATTGTTATGTTGTCTAGTGGGTTCTCTAGTCTCTAATTCTTACCCCTACTTCTATTAGCGACAAACAATATGTGTGTATTTATTTATCCACTTTGTATAACGCCGTGCCGGAATGCCAACACAAAAGTCTGCCACGAAAGATGTGCGGGCTGTTGGTTTATCGAGATTCCTGTCTGTTCCATATGGAGCAGTGAGGACCATTTTGTGTTATATTAACTGGCACAGGAACGGATCATAATGGGACGACCCTTTGTAATGAAGTTGGAACCGCGACTAACTAACTGAACTATTTATTCACTGTATTATCTCGGTCCATTGCTCGTCCGATTATCACAGTAGCGAAAGGCAAGCGTGCTATTTTTGCAGTTTGATTTTTATAAGCGTTCCATGTCTTTTAACGTAGCCGAAATATTTCACTTGCCGCATTAAAAAAAAATTTCTTTCATCAACTTTTGTTTCATTCCCAGTTTATCTAGAACCTCTGTTTTTTTTTGTTATTTTTTTAAAGTTTTGGTTTGTTTTGTTTCCATGAAATGCAATATACGCTTCTGTATATTCACATCTCCGGGGCCTCTATAACACTTTAAAATAGCTCTCATTGTCCAAACTTACGAGGCATACAGTAGTGTTGAAAATACATGGCATTTGACAATTCTTATTTCTAATGCGTTGTTAATCTCTCTAGATGTTAATACTGATTTCACGCTGTTGAAAGCATGTTTGGCAATTGCTTTTCTCTCTTTTATTTTTAAAGTTTCTGTTTCACTTCTGCTATTATATGTTATTATATGTCCAAGACGGGAAATTTGTTACAAACAATTAACCTCGCATAAGAATGATCGGCACCTAGATAAGAGAAAGAAAAGAAGTAGGCACAATTAACCTCCCGTAATGTTGATGCGGCACTTAGATAAAAGAAAGGACAGATGTAGACACAATTAACCTCCCGTAAGCTTAATCGACACTTAGATAAGAGAAAGGAAAGAGGTAGACACAATTATCCTGCCATAAGTCTAATCCATCGCATCTTGACATCCGTGTTCCGTTAGTTACAAACACATCTTGTCACGAGGTCATGCTGTCAGAACTGTAGCCAGGAGAAATAGACTGAACTGTCTTGAGTTGACAGCGTGTGACCTCCAGAAGTGCCTCTTCCCCCGACACTCCCACAAGCACGATTACGCAAAGAATTGTTTCCTCCTTTGATTGATTCGAAATGAATTTGATGTCCTAGCCTAAGGATTTCTCTGTTGAAATCGATCACAACGTACAAAAAGTACAAACTGGCCATGTTATGTGGCGTTATAACCCGCACTTGAAACAGACGAAAAAAGATATAACCGGCACTTGAAAGCGAAGAAAAGAGACATTAACTCTTAAAATGGGGCTTTTGTGGCGATGTAACCCGTACTTGAAACAGAAGAAATGGTACATTAACTCTTAAAATGAATTTTTGTGGCGATATAACCAGCACTTGAAACGGAAGAAAGGAGACAGTAACTCTTAAAATGAGGGCTGTATGGCGATTTAATCCGCCCATGAAACAGAAGAATAGGGACATTACCTCTTAAAATGAAGTTTTTGTGGCCATTTAACCGCACATGAAACAACAAAAGGGGATATCAACTCTTAATATGGGGCTTTTGTGGGACTTAACATACTCATGAAGAAGAAGACATAGGATATAAACTTTTAAAATAAGGTTATGTGGCGAAGTAATACGCACATGAAAGAGAAGAAAAGAGACATTAACTCTTAATTGGGGTTTTTGTGGCGATATGACCCGCACATAAAACAGAAGAAAAGGGACATTAACTATTAAAATGAGGCTTTTGTGGCGATTTAACCCACTCATGAAAAAGAAGAAATGAAACATTAACTTTTAAAATGAGGGTCGTGTGGCAATTTGATTCGCATATGAAAGAGAAAGAGAGGGACATTAACTCTTAATATGGGATTTTCAAGACAAGAAGATCGATTTCTTTGCAATGGGTTTTACACAACAACGGCTAGCTGAAAACGTCATACTCTGCACGAACTCCGTACCGCCAACGACGAACCCTTGGGAGTCGGGAAATTGCAACCGTGAACTAAAAGGCGACCTTCGGCATGACCCAAGAACTAAGCAGCGCGAGGCAGACGGGGCAATTTAACTCTTAGTATATCATAAACGTCCTCAAGTGGCCTGCTTTTGCTTTTGGAATTATGCAAAACCAACAGAGATGTTTGTGGAGTTAAGTCTTCATTTTGTGATGCAGACTTGTATTGGTCTGGTAACCGATGTTTTTAACGTTGTACCCCCCCCCCCCACACCCGTAACTTTGTTGTTTCCGGTCGCCCTGGCGAAGGAGTTAACGACTTTCTCCGTAATCCCGTATATCCACGTGAGGAACACAGCTGCGCGAGATTCGAAAGCGGATCGCGTCGCGTTGGGTACTTACGGTGTATGTGAGCCGGTCGCTCAGAAAGCAATGACAAACTACTGAGCGGAAACTTGCCAAGAACATCAACAACGCCTGAAAAATGCTGGCGTTGACTGCAACGTCCTTTAGGGGATATGCAACTTCAAACAAAAATAAATAAATAAATAAATAACAATAAATAAATAAATAAATAAAATGTTGTTGTTGCGGTGAGTTACATGGAGGTAACTTACCCATTGCCATCTTTCTCTTACCAGCAAACTCCAGTTACTTATACTCTATTGTGTTTGCTCGCTTTGAAGTCAAGCGTAGTCCCTACATATGTTATTACTTCTAGTGCACTGGACTGGTCTTTGCGGCTGGGTTAGCTTTCCCTATTAACATTATCCCTCACCAAAAGGCTAACCCACTCCGACTTCTGAGATACTTATAATTTACGTCCACAAGTCAAGGATGACTTTCTCCGTAATTCCGTTTATTCACGTAGGGTAACGCAGCACGCGAGAATTGGAAACTGTTCTCGCCGCGTTGGTAACTAACGGGGTAAGTGAGCCGGCCGCTCAGAAACAATGGCAAACTACTGAGCGTAATCTTGCCAAGAAATCAACAACAGCAATAAAATGCTGGTGTTGTCAGTGATGTCCTTCTGTAAAGGATATGCGAAAAAAAGGTACATGGTGAGAAATCAACATTGTGGTCCAACTGACCGGTGTAGGGGTTGAACACCGGATATTTGAGATCGAGCGTTCTTATCCATTCGGTCATGCTGGCCTCTATTAATTATACTATGGTGTAAGACTTGACGAGGGATAAAGGACGAAGAAGTG
>JACEFZ010007220.1:0-55000 GCA_014155875.1 Cepaea nemoralis | reverse complement strand
TGAGCGTAATCTTGCCAAGAAATCACCAATCAGCTGAAAGATGCTGATGTTGACAGCGATGTCATGTAAAGGATATGCAAACATTTATTTAAGCTAATCGTAGACAACAACAGAACAATATGCATTAAAAAAGCATGGAACATGTGCAATAATAAATAATACATGACTCACTAAAACTCATTTTTGACATGGCAATTATAACCACCTAAATGTCGGTGTAACGTACGCAGCTAGGGGCATGTTTATTTTACTATTGTCATTTAAGATTATTATTATTTATATTTTTGGCGATGTAGTCCTTATCACATAGACCCCGTGATTACGTGTTTTAATTGTTTAAGTTAAAATATTATTAATTTATTCACTGCATATGATATATCGCTCTTCAGTATGCACCTGACGAGATGCAGCGGAATATGTCAGGCAATAAATCGTGCAACATATTGTTTGTGGCTTGTGTGTTTAAATTCACCAGGGGAATACATTGTTTAGAAAGATACATACCTGTCAAAGGTATAGGTCTCCTGAAACCCTTAGGGTGTGCCGTGATTGGCCTTTAAATATTCCAGGCCACGTCATAATATGTTAGCTGATCAGTTCCCTTCCTCGCCGTCTTTCCTTCTCGGATAATTCCAGGACATTCTTAACTTACACAAGTAAAGGACCCTCTTTCGCGTCTACAGGCTCATTGGGTATATGGAGCTAAACCCATATTTGTATAGCTCAAGTGGCACTGGATGGGAGATGTCAGTCTCACGGCGACCGCCTCTACTTCGCCAGATATTTCCTGTTATCCGTGTGTGATTCTGTAAATATGGAAAACTAGATCGATTGTTTATACGCCACATTCTCACCCTGAACTAGGCTTGCGAATCTGGGTCGACCTCAGGGCTGGACTTGTCAGGCAAAATAATCACGCCTATACTGGGAATTGAACTGGGATCACTGTCTTGCCTGACAAGCGCGGTAACTACTACACCACCGTAGCCACAAATGCCTGTATAAAGTCAAAGGTAAAGGGTTCTGTCACATGTCTTAATAGACGCTGGGTATATGGGTATATACGAGAAAAAGAGTGTTGAGGTGCCTGCACTTTTATATGGATATGCCTGTACAATAAGCAGACAAGCTAAAAAACATCTGATGGCTGTGGAAATGTGGTTTCTGAAGAGAATGCAAAGAATATCATGGACAGACAGAAAAACCAACGACCAACTGATACAAAATGAAAACCGTACACTGATGAGAGAAATTAGACGTAGACATTCAAACTATTTTGGACATGTTATGAGAAGAAATAAATTATTGAACTTAGTGACAACTGGCAAGATCGAGGGGAAGAGAATAAGAGAAAGACAGATAAGTAAATTCCTGGCTGGCTTGAATACGTGGCATGGTTAAGACAAGAACACTGAACTGATCCACGACTCTTGTGATCGATTGAAATGGAGAATCATGACCGCGCACGCTTACCGGCATGGCACATGATGAATGGATGGATATTGTACTAGACACAGAGGTTTATAGTCCAATCAGCACGGGGTGGGTGTGTGGTCAATATCGCCACGGAAATACCCCTATGGCTAAGCCAAATGGCATAAGAGGAAAGAGAACAGAGGTTTCTTTCGAAAGTTGTAAGAGCGCCTTTTAGCAGGGTCATAATGACACTAGCTTACCTGCCTGGGAAATGATGGTATCAATGATGATGATGCTGATGATTCTGATGATGGTGATGGGGATGTTAATGATGACGACGACGGTGATGATGACAATGATGAGTATTGATTATGATGATAATGATGTTGATAATGCCGATGATTAAGATGATGCCGTTCTGCTGAAAATGACCATGATGATGATGATGAATATGTTGATTATTGATTATGAGGACATATCTGATGATGGTGATGATTAAAATGATGTCATGATGCTGAAGATTGTTTTTTTCTGTTTGCTAGCTTTGAACGCTAGCGTAGTTTATACACATACTACTACTTTTTAGTGCACTGGACTGATTTTTGCGTGTGGATTAACTTTCCCTCTCACCCGTGTCCCTCGCCATCTGGCGAACCCACTCCGACTTTTGAGATGTGAAGATGAAGGTGAAGATGATGGCCATTATGATGATAATGACCTGGATGCAGATGATGCTTATGATGACAATGATGAGTCTCACGAAGTTCTTGATGATAAGTTCGTGATATGGTCGTTGTCTAGGTAACTATACTCCTGGTGTGTCAATTGAGCTCTCTCACTGTCTTACACTATGACTCACCCCCGCAGTGCATATTCACCAGTCAGTAAACAAGATCCATTTTAGCGCACATAATCCTTTAATACAGAAATAACACAGACAAACGGAACACAACTGTATATCCAGAAACAATATAATCCATAGAATATAAATATCCTCCTCACAATTTAACACGTACACATCACTGTCTTCTCACGGCCTGCTTCATATCAATCCACAAGACAGGTAATCCAGCTACTATCCACAGCTGGACCTGACACAATACACCCACACAATGGGTCTAGTCTCCACTAACTATCCAACCCACTCTGGGTTCAGGCCTCTATTAACTATCCAACCCCCACTGGGTTTTAGGCCTGCATTAACCACTGGGAGAACAACACAACACCAGAACTGACCCACAGTCAGTCTAAACTCCCACGTCCTCGACAACCGATCCGTTCGGCACCAAAACATAAACTGTTCTCAAGTCCTCTGACTTCACCCAGAACTAACCTCTCTCTCCCCATCCACCCTGGGGGTTTCCACTCACACCCGCCCCATTATTTCTCAGGGTTGATTGTTTTTCTCGTAGCCAGGTCACTCACCTTACTGTCAATGACCCAGGCATATGTCAATGAGGATAATGAGGAAATTGATAATAAATATGATTATGATGATATTGAAGATGATGATGATGATGATTACGAAGACACTGACGATGATAGTAATTATACTGATACAAATTATGATGGCATTAATGGCCATGATCACGATGAAGTTATTAATGTTTTAGATGTAATAAAAGTCATATTTTACCTTGTAGGTGGACACGTCTACGTGGCCGCCAACAATGCCAGATTTCGAGACGGCACAGCCAGTTCTCGGGGAGTCATTCCACGTGCCAAGATGAAGACCATTAAGATGACCCTGGTTATCGTTTTAGGTAAGTGTCTTCCTTTGGGGATTCGGTTGGAGTCTGGCGATAATGACGTTCCTAAACCACTGGGACGAAACATTAAAATCTAGGCCTAATCCCAATTTATCCCAGACAGTTTTTTTTCTGGGAGTCTTTCTACGTGCCTAGATGAAGACCATTAACATATTTAGTTCAGAAGGATAATATACCGCCAAATATGAAATCCCATTTGGACAGAAGGATAATATATCACCAAATGTGACCTCCCATTTGGACAAAAGGATAATATATCGCGACTTGTGACCTCCGATTTGACAGAAGGATAATATATCGCCACATGTGACCCCCAGTTTGGACAGAAGGATAATATATCGCCACATATGACCTCCCATTTGGACAGAAGGATAATATATCGCCAACTGTGACCTCCCATTTGGACAGAAGGATAATATATCGCCAAATGTGACCTCCCATTTGGACAGAAGGATAATATATCGCCACCTGTGACCTCCCATTTTGAATAGAAGGACGATATATCGCAATACAGCGTCATCGTTTTATTTGCTTTTTTTTTTTTTTTCGTGGTATCTCCCCAATTTTAAAGGTCAGTGAATGGAAATGAATATGATAATACTTGTTCGTTTGATTGTGCACCATATTTGGTTATAACCTATTTGCTTGTCTGACACTGATTCAGTTAAAAATGGCTCTGCTTTTTGTTTAGGAAGGTGTTTTCCTTTGGCTATGACACAGTTCGTAACCCAACATACTGGGTTCCAAACACAGCTACTGGCGAGATGGCTGCAGGTCAACTTGCGTTAATTTTCATACACTGGCATAGGTGCCGGTCGCTCAGAATACAATGGCAAACAACTGAACGTAAACTTGCCAAGAAATCACAAACAGCCACACCAAAACAAAATAAGTTGGGGTTGACTGCGACGTCCTGTAAAGGATATACAACACACTTTTTCTTTCCTTTGAGGATTGCGTTGGAGTCTCATGTATGTTCATACCCAAACGTGACTCCATACTTTATCAGCTCTGCTGTCTCATGTATGTTTATACCCAAACGTGTCTCCATACTCCAGCAGCTATCCTGTCTCATATACGCTCATACCCAAACGTGTCTCCATACTTTAGCAGCTATCCTGTCTCGTGTATGATCATACCCAAACGTGTCTCCATACTCCAGCAGCTATCCTGTCTCATGTATGTTCATGCCCAAACGTGTCTCCATACTTTAGCAGCTATCATGTCTCATGTATGTTCATGCCCAAACGTGTCTCCATACTTTAGCAGCTATCATGTCTCGTGTATGATCATACCCAAACGTGTCTCCATACTCCAGCAGCTATCCTGTCTCATGTATGTTCATGCCCAAACGTGTCTCCATACTCCAGCAGCTATCCTGTCTCATGTATGATCATGCCCAAACGTGTCTCCATACTCTAGCAGCTCTCCTGCCTCATGTATGTTCATACCCAAACGTGTCTCCATACTCTAGCAGCTATCCTGCCTCATGTATGATCATGCCCACAGTTTCTGCAACATTATGTATCCATCTTCGTGCTGGTCGGCCCCTTCCTCTTTCCCCAGGAAGCAGCGACCGCGGTTCCCTAAATCGATGTAAACTGCTACTTATGCCGTTTATCTCAAAATGGTTCCTCAACTCTGTATCGACTCGCGCAAAGCACTCTGTCGACATGCTCATGACTTATTGGCATTTGCAGCTTTCTGCTGTATAAGATTACCAGTCTCATGCCGAACCACCTGTGTGGTCTCTTACGACAAGCATTGTAGGATACATTGTTATTATTCGCTGCTTTCTATGTGAGTCCCGGTGACACGCCAGCAATTAAATCATATTAAATACTCTTATAGGGTGTATGTTTAATGACTGTGCAGTGTTTGAAAATATTGCCAGTACAAGTGTTGTATTCACCCTCTGTAAAGTTCATTCAACATAATAGGTAAATACAAAACTTAGACCAACAATATTTTCAAACAATGCACAGTCATTAAAAAACACCATGTATTATATTAATAGAATGCTCTTCGAGATGCAGGGAATTAGACGAAACAGGTAATGAATGAATCTGCGGCAGTAACCAGCTTGCAGGAACATCAAGTCACATGGGGTGAAACCAGATATGAGAGCTATGCAGAGAACTACCAAAAAAAAAAAACAGTCAACCAACACAGAATTTGTGTCGTTGGCCTCTACGTGCTGAGGGAGATAGTGAGGAAGGGATCCCAGCACTTATGAATTGAATGATGGCTATCGAAATGTGGTTTCTGAGGAGAATGCAAAGGATACCATGGACAGACAGAAAAACCAATGGCCAAGTACTACAAGAAACAAATGAAGACCGTTAACTGATTAGAGTCATTAGACGCAGACAGTCAAAATTTTTTGGGCATGTTATGAGAAGAAATGAATTGGAGAACTTGGTCACAACTGGCAAGATCGAAGGGAACAGACCAAGGGGAATACCGAGAAGTAAATACCTGGATTTCTTGGCCACATGGCATGGTCGAGACAAGAACACTGAGCTGATCCACGTCTCTGGTGATCGAGTGAAATGGCGAGTCATGGCCGCCCACGCTTTCCAGCATAGCAGATGATGGATGGATGGATCACATGTATAATGAGGATAAGGTGACGACTAACTAACTAACTAACTAACTAACTAACTAACTAGCTAACTAACTAACTAGCTAGCTAACTAACTAACTAACTAGCTAACTAACTAACTAACTAACTAGCTAGCTAGCTAGCTAGCTAACTACCTAACTAACTAACTAACTATTTAACTAACTAACTAACTAACTACCAACCAACCAACCAGCCAACTAACTAACTAACTAACTAACAAACTAACTAATTAGCTAACAAACTAACCAACCAACCAACTAACCAAGCAACTAACCAAGTAACTAACAGTGTAACGACTATTTACGTAATTCACTAACTACCTAGTTAGATAGCTAACTGCCTAACCAGCTGGTTAGCTATCAAACTTAATAACTAGCTAGCTAGCTAATTAGTTATATTTACAAATGTATGCTCTGTCAAGGATCATACAAATTGTTGTATCCTCAGTCAATGATCATACAGATTGTTGTTTCCTCAGTCAATGACCATACAGATTGTTGTATTCTCAGTAAAGGATCATACAGATCGTTGTATTCTGAGTCAATGATCATACATATTGTTGTATTCTCAGTCAAGGATCACACAGATTGTTGTATCCTCAGACAACCATCATACAGATTGTTGTATCCTCTCTTTCAGTGTTCATATTCTGTTGGTCTCCATACTTCATATACGACTTGCTGAGTGTCTACGACTACATCCCCTCCAGTCAGGACATCGTCGCCTTGTCCACATTCATACAGAGCCTGGCTCCGCTCAACTCGGTGGCCAACCCTATCATCTACGCCAGTTTCAACACCAAGATGTGCATCGGCCTATTCCGGTACGTGCTGTGTGACCTCATCAGTGTGTGACCTCATCAGTGTGTGACCTCATCAGTGTGTGACCTCATCAGTGTGTGACCTCATCAGTGTGTGACCTCATCAGTGTGTGACCTCATCAGTGTGTGACTTCATCAGTGTGTGACCTCATCAGTGTGTGACTTCATCAGTGTGTGACCTCATCAGTGTGTGACCTCATCAGTGTGTGACCTCATCAGTGTGTGATCTCATCAGTGTGTGACCTCATCAGTGTGTGACCTCATCAGTGTGTGACTTCATCAGTGTGTGACTTCATCAGTGTGTGACTTCATCAGTGTGTGACTTCATCAGTGTGTGACCTCATCAGTGTGTGACTTCATCAGTGTGTGACCTCATCAGTGTGTGACCTCATCAGTGTGTGACCTCATCAGTGTGTGACCTCATCAGTGTGTGATCTCATCAGTGTGTGACCTCATCAGTGTGTGACCTCATCAGTGTGTGACCTCATCAGTGTGTGACTTCATCAGTGTGTGACTTCATCAGTGTGTGACTTCATCAGTGTGTGACCTCATCAGTGTGTGACCTCATCAGTGTGTGACTTCATCAGTGTGTGACCTCATCAGTGTGTGACCTCATCAGTGTGTGACTTCATCAGTGTGTGACTTCATCAGTGTGTGATCTCATCAGTGTGTGACTCATCAGTGTGTGACCTCATCAGTGTGTGACCTCATCAGTGTGTGACTTCATCAGTGTGTGACTTCATTAGTGTGTGACCTCATCAGTGTGTGACCTCATCAGTGTGTGACCTCATCAGTGTGTGACCTCATCAGTGTGTGACCTCATCAGTGTGTGACCTCATCAGTGTGTGACCTCATCAGTGTGTGACCTCATCAGTGTGTGACCTCATCAGTGTGTGACTTCATCAGTGTGTGACCTCATCAGTGTGTGACTTCATCAGTGTGTGACCTCATCAGTGTGTGACTTCATCAGTGTGTGATCTCATCAGTGTATGGCTACATCAGTGTGTGATCTCATCAGTGTGTGACTTCATCAGTGTGTGATCTCATCAGTGTATGATCATCATCAGTGTATGGCTACATCAGTGTGTGATCTCATCAGTGTGTGATCTCATCAGTGTATGGCTACATCAGTGTGTGACTTCATCAGTGTGTGATCTCATCAGTGTGTGATCTCATCAGTGTGTGACTTCATCAGTGTGTGACCTCATCAGTGTGTGACTTCATCAGTGTGTGACTTCATCAGTGTGTGATCTCATCAGTGTGTGATCTCATCAGTGTGTGACTTCATCAGTGTGTGACTTCATCAGTGTGTGACCTCATCAGTGTATGGCTACATCAATGTGTGACTTCATCAGTGTATGGCTACATCAATGTGTGACTTCATCAGTGTGTGACTTCATCAGTGTATGGCTACATCAATGTGTGATCTCATCAGTGTGTGATCTCATCAGTGTGTGACTTCATCAGTGTGTGACTTCATCAGTGTGTGACTTCATCAGTGTATGGCTACATCAATGTGTGACTTCATCAGTGTGTGATCTCATCAGTGTGTGACTTCATCAGTGTATGGCTACATCAATGTGTGGCTTCATCAGTGTGTGATCTCATCAGTGTATGGCTACATCAATGTGTGACTTCATCAGTGTGTGACTTCATCAGTGTGTGATCTCATCAGTGTGTGGCTTCATCAGTGTGTGACTTCATCAGTGTGTGACCTCATCAGTGTGTGATCTCATCAGTGTGTGATCTCATCAGTGTGTGATCTCATCAGTGTGTGGCTTCATCAGTGTGTGATCTCATCAGTGTCTGATCTCATCAGTGTGTGATCTCATCAGTGTGTGATCTCATCAGTGTGTGGCTTCATCAGTGTGTGATCTCATCAGTGTGTGATCTCATCAGTGTGTGATCTCATCAGTGTGTGATCTCATCAGTGTGTGACTTCATCAGTGTGTGACTTCATCAGTGTGTGACCTCATCAGTGTGTGATCTCATCAGTGTGTGATCTCATCAGTGTGTGACTTCATCAGTGTGTGACCTCATCAGTGTGTGACTTCATCAGTGTGTGATCTCATCAGTGTGTGACTTCATCAGTGTGTGACTTCATCAGTGTGTGATCTCATCAGTGTGTGACTTCATCAGTGTGTGACTTCATCAGTGTGTGACTTCATCAGTGTGTGACTTCATCAGTGTGTGATCTCATCAGTGTGTGACTTCATCAGTGTGTGACTTCATCAGTGTGTGATCTCATCAGTGTGTGACTTCATCAGTGTGTGACTTCATCAGTGTGTGACTTCATCAGTGTGTGATCTCATCAGTGTGTGATCTCATCAGTGTGTGATCTCATCAGTGTGTGATCTCATCAGTGTGTGACTTCATCAGTGTGTGACTTCATCAGTGTGTGATCTCATCAGTGTGTGATCTCATCAGTGTGTGATCTCATCAGTGTGTGACTTCATCAGTGTGTGACCTCATCAGTGTGTGACTTCATCAGTGTGTGATCTCATCAGTGTGTGACTTCATCAGTGTGTGACTTCATCAGTGTGTGATCTCATCAGTGTGTGACTTCATCAGTGTGTGACTTCATCAGTGTGTGACTTCATCAGTGTGTGACTTCATCAGTGTGTGATCTCATCAGTGTGTGACTTCATCAGTGTGTGACTTCATCAGTGTGTGATCTCATCAGTGTGTGACTTCATCAGTGTGTGATCTCATCAGTGTGTGATCTCATCAGTGTGTGATCTCATCAGTGTGTGATCTCATCAGTGTGTGACTTCATCAGTGTGTGACTTCATCAGTGTGTGACCTCATCAGTGTGTGATCTCATCAGTGTGTGATCTCATCAGTGTGTGACTTCATCAGCGTGTGACCTCATCAGTGTATGGCTACATCAATGTGTGACTTCATCAGTGTGTGACTTCATCAGTGTATGGCTACATCAATGTGTGATCTCATCAGTGTGTGATCTCATCAGTGTGTGACTTCATCAGTGTATGGCTACATCAATGTGTGATCTCATCAGTGTGTGATCTCATCAGTGTGTGATTTCATCAGTGTGTGATCTCATCAGTGTGTGACTTCATCAGTGTGTGATCTCATCAGTGTGTGACTTCATCAGTGTATGGCTACATCAATGTGTGGCTTCATCAGTGTGTGATCTCATCAGTGTATGGCTACATCAATGTGTGACTTCATCAGTGTGTGACTTCATCAGTGTGTGATCTCATCAGTGTGTGGCTTCATCAGTGTGTGACTTCATCAGTGTGTGACCTCATCAGTGTGTGATCTCATCAGTGTGTGATCTCATCAGTGTGTGATCTCATCAGTGTGTGGCTTCATCAGTGTGTGATCTCATCAGTGTGTGATCTCATCAGTGTGTGATCTCATCAGTGTGTGATCTCATCAGTGTGTGGCTTCATCAGTGTGTGATCTCATCAGTGTGTGATCTCATCAGTGTGTGATCTCATCAGTGTGTGATCTCATCAGTGTGTGACTTCATCAGTGTGTGACTTCATCAGTGTGTGACCTCATCAGTGTGTGATCTCATCAGTGTGTGATCTCATCAGTGTGTGATCTCATCAGTGTGTGGCTTCATCAGTGTGTGATCTCATCAGTGTGTGATCTCATCAGTGTGTGATCTCATCAGTGTGTGACTTCATCAGTGTGTGACTTCATCAGTGTGTGACTTCATCAGTGTATGGCTACATCAGTGTATGGCTACATCAATGTATGGCTACATCAATGTGTGGCTACATCAGTGTGTGACTTCATCAGTGTGTGACTTCATCAGTGTGTGGCTACATCAGTGTGTGACTTCATCAGTGTGTGACTTCATCAGTGTGTGACTTCATCAGTGTGTGACTTCATCAGTGTATGGCTACATCAATGTATGGCTACATCAATGTGTGGCTACATCAGTGTGTGACTTCATCAGTGTGTGACTTCATCAGTGTATGGCTACATCAATGTGTGGCTTCATCAGTGTGTGATCTCATCAGTGTGTGATCTCATCAGTGTGTGGCTACATCAATGTGTGACTTCATCAGTGTGTGACTTCATCAGTGTGTGATCTCATCAGTGTGTGATCTCATCAGTGTGTGATCTCATCAGTGTGTGATCTCATCAGTGTGTGGCTTCATCAGTGTGTGATCTCATCAGTGTGTGATCTCATCAGTGTGTGGCTACATCAGTGTGTGACTTCATCAGTGTGTGACTTCATCAGTGTGTGACCTCATCAGTGTGTGACCTCATCAGTGTGTGATCTCATCAGTGTGTGATCTCATCAGTGTGTGATCTCATCAGTGTGTGGCTTCATCAGTGTGTGACTTCATCAGTGTGTGACTTCATCAGTGTGTGACCTCATCAGTGTGTGACCTCATCAGTGTGTGATCTCATCAGTGTGTGATCTCATCAGTGTGTGATCTCATCAGTGTGTGATCTCATCAGTGTGTGACCTCATCAGTGTGTGACCTCATCAGTGTGTGACCTCATCAGTGTGTGACGTCATCGGTATGTAGCTTCAATAGTTTGTGGCGTCATCAGTGCGTGGTTTCATCAGTGTATGGCTACATCAATGTGTGGCTTCATCAGTGTGGCTTTATCATTTTGGCTTCTTCAGTGTGGCTTTATCAGTGTGTTGCTTCTTCAACGTGGCTTTATCTATGTGTGGCTTCATCAGTACATGACTACATCAGCGTGGCTTCATCAGCGAGGCTTCGTCAGTGTGTGGCTTCATCATTTTATGTCTACATCCATTCGATACAAACACACTCGAGATACATGTTCTGCTTCTTCTTCTGCCTCGTCCAGCTTTCTTTCTTCCTCCCCTCATCCTTTCGTCTTCTTGTCCCTCTCCCCTTCTCTTATTTCTTCTCTTTCATCCTCTTCATCCAGCTCTTCTACTTCTCCTGTATCTTTTATTATTTGTTTTATGTTTACTATGTTAGTCCTATAATTGGTAGGAATGTGGCGAAGGGGTGGCGAACGCGAATCGCCATCCGCATATAGCGTTCGAAATCTGTTTCATTCTATTTTGAAGCAGACCGTGTTGTGTTGATTTTTAATAATGGAATGAGCATCGGTCGTTTAAAAAGCAGTGGCAAACTAATGAACGTAAACTTGTCTAGGAAATCACTAGCAGCAAGAAAATGCTGAGATTGATTGCGACGTTCATTAATGGACATGCTACTAACGTTACCTTATATTTAGAAGCGAGGCATTAGAAAACTTCGTGACGACTGGAAAGATCAGTGGGTAAAGAGGCGAAGCCAGACAGGGAAATTATGCTGGATGGACTGAGACAGTGGCATGGAGGAATATCATCGGCATCATGAACACACACAAAAAAAAACCGTGATCTGTGGAGAGACATGAACGTCTAAGCCACTTGGCAGGTCGTTTGATAATGATGATCTATTTTCTAGGCAGCTCACGCTTGCATCCTGTCATAATCGTACCTTCCAACTTGTTTACGTCTGTGTACATGTTCATATGTATGTGTGCATGCCTATACGTATATGTGTATAAGTGTGTGGCCATATCACAACATCACCGTGATGGAGTTCTGCACCACTATGGAAAAGAGGAAGCAGTTTGTTTGGCAGCCGGAGAAGATGAGCTGATTAAAGTAGCAGTATAATAAATACGAGCGAAACAAGTACAGCAATTATCCCGCCTAAGAATAGTAGTAGTCTGTGTATGCTATTTGAAACATTGCAACAATACCTCTCCAAATATTATTAAAATATATTTTCAATGACACTCGTATTTTTGTTTCCTTTACAGTTGCAAGTGTGGACATTTTACAAGACAGGGCAGTTCCCATAGCAACACAACAGCTTTCACACATTTCGACGGAAAAGCTGCGCGACGCCACGTTTGTGACTGATAATGATGAACTCAATTAAATTAAATCGTTGTTTCTTCTGTCAGTGACAAACTGATACCAACAGTGACAAATTGATACCAAGAGTGACAAATTGATACCAACAGTGACAATATTCACCAGGGCTTCTTTACCTTCAGTGTAAATGGCAGATGTAAGGATGACACCGTTCAAACATGCCTACTTTATTTTTGGAGGGGTGTCATTCATACACTAGTGTAACACTTAAATGATATCAATTAATCGCTGAGATAAACTCAACAAGGAGAAGCAGGGAGGGGGAATGAGAAGAAGAAGAAGAAGAAGAAGAAGAAGAAGAAGAAGAAGAAGAAGAAGAAGAAGAAGAAGAAGAAGAAGAAGAAGAAGAAGAAGAAAGAAGAAGAAGAAAAAAGAAGAACTTAAGGTGGATACTCGGTAGGTTCTATTAATTACTAGTTATCCTCCTCACATATACTAGATAATGTTAACATTATACATTGTTGCTAGCCACTTTCAGAACCCATATTGTTAAAAGCAGCACTAGGATATTTTACTACAGTGCGTTCACAAATGTTTGCCCTCATTCATGTTCATTTTTTGGTTAAAGTATATATTGCATCGTTATTAAAATGTTCCTGTCGTCTTATATTTACTCTCACCTAAAGGAATGTCTTTGATAGGCCCACAGGCAACTAAAATCACGGAAAGCGGTGACATTTCTTTGATGTTTTGGCGAAAATGCATTACATTCACGCTAACAAACTTCTTTTACAGTAATGCACGTCAATTCCGGTCACCTTTGAACACTCCCACTAAGAAACGTGCTTCTCATAAGGACCACGCAGAATATTCATTATTGAACACTGGTGTGTGAGGGCTGGTCTGGTTCGCAAGATCAGTCCCGCATCTAGCGATCGTTGTCTCGGATGGCTGTGTGAGGTGCACCAAATTGGGATCTTCCCAGCCACCGCAAGTTAGCGAGGCAGGCGTTTCGAGAACGTAACCGCATCGTGCAGCTAGGGTCGTGGTTTGAGCGGGCAAAAGAGCAAATTTGTACGACCGTTCGACAAAGTCTCGATAAGCGCCTATTCTCTCACGATGAGTAGTGGGCCTGCAGTCAGTAAGCTGGTATAGCTTTTCGGTCAGTCCTGCCGAAATAGCTTGCAAGCTCGTCGGTAGGCGTCCAGTGGTTTTGCATGTATCACCGTGTACCGGGAGGGCGCGCTTTAGCGATGCTACTCTTGGCCTGCGTGTGCGTGAATAGTCCGTCTGTCCGATATATATCTGGTTGATCCTACCAGTAGTCATATGCTCTAAGGCTCTCAGCTGAGGGATATGACTGAACGCCTCTAAGCCATAAACACTCGGGTGTGAGAGCCCGGCCGATACCCACTTACTGAAAAATGGAGGTGACGTGCTAAGCACGCTACATGCTTAGTTCAGATACTTGTTCATAAGTTCTAAGCTGGGGGATATGAGGGATTCCCGGATGAGAGGGCCTGGAAGTATTTCGCGCACCGAAACACGGAGGTAAGGTGCTGAGCCAGCAGCACATGTAGCCTACCTCGTGAGCGGTACTTAAGGTGGCAAATGGCAGAGCGGCTTAGTCGCACGACGAGGTTACGATGAAAGTCTATATCTATACCCATAGAGTAAGCGTAGTCAAAGGTGGAAAAAACATCTCAAACACACGAAATGGAACGCTTGGCTAGCGAATCCATTACGTGGTAGCCCGAATCGAAAGCTTGATGAGTGGACGTCGCCCGCAGATTGCCCATCCCTGGTTTGTATGGGGAGCGATCAGTGGCAAAACGAAATTCCCAATACATGGAAGTGAGGAAATAAAGCAGCCACGAGTAGGGTGTGGCGACTCCTCGGGTGAACCCAGTCTCAGAGCGCGATGTGCCGGCTCTGCATTTATGGAAGCCTCCTTGGATAACGGGGAATGCCCATGGTCTGCCCCTGCCTTCCCTTGAGGGTTAATCGTGATGTCTTTGACCGTTCTACATTGACCAGCTGAAATGTGGGCGACACCACAGCAGACAAAAGTCTAACGCCTCTCGAAACCCGGGAAGGCAAACCCGTACCGTAAAAATGCCTGCTGAAGTCGGATGTGCTGGCCTACGGGTGCAAATAAATCAGGCACAACGCATAAAAAGCCCGAGTGAAATGTCTTTCGTGCTAGGAACAGCTCTGACTACCAAGTTTTCAGAATAGCACGTGTCTGGAACACCTCTGATTAGATAGTTGTCCGAATATCCGTCGTGCCCGGATCTATATAGTCGTGCTCTGACTATATTGTACCCGGGCACAGCGACAAGCACATGTCCGAATCGAAAACCCGCTGCGTGGATACTGTCTGCAGACCGGTCTGGTTTGTGCGGGAAAGGCCCGGGGCAAACGAAATGCTCAGTATATTGAAGTGAGGAATTAAACTTACTCACACCAAGAGAACAATTTAAACAGCTTTCATATGCGGTGTCTGCGAAGAATTCTTGGTATTAAGTGGCAAGACAAAATCACAAATACTGAAGTATTGGAAAGATCAGGTTGTGTGACAGTTTATTCCATGCTCAGGCTTCGTAGACTTAGATGGATAGGACATCTTAGGAGGATGGATGATGGTAGAATACCAAAGGATATCTTTTTTGGTGAATTACAGATGGGTAAGAGATCTCAGGGTCGGCCTCTACTACGATACAAAGATGTGTGTAAGCGGGACATTATTGATACAGGCATTGATAATGCACATTGGGAGCAAGTCGCCGCTGAATGTGTTGCATGGAGGGCAAATATCAGAAATGGAATAAAGTCAAAGGAGAAAATTATTGCAGAAAAGTCACACACCAAGCGTTTGAGACGTAAGATGGTGCATGATGGTGGAAATGACCACGTGTTCAGATGCACCCACTGTGAACGGACATTTACAGCGCAAATTGGCCTTATCAGTCACACTCGCTACCGCCATAGTTAAAAGTTATTATGCCTTTTTAAAGCACAAACTATCGTCTGTCAAGACGGCAAGGTGCCAATGGCAATGGATGGAATTAAAGCAGCCATGAGCAGGACGTGACGATTCCCTCGGTGAACCCAGCACCAGGGCGCTATGTGTCGGCTCTGCAACTATGGAAGCCACGCTGGATGGCGGAAAATGCCATGGACTGTCCCTGCCTTCCCTTGAGGGCTAATCGTGAAGTATTCGACCGTTCAGACTTGACCTGTTGGGATGTGGACGGCACCACAAAAGTGAGAGTCCCACAGGAATGCTAACCTATCAAAAATGCACGCAAAATGTCGGATGTGTTGGCCTAAGGGTTTCGGCCCAAGGGTGCCTAACCAGACACACCGCAATCACATCTGAAAAAAACACTCCGGATGAACGCAAAGAAGAAGAAGAACACTGATGTTTCAGTATGAAGATGTAATACATTGCATAATATATGCTTCATCTCTGACCAGTAAATGATATACCGCATGTAAACACACATTGAGATCTGCTTGTACAATCTCCAGAACAAATTTCTTTTTGGGTGTACATAATGATAAAGTATATGCTAAATATAATCATTTTCCCTCAATTGGTTACTGAGGTTTGAATACGGGGACAAACATTTGTGAACGCACTATAACATGGTGTCATGTTGACACGAGAACATATTATCCAATTGTTACCATGTTTACTCCAGGATTTTCTATTTACACAATACAAGTTCTAAGAGGCTAGTTCGTGGCCAAGATGTTTAACTGGGAACGCTTTTGAAGACTGAATCCCGGACACTCTGGTTGTAAACTAACCACTGTGTCGCAAGGGCTTGTGTTTCACTGCTAATGGTGGTGAACTCTGTCGTGTTCCAAACTTCGCAATGTTTCCTTAAACACGGTTTAGACTCTACATTGTCTAAATAATAAGACAATGCCCAGCTGTAATTGTATTTTAATTGATATAATTTGAAACTACAGGATGTTTTTAATGACTGTGCAGTTTTTAAAAATATTGCCGTTCCAATGTTTTGTATTTACCTATTGTGGAGTTCATGCAACATCAGTGCAACAAAACAGGTAAATGCAAAACTTGGAACGGTAATATTTTCAAAACCTGGAGTCATTAAAAACATGTTAAGTAATTAAATAACTAAACGACCATTTTTCACGCCTGTGGCGAATTAGGCATGTGATACTAGATACATCTATATATATATATATATATATATATATATATATATATATATATATATATATATATATATATATATATATATATATATATATATATATATATAAGAGAATGTTTGTTTGTGTCTTGTTTGATTGTTTGTGTGTCCTTTATGCGTTCCCGAACGGTCCATCCGATTGAGATGAAATTTTGTACAGATGTTGTTCTCACTCCCGCGGATCCAACTGAAATAGTTAGTTAGTTTAAAATCAACAATTTTTCCTCAAGCACGAAAGAAAAAGGCATTACGAGCTTCAGAAACAGACGAAGAAATGTCCCGCCATCTTGCTCCAAGGGAACTCACTCTCTGATTAAACCAGAAATTAGTTATGAACAGTTATATCTACTTATAATGTTTCTTTGTGTGTGTGTCCTTTATGCGTTCCCGAATGGTCCATCCGATTGAGATGAAATTTTGTACAGATGTTGTTCTCACTCCCGCGGATCCAACTGAAATAGTTAGTTTACAATCAATTTTTAACTTTTACACGAAAGAAAAAGGCATTACGAGCTTCAGAAACAGACGAGCAATAGGAACGGGAATGGGAGCAACAGAAACAGACGAGCAACGGGAACGGGAACTGGAGCATCAGAAACAGACGAGCAACGGAACGGGAACGGGCGTATCAGAAACAGACGAGCAACGGGAACGGGAGCATCAGAAACAGACGAGGAACGGGAACGGGAGCAGGGGCCGAACGCGTACTCTGTGCGCTTAGAGAAATGCATTTCAATGTATAATGACTACTTATAGGAATTCAATGAGACGTTCCCCGACAGGTGCCTGGCGACACCGGGCCGGGTCGTCAGCTAGTATTTTCATAGACCAATCCACACTTGTTGGGTGATGTTTGTTTTGTGTTGTGCTCACTCGCTTTGAATTGAAGTGTAGTCCATACGCGCTATTTCTAGTAGCAATAGTCTGAATTTTGTGTGCGGATTAGATTTCCATATTACCGGTGTCCCATACAATCAAGCGACTTCAGAGGTACTTGTAATTTACGTCCCCAAGTCAAAGATGAGAAGCCAACATTTTAGTCCAGGCGACAGGTGTAGGGGTTAAACACCACCCCACCCATCCCCACCTCATCATCAGCACACTGGATGCTTAAGAATGAGCTTTCCTTATCCATTCGGCCATGCAGACCTCCGGTGGGTGATGTGATCGGATTGCCTTTACCTTCCAAGGATTTCCTGGTACTAATGTTAAGTTTTGTCTATCTGGGAGCCCATTAAACATTCGAATCCGTCCCGTTGCGTCTCGAATCCATGACCACCAGTCCGGCAGACTAGCACGTAGCCACAAAGCCACTTAGCCACAGCAGGCTAGCACTTAGCCACTAAGCCACTGCGGATCCCAATGTGAAGTATGATCGTTCAATAAGACTGTGAATTCCATCCATCCATCATGTGCCATGCCGACAAGCGTGGGCGATCATGTTTTTGCCATCTCACTCGATCACCAGAGTCGTGGATCAGCTCTGTGTTCCTGTCTCGACCATGCCATGTGGCTAAGCCTTCCAGGTATTTATTTCTCGGTCTTCCCCTTGGTCTGTTCCCTTCGATCTTGCCAATTTGTCACTAAGTTCTCCAATCCATTTCTTCTCATAACATGTCCAAAAAAGTTTGACTGTCTACGTCTAATTTCTCTAATCGATTTACGATTTTCATTTGTCTCCTGTAGTACTTGGTCATTGGTTTTTCTGTCTGTCCATGGTATTCTTTGCATTTTCTCAGAAATCAAATTTCTGCAGCCATCAGATGTTTTTCAGCTTGACTGCTCATTGTCCAAGTTTCACGTCCATACAAAATAACATTTTTCTCATTTCAATTGACATCTTTTTATTGGTTAGTATGTTTTTCATCTTGCTAAAGGCTACTTTCGTCTTGGCGATTCTTGTTCTAATCTCTACAAGGCATCCCCAATCCGATGTTATGACTGTTCCGAGATAATTGTACGATTCACTTGTTGAAGAATATTCCCATTTACTTGTATATTACATTGTGGTATTTCATTCTTCCTAGTGACGACCATAATCTGTGTCTTTTTACAATTTAATTCTAATCCAAGTTGTTCACTGTGTGCAACAACCGCATCTACTAATTGTTTCAGATCCTGCTCATTGTCTGCAATCAATACTGTATCATCTGCATATCTAAAGTTATTGATGCTTTGTTCTCCAATGCTGATTCCATTTATGTCTTCTACATCTAATGTTTCTAATCAGTTTGTTTTTTTAAAATTTTGCATATCCCTTGCAGGACGTTGCAGTCAACACCAGCATTTTTCAGCTGCTGTTGATGTACTAGGCCAGTATTTACGTTCAGTAGTTTGCTATTGCTTTCTGAACGACCGGCTCCCATACCAACACGTTATAACGCAACGCGACACGGTTTACTGCACAAATCAGTCCAGGCTGCGTTTCGAACACCTGGTAAGCGGCTCACGAACAGCGTTCGCAAGCCTTTGGCCACGGAGACGGCCTAAGCAGTTTACGATCTTCATTTGTTTCTTGAATGACTTGTTCTTTGGTTTTTCTGTCTGTCCATGGTATTCTTTGCATTTGCCTCAGAAACTACATTTCCACAACCATCAGATGTTTTTCAGCTTGTCTGCTCATTTTTTATGAAGTATCTATTATAATATAAAGTGTTATTTCCGAAGAAGAAGCCTCGGATTAATAAATAATTATAGTGTGCAATGTCAGACATCAATTAAGAAACTGATTGTTTTTGTGTTGTGATCTACCATATGGTAAATTGATTATTATGTGAAGTGACTCTAACCTTGAAACTGTGAATGAATACATAATCATTCATACCTTGAGTTGTGTGACAGAGGGGCAGTGAAAATGGATACGGATTGTAATGTAACGTATCACAGTACAGTCTTAAGAATGGGTACTGGTTGTAACATGTGATGAATGACAGTACTGTCGTGAGAATGGTTAATCGTTGTAGTGTGATATATGACAGTACAAGTCGTGAGAACTGCTAATGTTTGTAATGTGATTTATCACAGTACAGTCATGAGAAGAGCTGCTGGCTGTAATGTGATGTATCATAGTACAGTCGTGAGAAATGTTACTGGTGGCAATGTGATTTATGTTGTGATTAATAATAAATTGTATGATTATACCAGAGTAAGTAACAACGATTTAATGGAAGAGGCTAATGAAACTAGAATATTATATACAACTAGAAGAAAGAGACATTGAGATTTCATATGATTAGAATCATATAATTATACCCATGTTTGTGTACTAAGTGATTCATTGAGCACGATCCTATAGGTCGAGGCGGGTTGTGTACTTAGACAGGGGCATAAATGGCTATAGAGGTCTGATGTCATTAGAGTCACCTTCATCTTTGTTTCGGGACAAGCAGGAGTTGTGGGAAATGAACGAGCTGATGAACTTTCTGGTTTTACGTCCCCTGCAGATGGCCAGCCCGCGGATCATGTCAATGTTACTAATCCCCTTAGTGATATGTCGAGAGAAGTCATCGTGAGAATGAGGGGCCTCGTCAATCAACACAGACCAGACACTATTAGGGACAAGACGCTGATGCATGGCGGGGGTGGGGTGGGGGGTGGGGGGATTACCTCAGAACTTATCGACTTGTCCGGAGTGCAAGGATAATACACCAACAGACAACTAACTAACTAACTAACTAACTAACTAACTAACTAACTAACTAACTAACTAACTAACTAACTAACTAACTAACTAACCAGTTAATCAGTTAACTAACTAACTAACTAACTAATTAGCTAACTAACTAACTAACCAGCTAACCAGTTAACTAACTAACTAACTAACTTTTCAAGAACACAGCAAGTTATAACTGAATACGCTGCTGTGACATGTCTTCATTAGCAAGCTAAAACCACACAGGGAAAAATAAGAAAAACACATTATTGCCGACATTAAGAGGTCTTCTTCTTCTGTCTCTGGGACTCTTATTGGAGTATAGTCTCAGAATCACGCATGCCAAGCTCTTAGTGTGCTAATTTATGGTTGCCTGGATGTCGGCAGAATTTTCATGCCGTGTGACGTCAATCAATCAAAGAGGTAGCGTCTCCACAATGAAGGTTTGCCGAGAGCATCACACGAAGCACGAACTCCGTAGCTCCAGCGAGCTCTCAGGAGTCTCTTGGTTGGCACGACGACAGTCCGAGAAAGGAACCAACACCTTCAAAGCGTCGGACAAATGGCTCAAGCACTTGGCCACAGAGACTCCTTGGAAGCAAGAAAACTCCAGAAAATTAATGAACAGCATTTGTTGGGGAACTCTCCCGGCCTTGTGACCATCATGACAAACATATTTACAGCTTTTGATTGGCACTCATATAAGATAAAGGAATAAAGTAGAGGCAATTAACCTTCCGTAACGTTTATTAGCACTCACATACAAGAAAGGAAAGAATTAGAGGCAATTAATCAATCAGTACCGTCTCAACAAGAAGGTTGGCTGCAATGGATCTCCAACACTGTCTGTCTCTCGTCCTGACAGTACATTATGTCAGATTGATGTTCGTTCATTTTTTGATGTTCCCACTTGCATAGTTTTCTTCCTCTTGCTCGCTGGCCATCAACCTTATACCCCAGTTCGATATTTATGAGCGTGTCCAGTCTTTTAACGTGGCCGAAATATTTCACTTCCCTCTTCTTCTTTTTGTTTTAAATTTTGCTCATCAACTCTATTTTCATTCCCATTTTTCTAAAGCCTCTGTTTTTTTAATTGTTTTTTTCCCCCGCCCATGCAATACAATATACGCTTCTGTATATCCACATCTCCAGGGCCTCTATTCGAGTATTACATTATAATTGCTTGTTCATTGTCCTGGCTTCCGCGCTATATAGTAATGGTGAATGACATGACATTTGACAATTCTCTTTGAAAATGCGCTGTTAATCTCTCTTCTATGTTAATACTGATTTCATGATGTTAGAAGCATTTTTGGCCATTCCAATTCTCTTTTTGATTTATGTGTCACTTCTGCCATCATCTGTTATTTCATGTCCAAGATAGAAGAAACTTGTTACATGTTCTAATATATCCCCGTTTACTGTGATGTTCTTTGATGACCTCTCCTTTCCACTGCGGTATGAAGTAGCCAGTCCCATTCCAGCCCTGTTTAGTCGCCTTCCACGATTTAAGACAAGGATGAATCATGTCTCCTTTACTATTCTTACTGACTCCAGACTGGATAATAGAGACAACAGCAGGCATTGCCAGAATGGCATTCACTTAATAGTGCTGACGATACTGCCCTCATGTCTTATTCAAGAAATATGATACAAAATAAATATTTGATGGGAGGTAACAAGTAATAAGTTTCAAAATTCATAGGGGAAAGTCAACGATAATAAGAATAAATCAAACACATGATCACCCGATCTCCCTTGGGAAAATCTCACTGAAAGAGACGAAATCATACTCCTATTTAGGTAGACATGGAAACAAAGATACGGAAACAGACAGAGATATCAGAATTAGAATACAAAATACGAGCGTGTTAATGCTACTAGAAAATTTGAGCACGTCAAAGTAAATTAAACTTAGCACCACGCTTACATTTGTAGAATTTAATTAGAATACAAAATACCAGCGTGTTAATGCTACTAGAACATTTGAGCACGTCAAAGTAAATTAAACTTAGCACCACGCTTACATTTGTAGAATTTCAAAATAAAGTCGTTTCCTTGATAGAAGAAAAATAAGACAACACAAAAATTGTGAGATAACAATAGAAATAAACATGTTTAACCAAGGTGATGCATTTGCATTCCTAGTGGTAAGAGATTGTACGTTGAATAGGTCAAGAAAAAGCTACATTTCAGAACATGAAATGTATCTTCTGCAATATGTCACTTTCATTAAATGTCAGCAGGAGAGTGTTGGAACGTTATATAGAGTCTGTTTTGCAGCATGCCAGTAAATAATGGCACGTGAATAAACACATTAGGAAGAGATTGGAAACAATGGGGATATGGTATCTGAGATGTATATTGCGAATATCCCGGACTGCCAGTTGCTTGGAAAAGGGTTATGAAAGTCGAACATGTTTATAAAATTATAGGAAGGACAATAAGAAAGAGACAAACGGTTTTCTTTGGCCATGTGATGAAAAGAAAGGCAATGGAGAACATCGAGACCACTGGAAAGATCAAGGGGAAGAGAGGCAGAGGCAGACCAAAAGAGTTGATGCTGGGTGGATTGAGATGGTGGCATAAGCAAAGTTGACCCAGAGCACCAAGGACCGCAATCTGTGGAGAGACATGAACGCCTACACCAGTTGGCAAGGAACTTGGTGATGATGGTGATAAGAAGGAGAAAAACATCGTTGTTTGTCATACAATGACATTGGGAAACACTGTGACAACTGGAATGATAGATGGGAGAAGAAGCAGAGGCCGCATGGACTGAGAGGGTGAGATGGAGGGATATCACCAGCAGATCTGATCCATAACACCATCTATGACGGTGACGGAGCACGTGTAGAAATGTCCCTAGTGCAGTGATGTTCATTCTTGAATTATACTCATACTCCTCTAACATATACATCTGCTGTCTTGTTTCCCCTAACATATAATTTTGTTACTTGTCTCTCCTCTAACATATATATCTGCTGTTTTGTTTCCCTAACATATAATTTTGTTACATGTCTCTCCTCTTCGGAGGTCAGCATGGCCGAATGGATAAGAGCGCCGGTTTTTAAACATCCGGTGTGATGGTGCTGAGGTAGGGGGTTCACCTCCGTCAGGGGTCAGTTGTACTAAAATTTTGACTTCTCGTCTTTGACATTTTTTTTTTAAAATATTGGTATCCCTTACAGGACGTTGAAGTCAACAGCGGCATTTTCAGCTGCTGTTGATGTACTAGGCAAGTTTTACGTTCAGTAGTTTGCCATTGCTTTCTGAACGACCGGTTCACATACCCCCATAAGTTACCAGTGCGGCGCGATCCGCTGTCGAATCTCGCGCAGCCGTTTTCCCCACGTGGATATACGGGATTACGAACGTTGTCGTTAAACTCTAAGGCCAGGGAGACCGGCCTTTGACTTGGGGACGTAAATTATAAGTATTTGAATAATGAAGACACAAACAATAGATTGTACGATTTATTGCCTGGTGTATATTATTGCATCTCGTCAGGTACATACTGCAGAATTCACACAACATAAAGTAACGAGATAAATCCTTCAAGCTGAAATATAAACATGTTCGTACAGTAATGTCAATTTTCTACTACGGTAATTTTAAACTGACTTTCATGTCTTTCTGATTGCACGAAAATGGCCTATGTAGATTAATCATGATGGCTTCTGCAAACTTTAACAAACGACTATTTTGTGCATTAAACAACACGTGAAAAGCGCTGTCACTATCAATTACATGACCGGTTTCCAAAATGTGCCGTGCAATGGATGACGCAGGAAGTTTGTAATTGTGGTATGTGTGGCGAAACGTCAGTGGCCCATGTCCTCATGCCTTCTTTGGGTTTGGGTAAACAGTGGGAAACAGCTTTCGGGAACCCTCAGTTCTCTTATTCGCTCAATCCCCAAGGAAGATAGTTCTCTTGGTTACTTTAACAACACGATCTTCTTAATAGAGCGATTAGAAATATGTCTTGTCTTCGGGAAAACCCGATGGGGCGCCTTGCACCAAATACACACTAGTTCAACTTCGGGTGAAAACAATGTCCGTTTAAACAACGACCATTTGTAGACTGCCTCTTGTCAATTTGCCACTTTAAAGAGTGAGATAGATAAATTGCAGCATCCTACTGGTGGATTTGAAAAGGTATAAACGGGTTTTTATTAGTCCTGCTAGACCTGGACTTGTAAATGTATGTTGTCTCGACTGGGGAGACGAATTGGCGAAAAGCCAGTCATGCCATATTGGGAGTAGGTTGACCGTTGGCCAATCTAGCTAGGCGTCTTGTTCGTGGCATTGCCTGGGAACGAATCTGAGCAATATATCTTCCCAGAGGATTTCGTTTGTTCTTGGCAGCAGATGGGAGGGGGCTATCTTTCTTCCTACGGCCTGCACTCTGCATAGCGTCATCTTTCATTTGAATATAAACATTGTGTATCCACAATGCCGAAAGGAGGGGAGGGCTCCGTGGGGACGGGTTCCACCCATCTATCTTCTTGAGCCGGAAGAGGGTATCCACTGTGCTATCTCTTTCATCTTTTGGCAGATAGGGTGGCCATGTGGACTGAATAGTTACTGGTCGATAAGATGAGGTCAGGGATATAAATAGATCTATCTCTCTCACTGAGAGAACCTGAACTCATCTTCTAAACTTACATGTTATGCGAGGCACTGCCGGTACATTGCGGCGACAGCTCAGATGAGAGCAGCGGCCGGAAGAGGTAGTATCTTCTTTTCTATTCTTGCTGGGAATAGAGAACTACACTTCTTTCCATACAGCCCCACTACTATCATATTAGTTAAGGGGGAGAAACACACATAATTACGCACACAACACTACAAGAGTTTTGTCGTGAGAAAGGCAGGGTTTGCAAGTGAGAGGGAAGCCGGGAAACGAATGTGCCCAATAATAATAAAGGCATGGTATGAGTGTGGAGAGTGAGTCTTGTATGCAAAAAGTTCCTAAGGTAGCCATCATGACGTATACAAGCTGGAGGTCTAGTCAACCATGACGTAGCCAATCTAGGGCTACCTGACATGTCAGGCCCATTCACTCGGGCCTCTTATCTAATTGAGTACGTAAAGGAAATGTATGCCACATTTATTAACTGAGGCCCTATTGGACCTCAGGATTGTGGTACTTGAGTCAGCCCCGTCGCTCACTAATCTCTGTCATCTCCAGGGTCCTTCTTTTGGAAGTGAATAGAGCTGAAAGTCTCGACAGGGCTTCTACACGGAAAGTTATGTTTTAGACGAGTCCTTGTCAAGTTTTGGGCCATACCAAGAGTATGATCTCTACGAGATAGAGCCACCGCTGGCCCGAAAGAATGACCATCAGCCTTTCTAACACCTCGCCAGTCATCTGTATTCTGGACTGGACCCCGCCTAAATATCAGACCCACCCATCCTTATCTGAGACAGTGAAGGATACCTACCCAATTCCCGTTCATGAACTATTCCCATTGTATGAACGTCTACTCAGCATCGTGACCAGGGATCACAGGACGTTTTCCCACGATCAGTATATTGGTTCCACAGAGGCCTGTTGTTAGTCCAACGTACCGGGAAGGAAAGAACTGAAGACTTATTCGGTGAGCTGTACGTGGACGGAACGGACATTGAATTAAGCTGGGTCTGTGAAGAAAAGCTATATGAGGCTCTGTGCCTCAACTGAACTGAATTTTATCCTTGTTTTGTTTTGTAGAGAACTCTTGATTTTAACTGCCTTGATGTTTTCCTGTGCTGTTCTTTATTAACTCATTAAAATGAAGTTGTAGGTTACTCTGACGATCGCCATGTTATCTATGCGTCAGCCAGAAAGACACCTCAGGGAATAGGCCCCGAGGTCGAAAGAGAGAGTGACAGTGAGTCCGGGGAACGGAGGAGGGTTGGCAAGCAAAGACCTATCCCAGCCAGGGCGAAAGAATAGTATTGAAGAATTGTGACAAGGGATTTGGGACCCTCCACGTAGCTTGTTACAGTATGTCGGTCATTCCATGCTGCCATCGCCTGTATGTAGTATCTTGTCAGTCCAATTGGGTATGTGTTCAACCACCCTGCTGTATAAATACCGTTCTGTTATGCCGATGGAGGTAGACTCGCAGCTGCATGTGAATTGGTAAATGCAATTGGATGTGGAGTACAGAGTGTTAGATTCTTTTATTACTGGGGTGGGAATGGGTGTAGTTCTGTACCTAATAACTGGAGTTGCAGCACAGAATGTTCAAAACATGTGCATATTTCAGCTTGAAGGATTTATCTAGCTATTTTACTTCATGTAGTGTGAATTCTGTAGTATGTACCTGACGAGATGCAGCGAAATATGCCACGCAATAAATCGTGTAATCTATTGTTTGTGTCTTTTATTCAAATTCACTACGGCAAAAAATTGTTTTAAATTACAAGTATATCTGAATTCGGAGTGGATTAGCCTGATGGCGAGAGACACCGGTAAAAGGGAAAGCTAATCCACACTCAAAATGCATCCCAGTGCAGAGTGTTTGTGAAGTCTCACTACACTTTGTATGTAGAACAAATGTGAAAAATGAAATACGTGATGACATTAAAAAAATGTGCTCCACAGTCCACGGTCAAGCTATATGCAACGAATGGCTGTCGTCTGCTGGAGTAATTCTTTGGACTCCAAACAGAATGGTGTTACCAACGGAAGAAATAATTTTTCAAATGTATTATACATACAAAGTGTAGTGAGACTTTACAAACACCACGTAGAAAAAGCGTGTATGTACTATGTTTGAGTTCACAACAAGCGAGCAAACACACAAAAATGCATAGATCTATTGTCTTGTGCATCTTTAAGCACATGTATCTGTTACCTTTTACTTCCTTTAACATGTCCTTGGAACTACCACATAAGCCAATATTAATACCTAATAATATATCACATTAAAGGGCTAAAAGTAGTCCAGTTATTTCCAATTAAATTTTGTAAAATTAAAAGTGAAACAAATGAACTCAGCTGAGATGACAGCTGAACTGAAGAGCAATAACTCATGGTTTCATTGAACTGCACGGGAAAACAAAGTTATGGCCCATCATTCACCAAATAAACCAAACAGACACTATCAGTTTTGTTTTAACCCACAAGAACAAAGAATACACATTTTTATAACAAAGTGTCTTCTTCGTCTTCGTCGTCTTCTTCTTATAATAATGATAATAATAATAATAATAATAATAATAATTAGTATTATTATTAATATCCTCCTCCTCCCTCCTCCTCCTCCTCCGCCGCCGCCTCCTCCTCCTCCTCCTCCTCCTCCTCCTTCTTCTTCTTCTTCTTCTTCTTCCTTCTTCTTCTTCTTCTTCTTCTTCTTCTTCTTCTTCTTCTTCTTCTTCTTCTTCTTCTTCTTCTTCTTCTTCTTCTTCTTCTTCTTCTTCTTCTTCTTCTTCTTCTTCTTCTTCTTCTTCTTCTTCTTCTTCTTCTTCTTCTTCTTCTTCTTCTTCTTCTTCTTTGTATCCTCATTGGATCGGAAAACATGTCCTGAAACAACTTCAGACAAGCCACCCTATCTTCAGGAGCCCCGTCTGGTCATGGCTAGACGCCTGCCTGCCTGCTCGGTGGTCATGGGTTCGAGTCTTCATTGGGGTTAGAGTTAGTTGCAAATCCTTTACAGGACGTTGCAATCAACACCAGCATGTTTTGTTGTTGTGATCTCTTGGCATGTTTACGTTCAGTAGTTTGCCATTGCTTTCTGAACGACCGGCAACCATACCATTTCGTGTAAACATCAACACAATGCAGTCTGCTGCCATATCGCTTACACCTGTGTTTCAAACTCGGGTATGCAAGATAACGAACTGCGTCCGAAATCACTCCGCCACGGAGCCGACCACATTGGAGTAGATGTGCAAAACTGACCTGGGCTCCTAGGTCGACCCAGCCTAAAATCGGTACCAGAAGGGATGTAAAGGCGTCCGGCGTGATGCTTTCGTTTTTAAACTTCCGGTGCGCTGATGCCATGATAACGGGTTCAACCCCTACCCGGTCAGTTGAGCTAAATGTTGATTTCTCGTCCTTGACTTGGGGACGTAAATTACAAGTACCTCAGAAGAGGTAGTGAGTTCGCCTGATGGTGAGGGACACTGGCAGTAGGGAAAGCTATGTTTTCAGTATGTTTCCTATCTTGCAAAATGTTCCCTTTGCCATATCTACTGAATTACACTATCCAATATGACGGGAGTCAACAAGCAATTATAGTCATCATTGCGATATACTCGAAAAGATAACTCTTTTATAGTTGTATCTGGAAAATATTAAAAATTCCCTGGTTGTGTCCCTTGGCAATGCTCTCTGTCTCTCTTGCTATATGTCGTCTCATAGTTTTTTGGTGTATATGTAATTTAGTCGATGGATCAACATCACGACACACACATAAGTGCTCTGTTCTCCTCCTAAATCAAACCTGAGTCTGGAGAAACTCAGCTCAGTGCACGAATCCGTAGCTCCGGCGAGGTTCCTGAAATACTTTGGGTAGATTTTTAATTCGAAATTTTGCCCGGGCAGCGCAGTTAGGCTAATCTTTTTTCGATTTCCAACTGCCAAGGGATTTTTTTCGTGCGCAACAATACACACGGGCGTCCGATCTCACTACCCAGAGACCAGGGGAAATTTTATTACTAGGAGTCCACGTGGAAAACAAAGATGTCGGTCCTCACCGGGGTGTGAACCCGGGACCTCCAGCACTCGAGGCGGACACCATACCTCGAGACCACGCAGCCCCCCCCCCCCCCAAAAAAAAAAATACAGAATCATCTTCACCTCATATTTTGTTGGTATATGTATACAGAATCATCGTCACCTCTCAGGGATACCTCCATTCGTTCTCCAGTCTAACCACACACGTTCACTAGTCTAACCACACACGTGCTCTTGTCTAACCACACACGTGCTCTTGTCTAACCACACAAGTGCTCCAGTCTAACTACACTTTTGCTTCAGTCTAACTACACAAGTGCTCCAGTCTAACTACACAAGTGCTCCAGTCTAACTACAGAAGTGACTCCAGTCTAACTACACAAGTGCTCCATTCTAACTACACAAGTGCTCCAGTCTAACTACACAAGTGCTCCAGTCTAACTACACAAGTGCTCCAGTCTAACTACACAAGTGCTCCAGTCTAACTACACAAGTGCTCCAGTCTAACTACACAAGTGCTCCAGTCTAACTACACAAGTGCTCCAGTCTAACTACACAAGTGCTCCATTCTAACTACACAAGTGCTCCAGCCTAACTTTACAAGTGCTCCATTCTAACTACACAAGTGCTCCATTCTAACTACACAAGTGCTCCAGTCTAACTTTACAAGTGCTCCATTCTAACTACACAAGTGCTCCATTCTAACTACACAAGTGCTCCAGCCTAACTTTACAAGTGCTCCCAGTCTAACTAGACACAAGTGTTCCAGTCTAACTACAAGCCAAGTGCTCCGAGTCTAACTTTACCACGTGCTCCAGTCTAACTACACAAGTGCTGCCAGTCTAACTACACAAGTGTTTCCAGTCTAACTACACAAGTGCTGCTCCAGCCTAACTTTACAAGTGCTCCATTCTAACTACACAAGTGCTCCATTCTAACTAAACAAGTGCTCCAGTCTAACTTTACCAAGTGCTCCATCTACTACACTAGTGCTCCATTCTAAATTACACAAGTGCTTCCAGCATAACTTACCAAGTGCTCCATTCTAACTACAACAAGTGCTCCAGTCTAACTAAACAGTGCTCCAGTCTAACTATTACAAGTGTTCCAGTCTACTACACAAGTGCTTCAGTCTAACTACACAAGTGCTCCAGCCTAACTTTACAAGTGCTCCATTCTAACTACACAAGTGCTCCATTCTAACTACACAAGTGCTCCAGTCTAACTACACAAGTGCTCCATTCTAACTACACAAGTGCTCCAGCCTAATTTTACAAGTGCTCCATTCTAACTACACAAGTGCTCCAGTCTAACTACATAAGTGCTCCATTCTAACTACACAAGTGCTCCAGCCTAACTTTACAAGTGCTCCATTCTAACTACACAAGTGCTCCATTCTAACTACACAAGTGCTCCAGCCTAACTTTACAAGTGCTCCATTCTAACTACACAAGTACTCCATTCTAACTACACAAGTGCTCCAGCCTAACTTTACAAGTGCTCCAGTCTAACTACACAAGTGCTCCATTCTAACTACACAAGTGCTCCAGTCTAACTACACAAGTGCTCCATTCTAACTACACAAGTGCTTCAGTCTAACTACACAAGTGCTTCAGTCTAACTACACAAGTGCTCCATTCTAACTACACAAGTGGTCCAGTCTAACTACACAAGTGCTCCAGTCTAACTACACAAGTGCTCCAGTCTAACTTTACAAGTGCTCCAGCCTAACTTTACAAGTGCTCCAGTCTAACTACACAAGTGCTCCATTCTAACTACACAAGTGCTCCAGTCTAACTACACAAGTGCTCCAGTCTAACTACACAAGTGCTCCAGTCTAACTACACAAGTGCTCCATTCTAACTACACAAGTGCTCCATTCTAACTACACAAGTGCTCCAGTCTAACTACACAAGTGCTCCATGCTAACTATACAAGTGCTCCAGTCTAACTTTACAAGTGCTCCAGTCTAACTATACAAGTGCTCCAGTCTAACTTTACAAGTGCTCCAGTCTAACTTTACAAGTGCTCCAGTCTAACTACACAAGTGCTCCAGTCTAACTACACAAGTGCTCCAGTCTAACTACACAAGTGCTCCATTCTAACTACACAAGTGCTCAAGCCTAACTTTACAAGTGCTCCATTCTAACTACACAAGTCCTCCAGCCTAACTTTACAAGTGCTCCATTCTAACTACACAAGTGCTCCATTCTAACTACACAAGTGCTCCAGCCTAACTTTATAAGTGCTCCAGTCTAACTACACAAGTGCTGCATTCTAACTACACAAGTGCTCCAGTCTAACTACACAAGTGCTCCATTCTAACTACACAAGTGCTCCAGTCTAACTACACAAGTGCTCCATTCTAACTACACAAGTGCTCCAGCCTAACTTTACAAGTGCTCCAGTCTAACTACACAAGTGCTCCAGTCTAACTTACACAAGTGCTCCAGTCTAACTAACAAGTGCTCCAGTCTAACTATACAAGTGCTCCAGTCTAACTACACAAGTGCTCCAGTCTAACTACACAAGTGCTCCAGTCTAACTTTACAAGTGCTCCAGTTTAACTACACAAGTGCTCCAGTCTAACTTACACAAGTTCCAGTCTACTACAAGTGCTCCAGTCTAACTTTACAAGTGCTCCAGTCTACTACAAGTGCTCCAGTCACGATACAAGTGCTCCAGTCTAACTACACAAGTGCTCCAGTCTAACTACACAAGTGCTCCAGCCTAACTTTACAAGTGCTCCAGTTCTAACTACACAAGTGCTCCAGTCTAACTACACAAGTGCTCCAGTCTAACTTTACAAGTGCTCCAGTCTAACTACACAAGTGCTCCAGTCTAACTACACAAGTGCTCCAGTCTAACTACACAAGTGCTCCAGCCTAACTTTACAAGTGCTCCATTCTAACTACACAATTGCTCCAGTCTAACTACACAAGTGCTCCAGTCTAACTACACAAGTGCTCCATTCTAACTACACAAGTGCTCCATTCTAACTACACAAGTGCTCCAGTCTAACTACACAAGTGCTCCAGTCTAACTTTACAAGTGCTCCAGTCTAACTACACAAGTGCTCCAGTCTAACTACACAAGTGCTCCAGTCTAACTACACAAGTGCTCCAGTCTAATTACACAAGTGCTCCAGCCTAACTATACAAGTGCTCCAGCCTAACTATACAGGTGCTCCAGTATTACTTCGTAAGTGATCCAGTCTAACTCCACAAATTCTTAAGTTAAGTTCACAAGTGCTCCAGTCTGACTACAGAAGTGCTCCTGTCTGACTACAGAAGTGCTCCAGTCTAAATAGAATATGAATAAAATTAATGGAACTGCGGTAAAGCTGTGGAAATGTAAACAATATAAAATAACACAAAGTAATGCAGCTTTATAGAACACAATTACGTACAAATCAAGGACGTTGCGGTGACAAGCATTCATCAGCAAACAAATACATACACAAAACACAAGATATTATCACGGAGAAGACCCTCCAACGACTACATTAAGGCGTAAGAACGGGATGAGAAGAATACATAAATGAAAATAAAAAATGAGAACAATCAAGATATATTGTAAATAAGAGGTAGATGTTAATCAGAAGGAAAATAAATAAATAAATGAATAAATAAATAAATAAATAAAAAGATAGCTAGTAACGAGTTAGAGGAAGTAAATAAGTCTACTACCCAGATAACAACATAACGATTAACAGGAGATAGTACACTTAGTTGCAGGGGTCGACCCACTATAATGTGGATAACAGGAATTACCGTGGGAAGTAGAGGCTGCTCAAGTGGTCTTGACAATATTATCGCTCGAGGGAATATAAATATATATTGACCTAGAATTATGCCAATATCATCTTTATAGCCATTACCCTCTTTGGAAATCAATCACCTTCATATTAATATCCTATTTTGTGGCTGCATCGGTTACAGGATTGTTAATCTGAAACAGCGATGGACCCTAATATAACTTCTCTTCTGATGTTGAACGGCGTAAGGGTAATGGTAAAATAGACTCGAGTATCCAAGTACACAAAGGGGTGTGGCATATGGGCGTGGCATAGGGGCGTGTAAGAGGGGCCTGTACTCTAGTTTACTTTTATTTATACTGGCCGCCATGACGCTGACCACAACAGCTGTGGAGTGGCTTGTGTTCAGTTTAATATAACCGGTATCCACACCAGTTGGCACCTTGGGGTCATGGTTACAGTGGCAGGTGAGCGGTCGCGGGACTGGTAAAAGTCAACTCTCGGCTTTCACTATGAGAGGTAAAAGGGTTTATAGGGTTTACGAGCAGAGACTTCATTGCGTCATGTTTGATCTGAAACGACTCGGTCACTTTTCGCAGAACGGCCTACCGAAACCGTCGTACAGAGCACGAGCAATCCCCAGCGAATGCCCAGGAGTCTCCGGGAATATTCCACTCGTGAACAGAACGACGTGGCCCGGAATCTAACCCAGAACCTTCGGATCGCCAGGCAGGCATCGTAACCACTTCGCTACGGGGACTCCTATGAGAGGTAAAGACTGACTACTTATTTCTCGTTGCTCTCCGGCCTACAAAATAATTTGGCCCTGACACTTCACAATCCCACAGGAGGTCTCTGCTACGGGGATGTTTATTTCCTTGTGTATGTGTGTGTGTGTGTGCTGTTTATGCGTGCGTGTGTGTGTGTGAGTGTGTATGTGTGTGAGTGTGAGTGTGAATGTGTGTGTGTGGATAGATCCCCACTCCCACCATGCCAAAGTCGCATTAGCACAAACCCCTGTGCATTCGACATTTAAAGTTGGTAACATACACTAGTTATAGAGCTAGCACGTCGGAAACCATCTGCCAACACATGAGTCACACATGGCGACCATTTGTCGGTTATCTTCCCTAGCATCAATGGCTGACACAACGCCATTCAATAGCTGTCAAGAAATCGATTTCCTCTCTCTCCCAAATGTGTAGCATTTTTATGAGCTGAGATCCTGTGTGGAATGTTGCAATATTTATGTGCTCTTTTGGGTGTACATTAACTCTAGTCAGCTCTGTTAGCTGCAACTGAATTTTAATCATAGGGTTGGGGAAGAAGAAATTAAAACAAAACTATTTTTACAACAGCAGTGGGCAGGGGGAGAATCATAATTGTCTGAAAGACGGGACTTTTAAAACAATCACAGTTTTTTGGAACAGGGATTTAAAACAATAGCAATTACTTGGAACATGCTATTCAACACAAACACAGGTGTTTGAGACACGTGTTTTAGCACAATCACAACTGTTTGGAACAGATGATTTTACCACAAAAACAACTATTTAGGACAGGGGACTGTAACACAATCACAACTGTCTGGAACAGAGACGATTAACACAATCACAACTGTCTGGATTATAGAACATTAACACAATGACAATTGTCCGGAACAGAGAACTTTAACACAAGCACTGAACTGTCATTTACTGCCTATAGTACCTTGCGGTGTAGAACAGGGGGGTCTTGAGCCTGAGTAATTAAGACCGCATGCCTAGTGGAGTCACCGTGAACTGTGCAGGTTAGGGTCTTCAATTCGCCACCAACATAAAGGAAAAAAAAACACACAAAAAAACAAAATAAATAACCCACACTTTACCGAGGATTCGAACTATGGACTTCCGAAGGACAACTCGGCACTCTAACCACTTGGCCAGCCTTTCTTCAAATCTGTCTGAAACACAGAACTTTAACATAATCACAGATGTCTGGAACAGGGGAATTTGACACAATCACACTTATCTGGGACAAGGGAATTTGACACAATCACACTTATTCGGGGCAGGGGAATTTAACAAAATCACAACTATCCGAAGCAAGAGAATTTAACATGTCCGGGGGAATGATGATTGGTCTATAAAAATATGGACCCAGCACCAAACGCCCAGTAAGCCATAAGGTACGTAGAAGTGTTCTTAACTTAGGTGCCCAAGTAGCGGTCAACATTCTCAGCTCTGCGGTGTTGTCCCTGGCTGAGATATGCAGATTATGTACGAGGGGCTTCAAATGAAAACCTTAAAAGTGTGATAGAAATTACAATAACCATGCCATTGGTCTGTCATATATCCATTGGTCTGTTGCATGTTAATATTGTTGTTAACGATGTCACGAGGTTAAGCACAGGACATCACGGTGCAGATGAACAAGGTGACGTCATAAGGTCAGTTTAAAGATGGCGCCGTCCCCATTTTTTTATATGCACTTTGTTATCCGTTTTTTTATTAGTAAGAAGTGAAACCTATAGAAATTCATCGGTGAATGAAGGTCCAGTATATTAATGGAAACATGTAAGTCCAGCAAGTGTATGAGCGGAGTAGGAAGTTTCAAAACTCTGTGACTTCTATGATAGACTGTTCGCGACCGGGTCTGGCACACAAAGTAGCGACCCCAAAGTGGTTATACACGCTACAATGTGAATGTTATTCTACATGAACCCTAGCGCTTTATCGACGCTGGAGGACGTGCATTGAACGCAATTGTGACTACATCGAAAAATGAGACATTTGTACTTTGCTTTTTCAGAACATATTCACAAAAACAGACACAACAACACATTTATGGTTTTCATTCGAAGCCTCTTCTATTTGTCAATCATCCCAATGATGGACTAGTGCTCATCTATTCGGTTCTTTGCATTCTCCAACGGCAGTCCGGGCTTTGGGTTGATGACACACGCCTGGTGTTTTTATCAGTGAAGTAATCTAAAGTTCCCTCACTGGCTTTCCTTTGGGTGGATTCCGAAGGAATTTGTCGTCGTTCTTCAGATGTTTATGCAGTAGAGTCGGTGTGCCAGTCCTGTCTGAATTTGTCTTAATCTTTCTCGAGAGAAGACAGTTATCTTCACTGTATACAAAGACGAACGACAGTCATTCCAGGGGGCCAGTCTCTACTTTCCAGATCGTCTGAAGGATTGATCATACTACTGCAGTCTAGCGATATACACTGGTATTTGATGTTAGAGTGAAGTACATGGGTGTGAGGCTCTAGTGCAGTGGTTCTCAACCCTTTTTGATCCATTAACCCTTTCACTATATGTTCAGAATGTCACCCCCTCCCCTCCCACCCCTTTCAAATTTGCCACCCCCCCCCCCCCCCCCCAAAAAAAAAAACAGTCCCGTGTAGTGTGATGAAAAATTACACATAAATACTACAATGGGTGATTAATGCAAACATGCATTCATTGGCATTAAAATCGCTGTGAATATTCCATAACAATACAAAATAATCATCGCTGGGGTATGGCAAGGAAACGGTTATTTCCCGCCATTAAAATATCACATTACATCTTGCGATTTTCATCATTTTAGTTGGGGATAGTTTAGTTTAGTTTAGTTTAGTTTAGTTTAGTTTATTTACTTTAGTTTAGTTCAGTTTAGTTTAGTTTAGTTTAGTTTGGTTTAGTCGAAGGATCAACATCACGGCACACGGGTGTAACCCATACGTGCTCCGGTCTACTCCTAACTAAAGTCTGAGTCCGGAAAATCTCAGCTCATTGTACGAACTCCGTAGTACCGGCAAGGATCCTGAATTACTTTGACTCACTTAAAGGAAAAAGCCCAACAGATGGGTCTGGTTATCAACCAAGATAAGACAGAATATATGGTAATTTCAAGAGACGGAATGGCTAAAAACTCTGGCCACATACAAATAGATAGTATGACCATTAAAATAACGGAAACATACAAATACCTGGGTACAATCTTCAACTGCTCCAACATCATAAGGGAAGAAATACAAACTAGAATCAACTCTGGAAATAAGATATACTATGCACTACAACATCTACTAAAATCAAATGCGCTATCTCGTAACACCAAAATCACAATATACAAAACACTGATCAGATCAGTTGTGCTGTATGGTTCTGAAACCTGGAGTACAACGAAAGGAGACGAAGCCTTGTTACGAACCTTTGAGAACAAAATTTTAAGACGCATCTTTGGACCCATTAGGGATACACAAAGTGGAGAGTGAAAAAGAAGAAGTAACAAAGACATCTGTGATCTGTTTAAGTCTCCGCTAATCACTGGTATCATGAAGGCTAATAAACTACAATGGCTGGAGCACATAGAAAGAATGGAAGATAATAGGGAAACAAAACTCGCTTACACTCAGGGAATAAATGACCGTAGACCCCGAGGTAGACCAAGAAGACGGTGGAGAGATAATACATATACAGACCTACAAGCACTCGGAATCAACGACTGGCAAGAGAGGGGTCCACCGGAGAGACGAATGGAGACGGATTGCATGTGCAGCAAAGAACCTCAATGGCTCGGAACGCAGAAGAAGAAGAAGAAGAAGATGTTTAACTCATAATTTTGCCCGGGCAGCGCCGTTAGGCTAATGGGGGGGGGGGGGGGGGGGGGTGCCTGAGTGGTCGCTAGGTATGGTGTCCGCCTCGAGTGCTGGAGGTCCCGGGTTCAAGCGCAGATGAGGACTGGGATTTTTTCACATGGACTTCTAGTAACAAAATTTCCCCTGGTCTCTGGGTAGTGAGATCGGACGGTCATGTGTATTCTTGCGCACGCAAAAAATATCCATTGGCAGTTTAGTTTGGGCTGATCCCTCCGACCATAATAGTCGGAAATTGCACAGTATACGTAAAAATAGAAGCTAAATTTAATAACACAAACTAGAACAAGTCTACACGTCTACATAAAACGATATTTACATGTCTACTTACGTTATAAAACGAATTTCAGAAGAGCGTGAAGTACAGAACCCCCCTGGGGCGTGGGGGTGGGGAATTCCCCATCAGTTGAGAACAACTGCCTCAGAGTTTTGATGGGTGATCTTGTAACACCTACAGATAAACCTGTGTGTTCGTTTCTTCTTTCCACGATATGTTCACCATACTCTCACGATTCCGCTACTTCCAACATCTCATTACTCATTGAGAGAAGAGAACAGGAGAGAGGACTCAGAAGAGAACAGAAGAATACAATACACATTTTCATCAGGCGAAAAATTGTCTTTATGGTGATATTCCTGTTTTCTATAATAATTGCCTCTGGTCTAACATATACCTAAGATGTTAAAATTCAGTCTTCTCATTTGTTTGTTAATATTATCAATGTTTAGGATTCCATTGGCACCTTGCTGACTTGACAGACAGTTTGTGCTTCAGAAAGGCATAATAACTATTACCCATGGCGGTAGCGAATGTGAATGATAAGGGCAATTCGCGGTGTAAATGTTTACACGATTTTACGCTGTAAAAGATTTTTCAGTTGTCGGAAAGAAAATGGTATCGTCCGCATAAGCACGCAGCTTTTGTTCACCCTTCCCTGGTATGAACGTACCCCTGACATTGTCGTCCTGTCGTATCTTTTCTAGAAGTGGCTCTAGAGTGACAACGTACAGTAATGGGGACAAGGGACATCCCTGTCTCACTGACCTAGTCAACCTGAAAGAATTGGTTAGGGTATGGTTTAATAGAATCCGACTTTCCGGTTTCAAATATAAAATTTTGACCCATGTCTGAAAATAATTTCCCACGTTGCAGTGTGAGAGAGGTTTGTGGAGGTATGAGTGAGATATTCTGTCGAATGCTTTTTCTTGATCTAAAGAGAGAATTGAGGACTAACAGTTTCTCAGATGTGTATAGTTGATGATGTCCCTTATGAAGTGTGTGTGTTGCTGGATATTCCAGTGTTGTACACTACATTGCTGGTCTTCATGAATGAGAGATGCCATTACTGGTTTCAATTTATTCGTCAAAGTCTTTGTTAAAATCTGGTAGTCTACGTTTAAAAGCGAGATCGGTCTGTAACTCTTTAAAAGTGTCTTGTCGGTGTTCTCCTGCGGAATAAGAGTGATGTAAGACGTGTTGAAACTGGATGGAAGTTCTCGTTTGTGAAAAGATTCAGAGAATACTGTTAGTAAAAGGGGACCTAGAAGAGGAAAGAAAAACTGATATAATTCAGTGGTAATACCGTTAGGGCCAGGCGATTTGCCCTTCAGCATTCCGTGAACCGCTTGTGCTATATCTGTTAGTGTTAATTCAGTATCTAGTGTTAGTTTCTGTTCCTCTGTAAGTTGTTTTGTGAATTTCATAAAGTTTTCTTGTACGTGCGCTTGTGTGTTTTCCTCTGTGTAAAGGTTCTTATAATAATCTTAAAAGGCTAAGGCTATTTGTTGTGTCTCGACTTGTATATTTTCTTCCCTGTCAATTATCTGGCCTATCTGTCTGCTGCGCTGTATGTTTTGTTCTATAGCTAGGTACTGTTTATTCGGTATCTCTTGTGTTATAGTTTGTAACTTTGTTCGCAGTAAAGCCCCCTGAAATCGGTGATGTCTGTGGAGATCTAATTCTTCCTGTAATACTATGATGTGTGGTGAATTTTTGTCTGTCTGTTGTAAGAGCTTAATTGCCTTTTCCAATACTTTTTCTTGTTGTAGTTTTTGCTTGTGTATTACTGCTGCTAGTGTTTGAGTTCTCTCTCATATAGTTTGTTTAAGTGTTTCCCAGAGTTCTCGCGCATTACCCTCTGGTATATCGCTTGTGTATGTGAGGATCAGTTTTATTATGCAATCTACATTGTCCTGATTTTGTAAAAGTGTGTTGTTAAGTTTCCAATGGGGAGATTTTCTAAGATGTGGTGTTGCTTGTACTGTGTTTATTGTTGCAACTACAGCCTTATGGTCTGTGAAGTTCAGTGTCTCCTGTAAATGCTTGACTTGTGTTATATGATGTGTTATGGGTGCATAAATTCTATCTAATCGCTCTTCTCTGTTATGCGTCTGCCTGTATGCGTCTGTTAGCCCATGAATATCTAAAATTGTTTGCAATGTGTCTAATTGATGTTCCTCCTCCCCTATTGTGTTTCTAATTTGCATTCTTACATCTCCATTTATAAGGTCATGCGCCGAAAGTACGCAGTTAAAATCACCCCCTAAAATGGTGTTGTCACCCCGATATGAGCGTGATAATAAAATTTCCAGTGTATGGTAGAAGAGCGTCTGATTTCTGTAGTCAGGCGGTGCGTCTATGTTAACAATTGTGTATTTATGTATGTTATTTCCCACCTGTACTATATAGCTACCCTACCCTGGCAGTCCCTGTCCTTCTCTATAATCTGCCACCTGTCCGATGTCTGTGTTATTGCTGTACCCAATCCGATATGTTGAGTACTAAGACTAACACATGAGTGTCTTAGACCTAAGCATGTTGTGATGTATGATGCGTGTTCGTCGGTTTTAACGTTAGTTTCCTGAATGAGTATAAAATCAGGTTTATATTTGTGTATGAGTGGTATAAGATGGTTAATTTTGGATCTTATACCTCGAAAATTAATACTCATTATTTTAATTTCCGCTGCCATTTTGTTGTAATATAAGTATAATTGAGTATAATTTTGATTCTTGTTTCAAACTGTCTGTATTCGTGTTATCCTTTCTGGAGATATTCAGTAGATTCCTTCGCCGGGCTTGAAATATCTAAGTCAATAACGAGGCATGGAGAAGAATCTGACAGGTTTCTTTGTCGTGGTGGTGTGTTAATATTATCACTGTCTCTTCCGTTCATGGCGCTGGTTGTTATCTGTTCAGTATAATTACTTACACATTTCTTTTTGTTTGACCTGTGCGCTTCAGGCGGTGTAGGGTAGTCGTTGTTGTTGAGGGGCGTCAGTGTGGTAACAGGTGTTTGGCGGGCTGGAAGGGTTGAGCTCTCCCCGTCAGACAGGCTCTTGGTTGAGCGTCCCCTTTTCCGGCTGATCAGCTGGAAACCGTCTTCGTCCTCCTTACTATGTTGATCTGTCTGTGAGTTCGAGGTGACATTTTGTGCCAATCTAGATCCCTTCTGGGTTTGTACTTTGGCCGGACATTTACTACTCCAGTGGGAGTCATCCCCACAGACTGTACACGCCGTACGGCGCCCCGGAACTGTGATAAAGAGACGGTGTGGCTTGTTTTATACCCCGTCCAACTCCATGTCCACGTAATGTGGCAGAGGTTCTTTCGGGTTGCATAGAAGTAACCACTTGTCCGTGCTGTTTTTAAGCGTATGCACTTCCGCATTTATATCTCCCGAAAAATCCGTGGCTATTTGCTTCACTGTCTCAATCTTTGCGGTTGTAGGCATCCAGTGAATCATAGCCTTGGTCTTTTCCTTCTCTATGTTTTCAATTAAAATAGTTAATTTAGGATCCTGCAGTTCATGTTTCATCCCGTGAAGCCGTTCATAATGAGCCGCCTTTGCTTCTGGTGTCAGCGTAGCGTACCATCTTTTAGGGTCCTCAAAACGGTAGATGGAATTTATCCTTTCCCCACCGATTCCTCAAGGCCCCCTCAAGACGCTCGCGATCAGAGAATAGTTGAACCGGAATACTTGAGGTCCTTGTCACAGAATACTGGAAGGTTGTCGACCCTATGGTAAAAACAAAACAGAGATCGCCTCCGTCGCGAGGTGATTGAAGGTTGTTAACCCTAAGATCAAAGAACAGAGATCGGAGATCAAAACAGCTATCATTTGTTTGTTGTGAGATGGGGGACGATAAACCACGATCACAACGCTTTGAACACAGAAGACGGAGCCACGATCAAGCAATATCACAACTCTTTGAAAGGGAAGACGGAGTCCCGAGAAAACACGTTCGGAGGTCTTTTGAAGTACGGGAACGTATGTCCGTGATCCAGAGAAAAGAGTCGATATCAAAGGATAATCATTGATGTCCCTAAAAGATCGTTTATCAAAGGAGATTGACGGCCTGTTGTAGTATGAAGATCAAAAGACAGGAGAAGAGAACAGGGGGCTACTTGGTGGAGTATACCAGTATAGTCCTACATAGCAAAAGTATAAATGTTCTGAATATACAATTTCAATTCAGTGTGCTACGAGGTCTTCAACGAGAGGACGTGTTGATCTATTCTTGGTCTAATACGAAAAGGGATTTACAATGTTCCGCGTTGGTTGAAAACAACGGGCATTTGTACTGGATGTGCATATGTTTTCCCAATTCAGGCTGAGGATAGTGATTATAAGGTAGCAGTGATGTAGAGTAGAACTCGAGCATAGTGAATTTGCGTGTGTGACCGTAGTATCGAGTGTCGGCAGCATTTATATGAGGAGTAACGTAGTGGGTCGAGTAAGGTGTCAGGGCACTCGATAGAATAAGTACTATGACACGAGAAGATAGGCAGAGAGGGGGGAGATAAAGGATAGGTCTATGCTAGGATATTCTGGTAGGGGTGTTTACTGGGATTTTGGTGTTGTTCCTGTGGCTTTTCCTTCTTTTACCTAGTCTAAAGTAATGTGAAGAACTCCTCTGTCTTATGCCAGAGTTCAGTTCTATGAATATATATAGAGGTTACTATCTGATAACGGCCGTAAGCCTACTCTCACCTCTAATGAGTCTGAGTCATAATGATATCACCTGGTGTTGTCTCTTCGACAGGTTCCAATTGAAAGGGCAATAGCTACACTCCTGAGAAGAAGGAAAGTACCATATTCTTGTGCAGTGAAACCTAACATCAAGATTTGAGTCTTGTATCATAACTAAGGTCAGACAGTTCTTGATCTAAAGGAAACTTAGAATGCAGTCATGATAAGAGAGACTGACAGCATAATATATTTCAAACAAACAAAGAACTGAAGGCCATAATTGTTCACATGAACTATCATATAAATGGAAAGGCCAGAACATTTTCCCAGCGTAACAGAACATTTCGTGAACTAAATGAAAGCAGTGTGTCAGTGATATATCTCTAGACAGTGTTTTTAGTTGTTCGTTCCTACATAAACGATAGTACATTCAAGTGTATCGGTGTATCGGATGTGTAGACGTTACCTGTACTATAATAATTTTCATTTTATTGGATGTATAAAACTGAAAAACACGACCTACAAAATTCACTCCGGGATGAACATACTGTTTCAAAAGTTTTCAAGGAGATATTGTAAAGAAATCAACATCATTCAGAGAGACACTTCACTGGGTGAGCGCATTCCAGTTCTGTGCTGTTGTCATATAACATGGCCGTTGCGTGATGAGAACTGTGATGTGGATCCTAGACTGTCAATCTTGTCTCACTTACAAGATAGAATACACCACAGATGTCTTTGCACCTACACTATACACACCCATGACACAATTTATTCATTAAATAAGTTTAGTATTTATTGGAGGACCGTGTTGTGTGGGTATGTTCTGGAGGAATGCGAAGAGGGGTAAGCTCTTGTACTAATAGAGAGAGAGAGAGAGAGAGAGAGAGAGAGAGAGAGAGAGAGAGAGAGAGAGAGAGAGAGAGAGAGAGAGAGAGAGATAGTGAATAAAAGACTGGAAAGTGGGTGTGTAGACAAAGGTCCGGCAGTAGACCCAAAACTGAAAAAAGGAAGTTTGAAGTGTGCATGTTGATTCTACTGTCCCCTAGAGACGAGAGTGACAGTCCTGATATAGAAAACTCAAGTGTGTTTGCTTGGTGGAACGCCCTTCCCTCGAAACCTTCACTCGTGTTGACTTTGACACGTTTTACAATTTGGTTTTCCATGTTATATAATGCGTGACAGAGGACATCTTTAATACAGATTTACACGTGGTGAAAACAATCGAAAACACTTCCACACAACTGAAATCACTATTATGTTTGAATAATCCGTGACAGAGGAAATTTTAATCCAGATCTACACGTGGTGAAAGACTATCGAATTCACTTCCACAAAATTAATATCACTGATATGTTTAAATAATCCGTGAAAGAGAAATCAACCTCACGTGGTGTGTCACGAAAAAAAAATGAATCGAATGATTTATACGTTTTTTTTTCAATAGCATGCTCAATGTATTGCTTGGCACATTTTGCTTATCTCAACAAATGCATTCTACAGAAATAAATCATCATATAATAAAGCAACACAATGAATCTTTACAGCTCAAATAAGAGTCCACATTAACACTGTCTGTGAAACTATCATGGAAGTTTTAAAATGAATATCAAGAGAGAAAATGCATACCACGTCCTGTACCCCACAGAAAAAGGAGGAATGCTAAGATTTGCTTAGACTGAGGAGATACACATGTAAAATCTGTAATTGTGTCAACAAAAAGACAAGATAGTTAGTTAGTTAGTCCTTCCTTTTGAGCCTAAGGCGGCGCATAGGGCAGAAGTCATGGCTCTCCATGTCCTGGCGGTTCGCTGCTACCTGTTGTAGATCCTGGATGTTCACTTGGTCATTGAATGAGCCTTCTCTGATGATGGTTCTACGCAGGGTCTCTCGTGGTCTTTCCCGTTTTCATTTCCCTATTCACTACAGGCAGCACGAGAATCAATACTAAGAGGTGCTCGTAAGCAGCGCCGTACTGGAATGGTTGATTAAAGTAACTGCTACGGGGACAACTGCAAGAGACAGAAGACTGTGTACAGACATGATAAACCAACGCCACGGACTATATTATAGTCCGTGGCGTTGGTTATCATGTCTGTACACAGTCACTATAATAATAAGAAAACCGTGTTCATTGGAAATCGTGTTATGTACAACACAACATGTTGCCGTCTTTCCAAAAGACCCAATAAATTGACTGATTTATACGTTGTGAAGAGAAACCAGTCGTTGTGAAGAGAAATCAAGCCCATACCATCGTGGTTTGTGCCAGAACAATCCTTTCAAGGACTAAAACCTGTGTCAAGGTCCTGTAGGGGACATAAGTAAAGTAAAAGTAAAAGTAAAAGTGTACTCAAAAACGTAAGAGATAAGTATAGAACGCAAAAGTTAATTATAAAATGTAAATAAATAAAAATTCACAAAATTTAATATGCGAAATGTAAAGGTATTTACCTTTTAGTTATAATATTTTACTTTCCTCTTAAATGCTTAATTTGTAATGAAAGAACTTAGAAAGTTGTTTGTTAGTTAATAAAATTTTAGCTGGGATAGGATATTGTAATTAAAATATGAGTTATTTCCCTTATAAATAAATTAAATGATTATGTCCCCTACTCATTGATTATATATGAGCTTTTTCTTTTAAATTTAGCTATCTGGTAATTGCCGGTCTCCCTGGCCTAGAGGTTAGCGACTTTCTCAGTAATCCCGTATATTCCACTTGAGGAACGTAACTTGCGCAAGAATCGGTAGCGGTTCTCGTCGCGATGGTGACTTACGGGGTATCTCAGCGTGCCGCTGAGAACACAATGGCAAATTACTGAGCGTAATCCTGCCAAGAAATCAACAATCAGCTGAATGATGCTGATGTTGTCAGCGATGACCTGTAAAGGTATGTGACCCCCCCCCCCCCCCCCCCCCCACCTCCCCCCCCCCCAAAAAAAAAAAATACATTTTTGTTTTTACAATCTGGCAATTGCAGACAATGTCGGGCTTGTTCTAACGTGTTGGTATGGGACTCGTCGTTCAGAAAGCAATGGCAAACTACTCAGCGTAAGAACTTGCCAAGACATCAACAACGGTAGTAAAATGCTGGTGTTGACTGCAACGTTCTGTAAGCGACATGCAACTTAAAACCAAAAGAGAAAGTGATCAATCAAGGTATTACTATCAATAATGTTATTATGATATTTTAAGTATGCCCTAAGTAACTAAGAAGACGCATGCACAGTTGAATTGTATGTTTTATTATTACAGGAAATATTTATTTTAAAGAAATATGAGGGATGGTCAGAAAGTAATGCACCATTTGAAGAAGAAGAAGAAGAAGAAGAAGAAGAAGAAGAAGAAGAAGAAGAAGAAGAAGAAGAAGAAGAAGAAGAAGGGGGAGAGGAGGAGGAAGAACAGAGGAGGAAGAAGAGAGGAGGAAGCAGAGAGGAGGAAGAAGAGAGGAGGAAGAAGAGAGGAGGAAGAAGAGAGGAGGAATAAGAGAGGGGGAATTAGAGAAGGGGGACGTAGATAGGAGGAATAAGAGAGGGGGAAGAAGAGACGAGGAAGTAGAGAGGAGGAATAAGAGAGGGGGAATTAGAGAGGTGAACGAAGAGAGGAGGAAGTAGAGAGGAGGAATAAGAGAGGGGGAATTAGAGAGGAGAAGGAAGAGAGGAGGAAGTAGAGAGGAGGAATAAGAGAGGGGGAATTAGAGAGGAGAACGAAGAGAGGAGGAAGTAGAGAGGAGGAATAAGAGAGGGGGAATTAGAGAGGAGAACGAAGAGAGGAGGAAGTAGAGAGGAGGAATAAGAGAGGGGGAATTAGAGAGGAGAACGAAGAGAGGAGGAAGTAGAGAGGAGGAAGAAGAGACAAGGAAGTAGAGAGGAGGAATAAGAGAGGGGGAATTAGAGAGGAGAACGAAGAGAGGAGGAAGTAGAGAGGAGGAATAAGAGAGGTGGAATTAAAGAGGAGAACGAAGAGAGGAGGAAGTAGAGAGGAGGAATAAGAGAGGGGGGATTAGAGAGGAGAACGACGAGAGGGGGAAGTAGAAAGGAGGAAGAAGAGACAAGGAAGTAGAGAGGAGGAATAAGAGAGGAGAGTAGGAATAAGAGAGGAGGACGTAGAGAGGAAGATGAAGAGATGAGGAAGAAGAGAGGAGGAAAAAGAGAGGAGGACGTAGAGAGGAAGATGAAGAGATGAGGAAGAAGAGAGGAGGAAGAAGAGAGGAGGAAGAAGAGAGGAGGAAGAAGAGAGGAGGAAGAAGAGAGAAGGAAGCAGAAAATAGGTTCTACATCATCATCATTAGGTTCGCCAGTCTGGTTCGCCTGTATTGATCATTTATTCGGTTATCCCCATTTCTTAGCAATTCATTTTAGTTAGTCAACAGATCATCTTAAATGCACATTGAACCATTAAGTTCGTAAATGGTCTGATTTCCACTTAGTGTCCTCACTCGGTGGTTAGCAGTTGACGACGGCTATTTTGTGTTTGTTTACCTTCTTCTCTTCTGCCCACGTAGCGTTACAGTTTGACTTCACTCCTTTTGACTTTATAGTCTTGCAATTTTATTTAAGTGCATATTCACAATCAACACTTCATATATTTAATTCGCCTGCATCTCTGAAGAAATTGTTCGTCGCTTTCCACAGAATATCTGCCCGCCCGCCTATTGGGCCTTTTAGCGTGTTTATTTACACTTACACCTGTGTGGCTTGGCACTATTTTCAAGCACAACCGATGGCGATCTTCATGAGCATGTTCTCTGAGTCACTGAGAAAGTATGCATAGGTGAATGTCTGTGCCTCCAACTTGACTGTTGCTTTAGTTACTGTTATGACTTCCATAGTAAGACAACTTGTTTTCAAATTGAAGACATCGTAGTTTTCCTTCGTAGTCCTAAAATCCCATGAGTTTCCCACGTGTCGAACAACAGACCAATTTATGTTGATTACTACATTACCTTCAGCAGCATTCTAAGTATCACAGTCCGTACTTCTGCCTCCACAGTTACCTAATCTTATTGTCTCCCCAACTGTTCATACCGATTCGTAAAGAACAGGCCGTACCGCACTCTGCTAGCACTTGTGTCCATTCTTCACCAAGTTCCGTGTTCTTGAGAGAACAAACCCATTGAATAATGTCCTCTTTTTAACCTGCTGTCATTATTTTTCTTACTTTCATTATGTAGTGGACGTTGTTTTTGTTTTTGTTGTTGCACTGGCTCTGAAGTAGGCACGTATTCGGAAAATTCTTCTTCTGTCTCCGATGGTTGGAACCGCACCTGTTTCTTCATGCGTATTGTATTTTTTGTTCACCAAAATACAGTGTGCATAGTGGACTCATGAATATCAGGCTTTTCCACTTTTCTGGTCGCCTAATCTCCAAATGGATCTCCTTACCTCCGAATACTCTGTTCTCAACCTTTTTTGTCCTATGCACCTGTAATATAATAAAAACGTCCCTACCCTTTCCTATTTATTGACTCCCTTAACAATAAACAACCCCTTACAATTACTGTTTAAGTAACTTACTTAATGTAGGAGAAAATAAAACAGCGATAGACTGACCGTGGCACAGCTAAATTTATTTTGGCTTATTTTCTCTCCCGTACCTGGCCAATCCCGGCGAGGGGGAAAACAAAGACTGAAGCGGCCATTTCTAGTCAAGAGAACACACAAGAAAGTCGACCTTTCCCTTCGGGGAGAAGGTATTTTGCCTTAGAAATATATCAGTCTCTGCAACTATTGGTATGTTATATCTACATTATTAAAATGTATTCATGTATTTTTATAAAGTACATATACCAGTGTGTTAATTAAGAATTAATTAGAATGATAATTCAACAGTTCTTGTAAGCTAGAGTCTGATTTTATTTTTACCAATGAAGCACATGTTCTACCACGCTGTAATTTTCCTAGGTCTTACCATTTCTAAATCCTTATGTTAATATCTTTTATAGGCATTATGAACTTATATCTAACTAATAGTGTTTATAATCTACGAATATTATGTGTACTGTAGAGTATCAACTCTCATGTCTGAAACACATTCTAGAGATTTTCTCAATGTAGGAGCAGACCCCTGATTCATACTTCATAGTAAAGAACTATTGTCTGTCAATTTCATATTCATATGAATAAACACTTATATGCATTGTGAAATATATCTCAATATCTATGCTTAGAAATCTGCAAATAATCTATGTACTCTAGAGATGAACTCTAAAGAACATTTACAAAGAAACAATTTCTCAATGTGGGACTCTTGATTACATAATTCATAGTAGTAGAGAACTTGTGACTGCCACTTTCAAATATTCTATATAGTGTAAATTCACTGTGAAGGATATCTCTTAACTTGTTTTATCCATGCAGAGACAGACACATGAGTACGCATATCATGAACTCAGTTCATTTTGGATAAATTGTTTTCCTAAATCATAATCTGTAACTTGAAACTATAGTGCTAAATTTTAGTACCATCCTTTTATTAACAGATTAGTAACCACTCCATATGAGGAGGGACATGTAATCATTTCATAAAATATTGCTATGGATGCCATGTTTGAGAATACAAATTCCAGAACAATTAAAGTAAACGCATGATATAAATGAATGTTCGGATAGGATGTACCTTCAATCCGCATCACCTCACTGTAGTAGGAACAAAAGCGAAGCTTGATGTGAATAAATTGCTTGCAATATTCAGAAGACTGGACCATGCGGCATAAGTTATTCTAATAAATACTCCTAATAATAGCAGTCATTGACAAAATATATCACAGCGGCTACTGTCCTCATCTGCGGTACGCAGTGGGGGAAAACAATGTATGTTTTAGTTATGGATTAACCCCTGAGAAAATCCAAAAACAAAGGCTCCCTGCATCAGCATTATGATTAATTATTATGTAGGATTATCATGTACTTGATATCAGAAAAATGGACATGTATGTTTTTTTTTCTGGTATGAGAATTTCCCTGTTCTGATTGTTACTTTTTACTGTGGGAATATACATTTTAATGTTGCACCTTGGGATTAGAGGATGTTGATGTAAGAATCCTTGTGCACGACAGTACTTAAAAAGCCAATGTTGAATAGCCTTGGGAAGACGCGGCATTAGAAACCACAGAGATTCTGTATAGGCTATTCTCTTCAAGTAATGAGAGAGACAATATCAACATATTGGATGGACAGAATGACTTCACTCATCCAATAGTCCCAGTAACAACAGAACATAAAATAAAGTGAGAAAATACCTTACTCGCTATTAAGAGTCAGAATGGCTCTACTCAGCAATGAGGGACAGTGGAACGTGGACACCCACTCCTTTCCCCTTCTCCCCTTGTTGTTTTGTATTTGTGTTTGTAATTGGGTTGTAAACCTTTTACCATAACACAGTAGGTTAATGCTAGTGTTGTATTCTTTGTCATCCCTTTTCTATAGAAGAGAAGCAGGTGGTGGTTGAATGTGGTGGGACTATATCACTAAACCTGGATCCTGGGTCAACAGCCAGAAAGTGAATGTCCTAACCATAGTCTGCATCTAGAAATACCCATGGACTGCTGCGCTCAATAGCTCCATAGCGAGCAACAGATAAATTAGAAGACAACTGACTGGGTGAGTGATTAAGTCCTATTTTAGTAGGAATATCCAGGATGGACTTCAAGATCTAATAATCTACAAAGATGAAGATCATCAGAGTACTGACAACAGTGTATCGTTTGCGTTACTTCTGAGAAGTATCACCTATGGCCTCATCATTCAACCAAGTCAGTGAAACTGGGACAATCCTTCTTCAAGTTACTAAAACTAACAACAGTGAGTAACCTTCAACTGTTGGTTGGATTACCAAGTTAATATCCACAATGGATAAGTCTTCGAAAGAACATCTCACAGCTGCAACAGTCAAACATAAGGTTCCAGCCATGCAACACCAAGTTCTAGCTATGAACACCCACTCAAACAAATGGGAAGAAGACATTGAACCAATACAACCAACGGTACCAACTGAAAACCATACCTACACCAGATTACCTCAAGGTTCCCAAACCTGAACACACAAAAAAGACCATATGAAAGCAGCTAGCGGAGTAAATGCCTCTACGCCTGCAACCACAGGAATCACCTGATGGCTTGCAACCCTGGATATGTGGTGGAGTCAATATTCTTCAGTTCCATGCCTGCAGCAGAATCCTGGAATTAATTCCAGATGAACCAAATGAATAACAAGCAGAATTGTATGTCTACACTGAAAGTAAATAATGAATCAGAACTCTGTGCTGGTCCCATGTCAGCCTAAATGCCAATAACGGTGGAATAGGTTATAGACTGATGACTAGGTGGGTGAAAAATCTGTGGGAACAAAATTGAGATTCGGATATTATAAGCCGAGACGCTGAAAGGTAGGCATCCTTTTCATCGGATATGGTGATATAGGGAAGAACCTTAGTCCAAGACTCAAGATGCATCTCCTGAAGGTATGACCAACCCAGGCCTCAATTTCACACTGACACCGAGCCGTTCGCAACAGAAGATTCTTGAAGTCAGCTCCACGGAGGAGATATGTGGTGAATTTATTTCCTAATAAGGATTATATGTAGTTCCGCAACAAACTTCAGTGGACATTAAACATGACTGTGAGTATTTTTTGCTGTCACGGATAAATATGGACATTAACTGCTTTGCACTGGAGAAGAATACCCATCCGCAATGCCTAAATGAACACTATAATTAATTAATTTAATTATTAGTATCAACTGTTTTCATGTGTGAGTTTTTTTTCCCCCCTTTCTTCTATGACATATAAAGAGTGTGTTATTGGGTAATGAGGTATAACCAATGATGGTTAAGGTAAATAGTATTTTGACATCAACTCATTATTTTTAAATATGATAAGTGTACATGGTGTCAGAAACAAATATATATATGTTGGGATTCTGCACCTAGACCAATGTGATTTTATCTAGCTACAATAAGTCGAGTTAGCAGAACCAATTTGTGGTTGTTGTGTTGTTTGTAATAACCTTGTTTTTTTCTGGGGTCACTGGGTACTATATTGTAATAATGCAATGAATCCCATGCCTGTCTCAAAAAAGCATAGTGTTCATTACACACACACACACACACACACACACACACACATATATATATATATATATATATATATATATATATATATATATATATATATATATATATATATATATATATATATATATATAAATAAATGCAGATCTTGAGTTAATACCTGAGCTGTTTGTCCAAAAGTGTTGTGTACATCAAGTAAATGTGGTGTCCAACAAGTGGTTGTTTATATGTTGTGAGCAATCAATATCCTTCTAGCACTATAGAAAATGTAAAGGGTGATGAAGTGGGAAGGGAAACCTACACACAGATGCCATTGTTTCAAGGATTGTACTCTTTTCTCCTGGGATTTGTGGTAAATATCCCTGATCACCCTGCATTCTAACCAGTGACCAGAGAATAAATAAAACCCCTAGACATCTTAACAATATTCTCAGGAATTAAAATCCACATCCCACAGCTCCCCTTCACTATATGTTCAGAATGTCACCCCCTCCCCACCCATTCCCCATTTGCCACCACCCCCCCCCCCCATAAAAAGAAAGAAAGAAAGAAAGAAAGAAAATAAAGATGTAGAGTGATGAAATATTACGTGTGACTACAACGGATGATGAATGCAAACATGCATTCATTGCATTAACATCGCTGTGAATATTCCATAACAATATTACATAGTCATCGCTGAAGTATGACACGGAAACGGTTATTTTCCGCCATTTAAATATATTAGAGTTTGCGATTTTCATCATTTTAGTTTGGGATGATCACTCCGACATTTAATAGTCGAAAATTAAACAGTATACGTAAAACTGGAGGCTAAATTTAATAACACATACTAGAACAAGTCTAGACGTCCACATATTACGTGATTTGCGGGTCTACTTACGTTATAAAACGAATTTCAGAAGGGCGAGAAGTACAGAATTGTAAAGTATGGAGGGAAAAACAATATCAAGTAATAGGTCCTTGTATTAACGCGATCTCTCCCCCCCCCCCTCCCTCCCCCTCCTTGGAAACCATAAAGCCCACCAGTTAAGAATCACTGCTCTAGTGAGGTGCGCGAAACTTTGACAAGTTGATTATACAAAATAGAAGTACTAGTAAGGTACGATGTGTAGCTAGATTTACAACCTGGTACAGACAGACAGACAGACAGACAGACAGATAGATAGATAGACAGACAGACAGGCTGGCAGGCTAGCAGGCAGGCAGGCAGCCAGGCAGGCAGGCAGGCAGATAGATAGATAGATAGATAGATAGATAGATAGACAGATAGATAGATAGATAGACAGATAGATAGATAGATAGATAGATAGATAGATAGATAGATAGATAGATAGATAGATAGATAGATAGATAGATAGATGGATGGATGGATGGATGGATGGATAGATGGATGGATGGATGGATAGATAACAGCCCATTTACTGAAACAATTTGGTTGCAGGATTGATTGATTGGGCAGTTATCGATTAACTCACGTCATCGTCGAACACAAAAAATGCCGACTGATAAATCTAGCAAGGGGACAATGAAGTTGTTTGTCAAACTAATAAACATACTTGCATTGCTTCTATTTATCAGCCTGATAAATGCAATCAAACCTCGGTTTTCGTCGATAATCCGTCCGAAGAAACCCGAAACCGACGCAAACTGAGGCAATTATTTCCATATGACTCAATGTAAATTCAATTAATTCGTTCTAAACGCACCAAAATACATACCAACAATACATTTTATAGAGACTAAATATAGTGTTTAATAATATTTATCTGCCCAAGACATTTCCGATCCCGCACCTTCACCGTGCCTATTACACGATGTATGCCAGTGCGCCTCTTTAATTTTTCAAACCAAAATCTGCTGGCCTTAAAATCACTAACAGTAGTAGGGGATGTTGTATTTAAGGCGCAATTCAGTATGGCATCCTTCTAGGTCACGGTATAAAACGTTGTATGTGGGTTATACCGCCCACCTCGTGACGTCACAAAACAGCCCACATGAATGGTGAAAAGTAGGTCAATCTAGTTCAAGGGAAGTAACTGTGATATATATATATATATATATATATATATATATATATATATAATATATATATGTGTGTGTGTGTGTGTGTGTGTGTGTGTGTGAGTGTGTGTGTGTGTGTGTGTGTGCTGCGGCGGGGTAGTGATGCAGGCGCTTGAGATGGGGCTAGGCGGTTCGAACCCTCGAGTTGCGACGGTTGTCATATGAAATCTGTAATAAGTAAAAATGTAAATACATCGGTTACATGTTCTGTAGAGGGTCCTATTGGCTCATACACTATCATAAAACGGGATACAGCTCATCAAATGAAAACCATAATAAAGTAAAGATGGTGGATAGTAGTGAGCGTATGAACGCTGTGGTGGAGTTATAGTACTCTTTTCCAAATGCGGCGGGGGGGGGGGGGGATTAGCTCTGGAGTGGGCGTTAGATGGATTTTCATTGTTAAGGAGGTTGGTGGGTCGAGTCGCGGAGTTGTAGGGTTGAGAGGGGTTGGCAAATTGGCTAGCGAAGAGGCCAGTGTGGCAGAGCGTATGACTCGGAATGGTCTAAAGAGGGGATTTGAACAAATGTGTTGGCATGGTTGATTGTATGACCCAGTGGTCGGTGTCGCAGATGGTATGACCCAGTGGCCAGCTTGGGAGAGGGTAGGGTATGACCCAGAGGTCATCTTGGCTGAGAGTATGACACAGTGATCACCGTGGCTGATGTATGACCCAGTGGTCGTCGTGATAGAGGGTATGACTCATATTGTATGTGTGGTTCTTTCGCTCTCTCTATCGCTCTCTCTCTCTCTCTCTCTCTCTCTCTCTTTCTCTCCCTCTCTCTCTTTCTCTCACTCTGTTTTCGCTCTTGTTTGACATAGGTGTGATAACAGTACTTGTCTTACTGTTGACTGTGAGTATATATAACATCTAGGTGTAAAGTTAACAGAAACTGATAGTCTATGACCAATTTGAGAACCGCTTACGTGTGATGTTATGTTACGGCTAGTAAACTTACACGTCTATGACTTGAGACTGAATGTACCGAACGGCGGATGATCTCCAGATGGGTGTATCGGACGCGGGACATCTTGCTTGTGGTGGAGAAGTTTTCTGTAAGGTTATTATGGGAGCGAGCTTCTGCAAAAGACATATTACTGAATGAATGAATGAATGAATGAATTAGTGAATGAATGAATGAATGAATGAATCTTATATATAAAAGGCAATGTGTGTGGATATGTATGTCCTTTATGCGTTCGCGAACGGCCCATCCGATTGAGATGAAATTTTCTACACGCCTTCCTCTCATTCCAGCGCTGCCAACTGTCATATTTTTGTTTCTTCTTCCTCCTCCTCCCTCCTCCTCCTCCCTAAATACGTACGTAAATATATGATGATGATGATGAAAGAATCCCCGAACCAAAACGCTAGGGCAAGCGAAAAAAGAAAAATGACGTGAACACACAAAGGGGGGGGGAATTTTGGGTTTTTAAACCCCCCGGGCCCAAAATTCCCTCCCCAAAAATAAAAATCAGGTTG
>JACEFZ010007219.1:0-68798 GCA_014155875.1 Cepaea nemoralis | reverse complement strand
TGGTTCATTGTTGATTGAAAATTGGTTTGGTTGGTTGAATTGTTAGTTGTCTCATTGTTTGGCTGATGTGTTGATGAATTTGTGGGTTCTTTTAGTGACTGATTCGTTGGTAGGTTAATTGTGTGGGTGATTGGTTCATTTTGAATCATTGTCAAGACGGACTTATAATTCTTAAGTCCAACGTATGGAGGACTCGGTAGTCTAATGACCTGAACAAAGCATGCATTTATCGGAATTAAGTTGATCTTGAGACCTTTCTACCAACCAGGTACCAAAGTACATCACCACATAGACCAGTGGTTCTCAACCCTTTCTGGCCCATGCACGCCTTCACCATATGTTCAGAATGTCATTCCCCTCATTTCGTATTTCCTCCATTTAAATCCCCCCCCACCTCTACACAATATAAATAAAAATGGAAGCTAAATTTATTAACACATACTAGAACAAGTCTCGACGTCTACATAAAACGTGATTTGCGGGTCTACTAATGTTATAAAACGAATTTCAGAAGGGCGAGAAGTAACGAACCGTAAGGAATGGAGGGGAAAACAATATCAAGTAATCGGTTCTTGTATTAGCGCGATCTTGAAATAATCTGAATCCCACCCCTCCCCCCGGAAACCCTAAAATTCCCCCCTTAAAAAAGGAAGGGAGGGGGGGGGGTATTCCCCACCGGATGAGAACTACTGACATAAACTGTCTTGCAAGGAATCCCCGTAGCGAAGTTATTACGCTGCATGCCTAGCGCTCCAAATGTGTATTCTATTCCGGCGTACGTCGTTCAACCCACGAGTGCAATTTTCTGAGAGACTTCTGGGGGTCGTCGCTGGAGTTACGGAGTTCATGCTTTGTGCGCCGTTTTTGGCATTCCGCCCTGTTGACAGATTCTGCGCCACATTGGATAAACCCCAGTGCAATGAAGTCGATCTTCTAGCCCAGTGGTTCTCAACCTTTTTTGGCCCATGCACCCCTTCACCATATGTTCAGAATGTTATTCCCTTCCTTTCGCATTCCCTCCCTATAAACTACCCCCACCCCCACACAGTATACGTAAAAATGGAGGCTAAATTTAATAACACATAGTAGAACAAGTCTAGACGTCTACATAAAACGTGATTTGCAGGTCTACTTACGTTATAAAACGAATTTCAGAAAGGCGAGAAGTACAGAACTGTAAAGAATGGAGGGAATAATAATATCAAGTAATCGGTTCTTGTATTAACGCGATCTTGAAATAATCTTCAACCCTCCCCCCCCCCCCCTCCCGAAAACCCTGAGATTCCCCCCTGTGGGTTAATTCCCCATCGGTTGAGAATCACTGCTCTAGCCTTATAAAACCTTTAAAGGAGACTGTCTTGCAGAGCTCTCTACTCCCTCTCCAAGCCCATAAACCAGGGGCATGAACAAGAGCAGTACTGGTACATCACATCTGGGGAGGGGCATATCGATATGGGCAAGAGCAATACTGGTACATCACATCTGGGGAGGGGCATATCGATATGGGCAAGAGCAATACTGGTACATCACATCTGGGGAGGGGCATATCGACATGGGCAAGGGCAGCACTGGTACATCACATCTGGGGAGGGGCATATCGGCATGGGCAAGAGCAGTACTGGTACATCACATCTGGGGAGGGGCATGTTGGCATGGGCAAGAGCAGTACTGGTACATCACATCTGGGGAGGGGCATATCGGCATGGGCAAGAGCAGTACTGGTACATCACATCTGGGGAGGGGCATGTTGGCATGGGCAAGGGCAGTACTGGTACATCACATCTGGGGAGCGGCATATCGGCATGAGCCAGGTCAAGATTCATCTTCGCATATGTGGCCTTGTGTAGGCGGATAATGATTTAAGTATTTCATTGCCAGTTAAAGCAAATTAAACGCCACGGACAGACTTAAATCCGTGTCTCCCAAACTGCTTAGAGTCTCAATCTCTTTTTGTAACAGTCAGTTAACCTGCACTGTTCTTTTATGAAAGTTAAGTAACATGCGACACGCGTTCATAATAGCGTAGTAGAACGCTACCACATTTCATGATGGCTAAGTAACTTAATCCATGTTACCATAGCTATATCGCCTGAGACGCCATTTTTATAAGTAACTAACCAGCGGCCGGTCTCTCTGGACGAGGAGTTAGCAGCTTTCTCCGTAACCCCAAATACTCTCGTGGTTGGCTTGAGCGCACGAGAATTGGAAGCGGTTCGAGTCGCGCCAGCGACTTAAGAGAGTATGGAGCCGGTCGCTCAGAAAGTCGTGGCGTGCTGATGAGCGTTATCTAGCCTAGGAATCAATATACAGCTGAAAGATGCTGATGTTGACCGCAATATCCTGAAACAGGATGGAAACGCGGAAAAAAAAAACTAATCAGCGACCCCTCTTTATGATAGCTATTAACTAACGACCCCCCTTGTTTGTAATTTGATAGCTGGTCCATGGACAGGGGGAAGGCGGGTAATGGTTTAAGTATTTCATGCCAGTTAAGCAAATTAAACGTCATGGACAGACTTAAATCCGTGTTTCCCAAACTGTTTAGAGCCTCAATCTATTTTTATTACAGTCAGTTAACCTGCATGTCAATGTCTCACATGGAGTCGGTATGGACATAAAGATAGAAGGGATTTATAGAAGGGATATAACCCCAATATAAGGGAACTAAATAGACCCACTCGAATGCTCGAACAATCTAGAGCCTTCGAGAAGGATAGGTCAGTTTGCCTACAGCTCCGTGGACACAGGTGGAACCCGCCTACCACGTGCCAGGACCTGTTCCACGAGAAGCTCGAAGAGAGTTACAGCCCGTTACAGAGAGTTACAACTCTATCATCTATCTTATGATTAACAATCCTTAAATACACTTGGTTTCTATCTATCAGGTCCCCCTTAAGCTAAGCCCTGTTTCTCCTTCGGTGTCCAGTCGCCGTCTGCCCTCTACCGTGTCTCGGTCGGACACGGGCTGTAACTCTCTTCGAGCTTCTCGTGGAACAGGTCCTGGCACGTGGTAGGCGGGTTCCACCTGTGTCCACGGAGCTGTAGGCAAACTGACCTATCCTTCTCGAAGGCTCTAGATTGTTCGAGCATTCGAGTGGGTCTATTTAGTTCCCTTATATTGGGGTTATATCCCTTCTATAAATCCCTTCTATCTTTATGTCCATACCGACTCCATGTGAGACTTTGACACTGCACTTTTCTTTTATGAAAGTTAAGTAACATGCGACACACCGCTCATGATAGCTTAGTAGAACGTGACCACATTTCATGATGGCTAAGTAACTTAATCCATGTTACCATAGCTATATCGCCTGAGACGCCATTTTTATGATAAGTAACTAACCAGCGACCCCTCTTTATGATAGCTAAGTAACTAACGACTCCATTTTATGATAACTAATTAACCCACGACCCTGTTGTATGATTGCTATGTAACCCATGATCCCTATTGCATGATAGCTAAGTTCCCCCACGACCCCTAATTTAAGATAGCAAAGTTGCCTGCGATCCTCTCTTTTACGAAAACCGCGGTAAAGCCAGACGAGGTAAGTCTCAGATTACAACTGGTACTATTAGTATTGGGACTCTTCATTGGCTGTTGAAGATGAAAGACCGAGCACAAATGGGAATGCCCAGAGTGCAGTGATGTCGGTTCTTGACTTCACTCAACTCAACCAGGTTTGGGATATTTATTTTAGGTTAGCTTTTGCATACTCTTTAATCACTTGTACTTTTTTTGCAAGTGGCATATGTTTTATCCTTAGCTTGGGAGAGGAAAAAAAGAGCTAGATAAATATTTACAGACAGCGATTCGGCCGTTGACAGATGTTTTCATTGGTCGGGCTGATTACACTCTATTTTGTCTACACAATGTCGATAGCATGCATTTGCGCATGCGCCAATCATAACATTTTAGAGCAGTGGTTCTCAACCGGTTTCCAGGGGGGGGGGGAATTGAAGATTATTTCAAGATCGCGTTAATACAAGAACCGATTACTTGATCTTGTTTTTCCCTTCATACTTTACGGTTCTGTACATCTCACCCTTCTAAAATTCATTTGATAAAGAAAGTAGACCCACACATCACATTTTATGTGGACGTCTAGACTTGTTTTAGTATGTACTTCCATTATTACGTATACTGTGTAGGGGTGGGAGGGGAGGGGGAATTTTTAGGTAGGAAATACGAAAGAGGGGGGGGGGGATGACGTTCTGGAAATATGGTGAAGGGGGCAAGGGCCACATTTTTAGGTAGGAAATACAAAGGGGGGGGGGGAGAATGACGTTCTGAAAATATAAGTGAAGGGGGGCACGGACCAAATTTTTAGGTAGGAAATACGAAAGGGGGGGGGGGGAATGACGTTCTAAAAATATGGTGAAGGGGGGCTCGGACCAAAAAAGGTTGAGAACCACTGCTGTAGAGATACTCGAGCAGGCTTGATTGTAAAAAAAAAAAAAATAGAAAAGAAATCATATATTAGAAGATCTCATCCTTGCTAATTAATAAACCCACACATTTGACCTAGTTGCATATCCTTTTCATGACGTCGCCGTCAACCCTAGTATTTTAGCTGTGGTTTGAACACAGTATGCAGGATTGCGAGTGGCATTCGTAATCCCTTTGTCACAGAGCAGGCTACTCACACATATTTTGGCCATAGGCAAGTCTCGGTCAGGAAAAGGTTTTCATGCCTGGGCTTGTCGTGCGCTAAGTGAGGGAAAGACTAACAACCGACTCCTTAGTCAACATGATGGAGTCATTGACACTACAGCAGCAAACAAAGTAATTTAGTTTAGTTTAGTTTAGTTTAGTCGACGGATCAACATCACGGCACACTGATTTAACCCATAAGTGCTCCGGTTTCCTCCTAACTTAAACCTGAGTCTGGAGAAACACAGCTCAATGCACGAACTCCGTTGCATCGGCGAGGATCCTGAAATACTTTGGGTAGATTTTTAACTCGAAATTATGCCCGGGCAGCGCCGTTAGGCTACTCTTTCTCGATTTCCAACTGCCAAGAGATTTTGTACGTGCGCAACAATACACACGGGCGTCCGATCTCACTACCCAGAGACCAGGGGAAATTTTATTACTGGAAGTCCACGTGGATTTTTTAAATAAATCCCGGTCATCACCGGGGTCTGAACCCGGGACCAGCATTCGAGGCGGATACCATACCTCGAGACCGCTCATCCCCCAGATAATTTCAGAATGTTTAAGAATTCAATTTCCCCAGAAAATTCTCAATAATTTTACCTTAATTTCTTTGGCAACATGCAGACGTGAGCGTAGACCATTTGGCAATTATTAAGAAAGAAACACCTGGGAGTTTGTAACTAACCTGTTACAAACACTTTCTTAGATTACCGTCAGCCATAAAGAAGAAACATTCTGACATTGTACGAGATGTGAACTTCGAAGTCAACAGACTCATAAACAGCCACGTATCCCGGAAACTGAAATAACCTGGCCGTATCAACAGATTCAGTGCCAAATAAAAAGTTGGTTAACCAAACAAACCTGGATGGCGGAAAATGGGAAGTAGGGGTATCGGGTGTGTCACACTTATGACTTCAAAGTTGTTAATATGGTAGCAGACAGGTTTGTTTTGTTATAACACCATTCGGAGAAATATAAACCCATGGCGGATACGCGAAGTCACTTAATACGGTTTATCATCCCATGGCACGTAAGCAGTTGAACGGAACAAAGGCTGGCAAAGAACAGTGAGGGAAGGCGTGGTTCCTGGACGAAGCGGCAGGGGTCTTCTCGTACGAAGATTATAGCTAGGACATGGAAGACACACTGGGCATACCGATGTATGAGGCAGGGGAACTGACAGAGGATCGAGAATCACGTGGACAGGTGGTGAATGAGGGCGACCTATTGCAAAGTACCGCCTAGATGATGATGATGATATGATAATGATGATGATGGATGGTGGTGGTGGTGGTGGATGATGATGATGATGATGATGATGATGATGATGATGATGATGATTATGACGATAATGATGATGATGATAATGATGGTGATGATAATAATAATGACGATGATAGTGATGATTGTGATGGTGATGATGATGATGATGATGATGATGATGATGATGATGATGATGATATGATGATGATGATGATGATGATGATGACACATATACTGATAGGGGAACCGGATCGGCGTCTTTGCGGCTGACCCAGTCTAGTAACCGGATAAACAATAAATATTAACAATCAAACATCACAAAATAAGAGAGTTAATAAATTAAGCATTAAAACATAAGAAATCTAACAAGAATTCATTTATTTTTTTTTCATTTTTTTTTTCTTAAATTAATATAAACATTATTTTATTTTTGTCCAATTAATGTATAGACAGAATTACCCGCATACAATTTAAAATATTAACTTTTAATCACACACTTTTACATGTTGACATCGCTAAAGCTGGCTTGTTTCTATATAACTCTTAAGAAAATTGTGTAGTGTTTGACAATTATCCACTTGGTTAAGACATTTTCTTTCTATTTTGATCTTTCTATTAGTTTTTGTGCCGGTCTCTCTGGCCGAGGAGTTACAACACTTTCTCCGTAATCCCGTTTATCACGCAGAGTCTCGTAGCAGGGCGAGAGCTGGGAGCGGTTCAATCCCCGCTGGTGACTTGCGGGATAACTGAGCCGGCCGCTCAGAAAGCAATGGCAAACTACTGAGCGTAATCTTGCCAAGAAATCAACATACAGCTGAAAGATGCTGATGTTGACAGCGATGTCCTGTAAAGGATATGCAAAACATTTTATTATTATTAGTGTTTGTAATGTATATATTGCATTGTTTGTACCCTTCCCTACCATACATCCCATACTGATCTTCACAAATTTCCATTTTTATTGTCTTTCTTGTTCTTCTCATTATAATTCTGAGAAGAAGCTTAGTGGTATGATATAAGAGGATGCCTTATTAGAATTTAATTAAATTATCTTGCACTGCTCGTTTAACCAACTTTCTTTTGTCTTCACATGATTATCTCTTATTTTTTTAAATATTTATTTTATCATACTCTTGTATGTGTTGTTTTTTTTTTTTTTGTAATTTTGTTTTCTTTTGACCATCAACTTTAAGATTTCTGCAGTCTTTACGGCTGACCTAGTCTAGTAACCGGAAACTTTTCTGGGAATGTCCTTGAAAGGAAAGGTGTCGAGGAAGCAAAGTGGTCACCTCACATGGCTAAGTCAGGGCCTAAAATATGTGAAGACATAAAAATGACACTCCAAGGGCGGTATCAGCAATGGAAGTATCTTTACACTGTTACATATTTCAAGACATCGACTAGGAAAAACAAACAAACAACTTAATATACATTTATAGAGAAGACACTTGTTTAATGGAATGGGCGGTTCTTTACAGCGGACCGTTAGTAAAGAGACGCTATTTGATAATCATTATTTCATTTTATTTACTCAGACTTTAGATCGATTTGAGAGGAAGGTGGCCGAGCAGTTAGAACACCTTTAGCTCAAATTGAAAGATAAGTATTCTAGCCCCAGATAAGGAACTAGTAGTTTATCGGAGATGAATGTTAGCGGTGTTTCTGCACACTACGCTGCGACCGCCCCAGGCAAGTCACAACTCTTTTGTGTGTGTGTGTGTGTGTGTGTGTGTGTGTGTGTGTGTGTGTGTGTGTGTGTGGGGAGGGGGGTAGTTGGGTGTGTGTGTGTGTGTATGGAAACGTTAGTGCTGGTATAAAATACCACAATGCAAGTGTGTTCTCAAAAATGGTTCAGGTGATAACATGATTGATACACATCTTCTTCGTATATACAATGATGATGATGATGATGATGATGATGATGATGATGATGATGATGATGATGATGATGATGATGATGATGATGATAATAGGCCGAAATAACAGAGTCCATGGGAATATCACTACATGAAGCCCATAACATTATTTAATTCAGCGTCACTTATGAAGCTAATCTTAGACAACAAAAGAACAGTAAGCATTAAAACGCATAAAAAGTAATAAATAATACAATACTCACTGAGGCAATGTTTAACATGGGCATTATAAATACCTAAGGAAGGTTTAACGCACCTTCATATGGGAATATTTATTGGCTAGTTGTCGTTTGAGATTATTTTCCATTATGACTATTTTTAAGGGGTGTGTGTAGTCTGTACTGAGGTAGTGTTCAAACAGGTTACGATTCTGATCGACACAGGCTCCTGACAGAGATCAGTCGATCTAAAATCCGGTGCATCGGACTTTAGAATCACAACTCAAGCCTTCCAGAAGGGGCAAAAACAATAACAGCAGCAAGGGAAGTTAGCATGGCAGAATGGATAAGAACACGCTGTTCTTAAACATCCGGTATGATGATGAACAGGTAAGGGGTTCAACCCCCTACACCGGACAGTTGGACTATCATGTTCACCTCTCGTCCTTGACTTTGGGACGTAAATTACAAGTACTTCTGAAGTCGGAGAGGGTTCGCTTAATGGCGAGGGACACTGGTAATAGGGAAAGCTAATTCGCACGCAAACTTTAGTCAGTCCAGCACTACTAGAAGTGGTGTGGATGGACTACGCTTGAGTTCAAAGCGAGCGAGCTCCCAAAAAAAAGCAGCAGCAACAATGATAATTGCTCCAGCTATATGACTTTGTGTGCCATATGTGTACATGTACTTCTGTCTGGTGGTTTGTCAATAATTTCGTTAAGGAATTTTTCTGTCTATGCCACCATGCCAAGCTGTCCAGCATTTCCGAGTCTTGCTGTTTCCTTGCAGCGCTCATGTTATCACGATGTTATCAATTTACCCTTTCTCTTGGCATGTCTAAGGAATGCGGATTGTCTACTTCTGACACAATTGACTAATTCTCTTCGCAGGCTGGGTTCTGTGAAAACATCCTCTTCACTCGTTTCTTCAGTTTAATTTATTCTCGGCATTCTTGAATAAAACTATATCATGGGAAGGTTAACCCGGTCAACAAATGCACACAGAAGTCGGATGTGTCGGCCTAACGGCGCAAGAACGCAGCTCTGTTGTCAACAGGCACAACGCAATCACGTCCGAAAAAGAAAAAAAACAACTCCGGATGAACGCAGCAGAAGAAGAAGAATAAAACTATATCTCAGCATTCCTGTATAAAACCACATCTCAACATTTTTGTACAGAACCAGATATCGACATGTGTTGTTAAAACCACATCTCAACAGTCTTTAAAACCACATCTTAACAGTCTATAAAACCACATCTCAACAGTCTATAAAACCACATCTCAACAGTCTATAAAACCACATCTCAACAATCTATAAAATCACATCTCAGCATTTCTATATAAAACCACATCTCAGTATTCCTGTATAAAACCACACTAGTTCAATCTTGGAAGATTCTAGCTAGAAGAATTAGATATGTGTACATATTAGTTCATTATAGTCCAGTCTGCTAGTCAGCACTCACACTCGTCATGTAACTCATAACCTCAAACACTGACTTGGACAGAATTCTATATGCATCAGGATGTGAATCTTTCGCTTCAAACTGACAACAGCGACACGCTGAAGGAACACGTGTACTTCGGTCCCCGGCTATCTAGGAACTTCTGAAAAAAGATATCATCATTAGCCAGGTCTACCCTTGACCCGGCCTCACAAGTATTACATGTAGACAGAATTTGTACTCCGTCAAGTCCCCTCCCCGCGCCTTTGTGTTTTTTTTTTTTCCGTCTAGGAAACGACAGGCCGATAGGCTGGATGCTGGTTTTTGCTCGTGTGAGCGAAGAGCTAGATGAAAAGACTGAAGTGGTGAAGGTTCTCTGGGATGGAGTGAACAATACAGCAAAACCCAGGACCCACGTCTGATGAGGCTGCTTCGACTGGGCGATAACAGAGGGTCAGGACAACACTCAAACCGTGGAGGGAAATGCAGGTGGACGTTCAATCATGTTGTCGCTGGTGCCAACAACACGAGAACCCTTCGCTGGCTGCTAGGGGAGAGGACGGAGCACGCATGGCAATGCCCCTAGTGTAGTGTTGTAGAGCCTCAATTCCGCGTGTGGTATTTCACGTGTAAGGCACCCTAGGAAGTCTCCGCGATCGAAAGTATATGAACGCTCGTTTTTCAATTTCCGGTGCGTTTATGGCGGGGTTAAAAGGTTAGTTGTATATCCTTTACAGAATGCCGCAGTCAACCCCAGCACTTGTTTGGCTATTTGTGATTTTAATGGCAAGTTTACATTAAGCAGTTTGCCATTGCTTTATGAACGACCTGTGCTCATACTATTGTACGGAAACTAACACAAGGCGGTATGTTTCTACATCGCCCGCAGTTGTGTTTCGAACGAGGTATGCGTGATTACGAATTGCATTCGTAACCCATACACCAAAGAGCACGGCGGGGTAAGGGGTTTAATTTTTTTACATCGGTGTTAAGTTGGACTTTCACGATGACTTCTCGTTTCAAAACCAATGTTACAGTTAATTGCATATCCTTTACAGGGCGTTGCAGTCAACACCAGCATTTTTGCTGTTGTGATCCCTTGACACGCTTACGTTAAGTAGTCTGCCATTGATTTCTGAACGACCGGCACCCATACCTTTTCATAAAATATCAACGCAACGCCGTCTGCTGCCAAATCGCGCGCAGCAATGTTTCGAACGTTGGTATGCGGAATCATGAAACGCGTCCGTTACCTTCTTCGCCACGGAGCCGGCATAATGACAAAGTTTTTTTGCACATTCTATTTACAGGACATTGCAGTCAACACCAGCATTTTTCAGCTGCTATTGATGTCTTGGAAAGCCCCACGTTAATTAGTTTGCCATTGCTTTCTGAACGAATGGCTCACATACCCTCCGTAAGAAACCAACGCGACGCGATCCGCTGCCGAATCTCGCGCATCTGTGTTTCGTACGTGAGTTTACGGGATTACGAACAGCGTCCTAAACATCTTCGCCAGGGAGACGGTAATGACAAACTGCTGAACGTAAAATTACCTAGAAGATCAACCTGAGTTTGATGGTAACGTCCCGCAAAGGACATGCAACGCAAGAGAGCACTATAGGTCTTAATACCATCATGAGAGCAACATAGATCTTAGGACCATCATAAGAGCACTATAGATCTTAGGACCATCATGAGAGCCTATAGGTCTTAGGATCATCATGAAAGCACTATAGGTCTTAGGACCATCATAAGAGCACTATAGATCTTAGGATCATTATGAGAGCACGATAGGTCTAGGACCATCATGAAAGCACAATAGGTCTTAGGACCACCATGAGAGCACTATATGCCTTAGAACCACCATGAGAGCACTATAGGTCTTAGGATCATCATAAAAGCACTATAGGTCTTAGGTTCACCATGAGAGCACTATAGGTCTTAGGATCATCATGAGAGCACTATAGGTCTTAGGACTACCATGAGAGCACTATAGGTCTTAGGACCACCATGAGAGCACTATAGGTCTTAGGACCACCATGAGAGCACTATAGGTCTTAGGACCACCATGAGAGCACTATAGATCTTAGGACCACCATGAGAGCATTATAGGTCTTAGGACCATCATGAGAGCACTATAGGTCTTAGGACCATCATGAGAGCACTATAGGTCTTAGAACCACCAAGAGAGCACTATAGGTCTTAGGATCATCATAAAAGCACTATAGGTCTTAGGTTCACCATGAGAGCACCTTTCTGCAAAAGCCATGCAACACGATGATGCAGACAGGTCTCAAAGATTGCTCTTAACCAAGCATGAACCAAATAACAAACACACTAGCAGATCTAAACGTTTTTTTTTTTTGTCTAGTATATTTCGAATATTTAAAAATAATTACTCATTACACACTTCCTGTTTTCTGGCTGTTAGTGCCAAGATTCTTGGTGACTTATTTTCAACAAAATATTTTCCTAGACACGTTAATCAACGCTGCATGCATCTACCAGTTTGGGCTTTCACAGCTGGGGCCAGTCTTAGAGAAAACTGGTGAACAGCTGAGATATTTTTCATGTCAACGTTTTTATCTGGCTAAAATTGCGACTCTCCCTCCCACCTGTTACTGCTGTTTCCCTGACATAAGGATGAAAATAATCTTCTTCTACTTCTGTCCTCGTACACTTAGAACGAAATGATGGAATACGTTGCACCTTGGTGTGGTTATTTCAGTTCAGTGCACCAGATTTCTGCCAACATTGTTTGTTCGGGTCTGCTTGTTTTTTAACCGTTAGTTCATCAGGTTTCTACAAGGCATTTGGTTACCTTCACATGGGTGTATTGTCCTGGTCATGCTGGAGTGTGGGGTGACGAGTGGGCGGGTGTGCTGGCTACAGTAGTGCCAGTAGCTGGAGCACTCAGAATTGACTGTTGGGTGCCAGCAGCTGGAGCACACAGAATTGACTGTTGTATGCCAGATGTGCCAGTAGCCGGAGCACTCAGAATTGACTGTTGTATGCCAGTAGTGCCAGTAGCTGGAGCACTCAGAATTGACTGTTGTATGCCAGTTTTTACGATCGGTAAATTACAAATGTGATGTGTATAATATGGATGATATAATGATATGAATGGTATGATCGTATTAATGAATCGTCAAATGAATGTGAGATGAATCGTTGAATGAACAGTCGCTTGTCGTCTTGTCTTCACTATCTACTTGTCTCTGACTGAGCTGTGCTGTATGACCTTAGCTTGACTTCTAATTTACTAATGTACAAAATAAATTTGACTTTGCACAAGTTCGTGGGTAACTTCAATGAATGTTGACATAATGAAAGTAATATCACAAATATTCAAAAATAAACGTTACACTTGTGATTTAAATACATATTTATCGTTTACAGAAATCACAGTTTAAATTTCCAAATTTTCATCGATGGAATGACACATCGTATATTAGTACAAATTTTTACACTTTATGTGGGAAAATGGTCTTGAAAAGTGCTTGAAGGTGGTTCAAGCCCCACCTTCTGACACCAAATCGGATCCTGCCTGTCAACAACTTAACTTTGACAGGCATACAAGGATTCCGCTTTTGTACCACTCGAAATGAGAACGTACAAAAGGATACAAGTATAATACAAGTTTATTAGCTCGTTGTGCAGTACATCTGCGAGTAGATAATTACATAGGTAATACACATCATGGTATATCGTAATGATGTTGTATGAAAGATGAGATCGATGGTAATGTCTATCAAAGCTAAGGCTAAGTCACAACTATTGCTATTGTCCTTTATAAGCAACAAAGTATTCAGAGCGAATACTGTCGTCTGTCCTCTACGCTGTCGAGTCGCGGTCTGACGATATTCGTGGCGTGTTCAGCCACGAGCAGTTGACTCTACGTGCAGCAGCTAGTTTGCGTGCTTGGAGTTCCAGCACGCAGTTAGTAACTGGTCAACTGTTTAACGTTACAGGTGTTTCCTGGACACTTCTCGTGATGCTGGTTTCCCCACTCTATTGTGGGCACTCCAGCTCACGTCTTACAGTGTCCCCTGTTTGGACACGAGTGTGTCCAGTTGGAGAACTATTTATAGTTCTCACTCGTGCTTCTGTTCATTCTGTCCTTATTGCCTAGATAGCTATGTTCTTCTAATCCTCTTTAGGTCTCTTTCCATAGTTCTACCTCTATCTTCTCTATTAGGTTCCTTGCCACTCTTTGACATGCCAGTAGCTGAAACACATAGAAGTGACTGCTGAGTCCCAATTCTGAGTAGCTGGAGCACTCAGAATTTACTGTTGGGTGCGACTCCAAGATTCACAAAACAATGCATGAATAGGACGGCGAGACGTTGGCAAGGTAGGGTATGCGAGATATTCGTATGTAGGAATGACCAGTCACGTAATTCAGTTGCTCACGTTTCTACAATCTGTGGCCTCGGGGATAGTGCGACGCGCAGTTCCACCATTCCCCGGCATACCGAGTCCAGGGTTCGTAATCAGCCGCAGAAGATTTGGAAGCAGTCTGTGCGTTGATTTCGATGATATGAGACTTCGGTCGTTCAGAAATGTAATGGCAAACTATTGAACTAAAATTGTCATATAAATCATAAACAGACAATAAAATATGGAGTATGTAGAAATGTCCTGTAAATGACATGCACTCAACTAACCTAGCTGAGTGAGAGAAAGAGAGAGAGAGAGGGGGAGAGATACTGAGAGAACTAGTGCGAGAGAGGGAGAAGGAGAGAGAGATAAAGAAAGATAATGAGAGAGAGAGAGAGAGAACTAGAAAAAGAGTGAAAGAACTAGAGAGAGAGAGAGAAGAGAGAGAACTAGAGAGAGAGAGAGAGAGAGAGAGAGAGAGAGAGAGAGAACAAGAGACAGAAAGAGAGAGAACTAGATAGAGAAAGAGAGAGAGAAGTAGAGAGTGAGAAAGAACTAGAGAGAGAAGTAGAGATAGAAAAAGATAGATAACTAGAGAGAGAAAACGAGAGAGAGAGAGAGAGAGAGAGAGAGAGAGAGAGAGAGAGAGAGAGAGAGAGAGAGAGAGAGAGAGAGAGAGAGAGAGAGAGAGAGAGAGAACAGCCTAGAACTTTCAGATCCGTTAACTCACCTAATGCGTCTGTATAAATCAGGGGGGTGTCTAATGCCCATAGCCGTTTGGTTGCCCAGCTGTCTACAAGGCACTAAGTTACCTTTACACGGGTGTACTGACCTTGTCATGCTAGAATGCGAGGCAACGAGCGAGCAGATTATTGCCTACAAGGGTGCTGGTACCCGCACCACTCAAAACTTAACAAGACAGACATTGTGAAGATTATATATGAACGAATGCCAGCTGAAGAGATACACTAACAGACGAAGGCAACGTGTGTTCAGATTCGTACTTGGGGTTTTGGCGGAGCTCTGGCAAGGCGGGACATATAAGAACATGCATTCGGACTTCATTCGCCATTACCCTCTTTGGACAACAATCTCGTTAGTCAAATTAGTGCATTTTCAGGAGACTCATGGGAGTCGTCGCTGGAGCTACGGAATTCGTGCTTTGTGCGACGCTTTTAGCGGGTCACCCTGCGGAAAGAAACCGAGCCAAGTGGGATGAAACCCGGGTCAATGAAGTCTTTCTGGTGACTGTGGTTTCCATCGACGATGAACTGTCTTTTTCTTGGAGGAATTTTGCGTTGGCATTCTACCGGCGACATTATACATAGTGTACCTGTGCGGGCTGTTGGCTTTCTATGACTCCTGTCTGTTCCACTTTTATCATTGAGCAGTGAGGAGCATTTTGTATGATATTCACTGGCACAGGAACGGAGCATAATAGGGACGACTCGTTGCCGTGAAGTTGGATGCGCGACTAACTAACTAACTAACTAACTAACTAACTAACTAACTAACTAACTAACTAACTAACTAACTAACTAACCAACCAATCATGTTCAAATTAATATCCTATTTGTGACTGATTCGGTCACAGGATTATTACTCTGAGCGAGGGATACCCTATCATATCTTCTCTTTTGATGTTGAGCGGAGTAGGGGAGCGCTCAGAATTGTTCACAACCAGTTTGCTACTGGGATCATCAGCATCTATGTCTTGTCAAATTCCTGCTGGAATTGGGTTTGCTCAGAGGGATATGTCAGTTCTCAATCAATCAATCAATCAATCAATCAATCAATCAATCAATCAGGTGTATTCTCGCAGAGAAGTAAATATCTGGATGGCTTGGCCGTGTGGTATGGTCGAGACAAGAACACAACGCTGATCCACGACTCTGGTGATCGTGTGAGATGGCGAAATATGACCGCCCACGCGTATCGGCATGGCACATGATGATGATTATTTACGAGTAGTAAATTTGTAAAATCGGTATCCCTGGCCAAGGTGTTAAACGACTTTCTCCGTAATCCCGTTTATCCACGTAGGGTAACGCAGCGCGCGAGAATTGGAATAAGTGTGCCGGCCGCTCAGAAAGCAATGGCAATCTACTGAGCGTAATCTTGCCAAGAAATCAGCGACAGCGGTAAAATGCTGATGTTGACAGCGATGTCCTGGATATGCGGGGGAAAAAAAAGTTGTAAAGATCGCGGAAGTAATGAATGACTCGGACTTCTCTATCATGCGTCGAAATTATCAAGAGCACAGAGGACGGATATTTATGAACAAGTATGATTGCCTGCGCCACTCGGGGTGCCACATCATGATCTTGCGTTTACACAAAGAAAACAACCCCACAACAGCAGTAAATGCGGACAGCGAAGCAGAAAAAAAAAACAGCGGCCGCTTTTTGACCGCTTCTTCTCTGTAATCTAGAATGAAGGCCCCTCTTTATGCAAGAAGACGAGCTGATTACAGAGTGGCTCCACACATCCTATGAGAAGCTTACCTGAGCCGCGATGCTTCATGTGCACTCATTTACAGGCTAATATACAAACTATGTCTATATTTAGAAACTATTTGTAAACTGGAAGGCAACATTTTGAGCGCGACTAAAATTTGTAAACACAACTTTTTGGTTCTCTTTCTGGCCTGTCGAGTTCTTACGGATATACTAGCCAGGAATCCGACGTGACAGAAATAACACTTTTGTGCAGGTTTTTCGCGGGGTTAAATGAGAACAGAATGTTTCAATGCTCTTGCTGTAATATCCGGATTATTGGTGTCTTTTTTGTAGATCAAGTGGTCTAACAATGCCATGTATCTTCTTCTCCCCCCTCCTCTTTCTCCGCTTTCTCCCATTCTTTCTCTTCTTATTTCTCATCCTTCTCCCCCTCCTCCTGTTTTCTTCTTCTTCCTATACTTCTTCTTTTTCCGTCTGATATCCTCTGTGGATAGGCCAACATCCAACTCATTCTACGCATTCTTTTGTTATCTACTGAAGCTTCGTCCTTGTCATCCTCACATGTTTCATATATCTCTAATTCTCGTCACAGTGTTTTTGTTGGTCTCCATCTATTTCTTTCATACATCTCTAATTCTCGTCACCGTGTTTTTGTTGGTCTCTCTCTATTTATTTCATACATCTCTAATTCTCGCCACAGTGTTTTTGTTGGTCTCCCACTATTTCTTTCATCTGTCTCTAATTCTCGTCACAGTGTTTTTGTTGGTCTCCCTCTATTTCTTTCATACATCTCTAATTCTCGCCACCGTGTTTTTGTTGGTCTCCCTCTATTACTTTTGCCCTGTGCTTTCCAGAGAAAGCACTATCTAGTTATAGCGACAAATTAATGCTTTCCAGAGAAAGCACTATCTAATTATACCAGTGGTTCTCATCCTTTTTTGGCCCATGCACCCCTTCATCACATAATTAGAATGTCATTCCCCCCGTTTCATATTTCCTCCCTATAAATTCCCCCCACCCCTACATAGTATACGTAAAAATGGAAGCTAAATTTAATAACACATACTAGAACACGTCTAGACGTCTACATAAAACGTGATTTGCCGGTCTACTTACGTTATAAGACGAATTTCAGAAGGGCGAGAAGTACAGAACTGTAAAGTATGGAAGGAAAAACGATATTAAGTAATCGATTCTTGAATTAATGCGATCTTCACATAATCTCGGGAGATCCTAAAATTCCTCCGGGGGGGGGGGGGGTGAATTTCCCATCGGTTGAGAACCACTGAATTATACTATTTATAGGTTTTCTCAGTGGGTATCCTAACAGGCGCTAACGCGTTCTTCTTCTTCTGCTGCGTTCATCCGGATTGTTTTGTCGGATGTGACTGCGTTGTGCCTGTTTACAGCAGAGCTGCGTTCTTGCGCCTTAGGCCGACACATCCGACTTCTGCGGGTTAACCTTCCCGGAACGCGTTCTTCTATTCTCTTGATCCGTCGAATTTCATTTACAATTATTCTTTTACCGGGACTTCACCACAGACTATATGTTCTTGACATACTGGGAGATTTGATGCTAGTCAGATATTTCCCCGCTAAAACAACACTCCCTGCATTATGTGGTCGGTATGACCGCGGACTCCTGAACCTTTTCAATCCCAGAAAATGTTATATCCGACGTCCAAGGTGGAAATGACCACAAAGAACATCACGTTAATCACTTGTAAAGAACCTAATTACACAGCAGAAGTGGCCAATGGGATAGCGAGATTTCTTGAATATGGTCCGACTAAATGTAAATAGTAAGAGAGCAGATTGTCCGCACTTAAGCATTTTAAGGAATCGATACTCACAAATTATGCGTTGTTTGGGAATGAAAACGTTTCCACAACCACCTTGGAGACCATACCAGTAGCCACGCTACCGTCAACATGGGTCTTGAGGTCATGGGGTACTTAAGTCCATTTGCCGTTACACGAAAGAGATGCGTAAAAGTGATTCTTCGTTTACCTGTCATCCCACAGAACTGTGTGACTTACTTATTGACTCACCCTCGTAACGTTTTCTACCCAACTATGCACCGCTTTACGGGAAATCGCTACGGGCTAAGTCCACTGAAAACCTACCTTGGCGGGAGACATTTCACGAAAGACTCCGAAGTTGAATGTGAAGTGAAAACGTGGTTTAGAAAACAGGGCACGCAGTTCTATGCAGCCGGTTTGGGAGGACTGATAAAACGATGGGATACATGCATCAATGTTTGTGGAAATTATGTTGAGAAATAAAGGGACAATATATGTATAAAAATAAACTAGTTTCAAGTTGTTATCATAGTTAGTTATCTTTCTACAGCCAGGACTTCCGGTCGCAAACATGGCGGTTAGGCGTTGAACCTTTAAGGCCTGTGGCGTGTTTATGCTTGCAGCTACGGTTTGCAATCGCATTTTCCTCATGTTTGACTTGTAGTACATGGTTCCGTCGCCCTGCTACTGAGTGAGTGCGTGGGCGACAATGTGAGCTGTGAAATTCGCGGGGAATGCTTTTACATCTGTCCTGTACAGTGATCTGCATGTTCGGAACAATGGCTACCGGCTGTTACTGAATAGACTGATTTGCCTTTTCGGTTCACGAGTGCATTATTCAGGAGATTACCGGGAGTCGGCGCTGAAGCTGCGGAGTTCGTGCTTTATGCGACACTTTCGGCGGGTCGTCCTGCGGTAAAAGACCGAGCCATGTGAGAAAACCCGGGTCAATGAGGTCTTTCTGGTGACTGCCGAGTCCATCGACGATGAACTGTGGTTTTCGTGGATGAATTTTGTGTTGGCATTCTGGCGGCGGCATTATGCACAGTGTACCTGTGCGGGCTGTTGGATTGCCGAGACTCCTGTCTATTCTACTTGTCACACTGGACAGTAGGGAGCATTTTGTGTGATATTCACTGGCATAAGAACGAAGCATAATGGGGACGACCCGCTGCCTGTAGTTGGAACCTCGACTGACTGACTGACTGACTGACTGACTGACTGACTTTTACAGTCATGGTCAATACTTAACATACAGCTGGTGTCCCCTGACCCGAGGTCAACTTGTACATCTCGGTCAGAACACAAGCTACGGCCGCAACCGCCCGGCCTGGTCAAGAATCAACCCACAACTGAAACACAAACTTTAGTTAAGTGACGCCAAGTATAAAAGTGTGTTACCGTTTAAACTTAGGAACAACTATACAACAGACAGCGACCCGGTAAGTTCATCAAGCTTTGAGCTGTAGGTCCACTCTCTGGATCCCCAAAGTTACAACATGATACAGCTGGTCAAAGACACGGCCTCTCGTCTCAAGGACAACAATGTCACCACTGTAGATCAATCCCTGATTCCATAAGAGTTGCATAGATTACAGCTGGTGGACACGGCCGTGAAAGGATAGCTTCAACAAAAACAACTTCCGATGTAGAACATTCTCCCCGTCTCTCTGTGATGCCAATTATACAGCTGGCTATAGAAGCGGCCTCCCTTCTTGATGACTTGCTACCGAATGGCCTCTTCGTGTCAGGTCCCGGAAGGACACACTCACGGAACCTGCCGAAGATCTCCGAGCATTACCTCACGAAAGTGAAGGCAACTCAGCATTCCGAGAGTTTTATCTGAATGTGCGATTTACAACAGAAAAGATCTACGCACACTCAAAGAGTTGAGTGATGATTCTCGGGACCCGTGAAGTTCATGACAATCCCGATACATAACATCTCAAGGACCCAGAAGACGGTCCTAACTCTTTTTTTTAACTCTGAAATCCCCCCCCCCCCCGCCACACATCACCCGCCTTAAAATGTGGACTAGCCACCGAGACGGGGTGGGACAGAGTGGGTACTGTGTTGTCCCTCTGAGACCCACTTGCGTTTCGCGACAGGAGTATATACAACATTAACATCCGAAGCTCCTCATCTGGTACTAGTTAGGTGTGTATGTCATTCCCTTCAGCTGGCAGTGCCACATTTTTGTACAACAATTGGCACTCAATGGATGATGTGGTCAATAGCGCAAACTTCGCCTTTACATTCCAGAACATTTCATGGTGCTTAGTTTCGGCTGTCAACCCGGGAGCAATAGTTGGGACTCAATTACATGATCTACGGGCTAACCATTAGCTATCGTGCGTGCTCTCGACGACCTGTGCACTGGGTAAGCGAAATTTAAGGGGAAACAAATACCTCTTTTTCATGGGAACACAATATTCATGTTATTGTTTGCAAGGGACATAACTCGCCAACGTTTTTTTTTTCTACAGAAGCAATTAGCTGCATTAATTGTTAAATGTTTAATATAATGACACCACTTATTCACAGTTAACACAGTAATTTGACATCCTAAAGTTTCAAATACTTTTACTGCTAAAAATGAAAAAATGTACTTGTTAATGCAATATATACAATGTTTCAACACTGCAAGCTCCGTGCACGATGTTAACGACTGTCACCCCAATGGACGCCCTGATCGCTGGTTTCTCTTCACAACGTGTAAATTATTTCTCTACGTAACGTACTGCACAGATTGTTACGATCGAATGTGCAACATGAAATATATTGTGGATGTGTGTCTGTGTCGCTGGCAGTAGCATATGTATGCGTCTGGGTGTGGATGCAGGTGTGTGTGTGTGTGTGTTGCATGTATTTGCACGCGCATGTGTACGAGTGTGTGTTTGTGTGTGTGTGTGCGCGTGTGCGTTTACATGCACTATGCCATAAATGTCATAATATAACTGTATATATGTATGTATTTGCTTTGTTCACACATGTGACACCTAACACTAACAAACGGAAACGCTCTGTAATATACACAAACAAAAGAAACACACATTACACCTTGTAAATATACATTGATTTGTATGAAATAAACGTTAAAAAAAAAAAAAGATTGTTAAAATGTGTGCTAATTCAGATGCTTGTTTACTTTTTACAAAAAAAAAAAAAAAAAAAAAAAGGAGGAAAGGGAAAAAATGAATGAACCCTTACAAATAAGACAACAAAAAAAAAATAAGCAAGAAGAAAAAGATAACCAACTCCCTTTACTTCTACTATTATTGAACATTACATGTTTGCAATTATATGTACCTGCTATGCTATGCTAACACCATTCCTAGGAATCACAGTCTTGGAAAGTTAAATCATCATCATAACTATTATTATCATTGCTGTTACTATCAGTACTGCTATCATCCTTAGTAGTCAAATGTTTTGTCATCATTATTATTGATGTATTTGGTTTTATTTGCATCATTATTATAGTCACCTTTATGAATATATAACCTCATCTCCCATGTGACCCCCCCCCCCCCCCCTTTTTACATTGCTCATGGTTTGTTTTGTTTGCCTTTGCTGATACAATCACCCTTTGGTTCCAAAAATTATCCTGCCTTTACCATCATTACCAGAGAGTGTTGATGAGGGCATTAGAGTGGTGGGTCCAAATGGTGGGTTTGTGACAATGGAAACAAGAATGGAAAGGAGTATCCTTCTCCCTATCTACTCCCCTTCACATGTAAATACGCCCAATGAATAAGATATGTACACGTCACATACACGCCCACAAACAACGCTCCGTAAACACACCTACACAAATACTAAATACCCAGAACGCATGTAACAACACAAACATTATAAATGCAACCACTTCCCTTTCTGCCTTGTAAACCTCGATGCTGTTTACACCTCCCATTCCCACCATCTTGACACTGTTTATTTGTTGATACTGCTGCCGCCATCTCCGATCGGTTCAGACATTTTATACTGCCAGTTACATCATTACCGAGCCGGGGTGATAGTATTGGAGTTTTAGAGGGAGGCGGCAGGGGAAATAATATCGGTGCACTATCATCATGCGTTTGTTTTTGTAAGGTTTTCCATTCATTGGCACCTTTCCGTCTTGACAGACGATAGTTTGGTACATTGTGCTTCAAAAAGGCTTAATAACTACGATCCATGGCGGTGGCGAGTGTGGCTGGTAAGGCCAATTCCTGCTGCAAATGTTTGCCCACAGTAGGTGCATGTGAAAACATGGTCATTTCCACCATTTTGCACCATCTTACGTCTCTCACGCTCTGTGTGTGCTTTATCTGCAATCATTTTCTCCTTTGTCTTTATTCCATTTCTGATAGTTGCCCTCCATGCAACACGTTCAGTGGCGACTTGCTCCCAATGTGCATTATCAATGCCTGTATCAATCATGTCCCGCTTACACACATCTTTGTATCGTAGTAGAGGCCGACCCTGAGATCTCCTACCTGTCTGTAATTCACCAAAAAAGATGTCCTTTGGTATTCTACCATCATCCATCCTCCTAACGTGTCCTATCCATCTAAGTCTACGAAGACTGAGCATGGAATACACCGTCACACAACCTGATCTTTCCAATACTTCAGTATTTGTGATTTTGTCTTGCCACTTAATACCAAGTATTCTTCGCAGACACCGCATATAAAAGCTGTTTAAACGTTTCTCTTGGCGTGAGTAAGTTGTCCAGGTTTCACTGCCATAAAGAAGAGTACTAAGGACACAGGCTTGGTAGACGAGGACTTTTGTTTTGGCAGTAAGCTTCCTGTTCTCCCAGACTCTTTTTGCTAACATGTTCATTGTTGTTGCTGCCTTGCCAATCCTGATGTTGATTTCCTGATCGAGGGATAATTTGCTATTTACCTCTGATCCTAGATATGTAAAATGGTCTACTATCTCCAGTTCAGCGTCGTCAATAAAGATTGATGGTACCCCATGTGCACCTTGTGACATAATCTGTGTCTTCTTTTTGTTAATTGTTAAACCAAATTCAGAACAAGCATTGGAGAATGCAGATAGTAGATGTTGTAATTCTTCCTCAGAGTGGGTCGTAACCGCAGCATCATCCGCAAAAAGCAACTCTCTGATTAGTACCCTGCTAATTTTGGTCTTGGCCTTCAATCTCTGAGCATTATAGAGGCCACCATCTGAGCGTGAGTGAATGTATATACCATCATCCTGATCACGAAAGGCATATTTCAGTAGAAGTGAAAAGTATATCCCAAAGAGGGTGGGGGGTAGTACACAACCTTGCTTAACTCCACTCTTGATTTCAAACTCTTCTGAAGTTGAGCCATCAAACTTGATTATACCCTTCATGCCTGTGTGGAACGATTCCACAATGGACAGAAGAGTTGGTGGGCAGCCAATCTTCTTTAGAGCTTTGAACAGACCCTCACGACTGACCAAATCAAATACCTTTGTGAGGTCGATGAAGGCAATAAACAGTGGCTGATTTTGTTCCCGGCATTTTTCTTGCATCTGTCGCAATGAAAATATCATATCAATGGTAGACCGGTTCTGACGGAAGCCGCACTGTGATTCGGGGTAGACTTGATCTCCCAGGACTTCAAGTCTGTGCAGGACAATTCTGGCAAATACTTTCCCAATAATACACAGAAGTGAGATACCCCTATAGTTGTTACAGTTGTAAGGTTTTACCCTACAACAAATTCAATGTAGAAATGTCAAAATGTATAAAATATTTGTATTTTTTGCGCATATGTCACCTACACATTCACATGCAACGCTCTGTAAAAACACAAACAATACACTTTGCAACGACTTTAACACTCAATAAAAGTTTTAAAAAAAAAAAAAAGTAACCAACTGCAGTCATTCTGCTTCTGCTTCGACCAGTGATCTGCCAATGGTTGTCAAGTTTTCAGTCTTGAAAATAGCGAATATATTTTAATTGGTTCATTCTTTACATTGCAAACATGGATTTTTATGATGACAGTCCAGGAGAACCACCTTCTAAAACGCACAAGAAACATAAAAAAGAGATGAAACAATAGCAAAACATCGGTCTTTTGTCTCCCAAAACATCGATCAAGCTGAAGTTAAAGATTGGTGGAGAAACCATGGCAACCAAGAATGCCATGTCTGTCGTACAGAGCTGATCTGTTGTGGGAACTCCTGAAGGGAAGGCTTCCAGGAAGGCTGGTACTGATGACGACCACGAGACATCGGATGAGGAGAGGTGGCTGGATGCTCTGGAGAAGGGTCACCTCAACAGCTATGGGGAAATTGGAAAGAAGGACACGGCTTTGTTAACTGCTAGGCAGAAAGCCTTGTTACATGGGAGCCAGTCAGACGTGCTGCTGCAGTTGCCTTCAGGTTACAAAACTGTAGAGCTGACCGATGAACAGAAGAGAAGACGTCAAGAAAAGGCAAGAAGGAGACGGCAACAAGCAAATGAAAAAATTGAAAATGATAAAAATCTAACTGTTGATAAAACTTCTGAAGAAGCAAGACAGCAAGAACAAAAGGGTTGCCAGGGCACGTGGTGGCAAGCGCAGTAACAGCCCTAGAGTTGTGTACAGAAACTCATTGGACAGGATGACAACCTGCATGCCACCTGATGTTGCCTTTCCCCTGGCGCCTCAGACTGCCAAGCCATACCCGCAGGTTGAGCTGTGTGGTGTGGAGGGCTGCCGAAACAAGAAGACCTCCGTCTGCTCCCAGACTTCAGTTCCTGTGTGCAGTTTGCAGTGTTACAAGAGAAACCTGGCCACCTGGGTAGCTTCACAAACTTCAGAAAGCTGTAGTTAGCACACGACACTCATATTCACAAACTTCAGACAGCCATAGTTAGCACACAAAACTAGTATTCACAAACTTCGTACAGTTATAGCTAGCACACAACACTACTTTTCACAAGTTGTGTGCATACACTACATGACACAGGTTTCACAAACTTCAGACCACCTTAGTTAGTGGTAAAACTAGTATCACAGACTGCACGGAAAGGGCTAGCTTTTTCAGTCTAACATTGGTCTGGTTGTGAAGTTTGTGTCTCTCTCTCACACACAAATACAGTAGTTGATTGACACAGCTACGTCTGTGTACGATGTAAATATATTTATGTGAATAAAGTTTAAAATGTTCTGTTGAAAAAAAAAAAAAAAAACACCAACTGCAGTCGGCATGTACACAGAAAATTCATGCTGGATTTCGCTTACTATCAACGTTAAGAACCAAGATTACAGCCACCATGACTTCTTACAAGCCAAGACTAGTTTCTGCGTCACATTTTGCTGTGAAAGAGAAAGTTGCAAATAAGTATAACAACCTGGAAAACTGTTCTCGTCTTCTAGACCCTCGGTGTCTGTCCCTAAAACCACGCTGTTGTCCAGCAACCAGATCTTGCCTGCACCTGAGAACGCAGACAACGATGGAAAACTTAAAGTCAAAAACAAGAAGACAAAGAAGAAGAAGAAACAGAAGGTTGAACATTCTGGGCAGCAAGGACATAAAGAAAATACAGGGGAATCTGTGACATTGTCAACACGTCTTGCAAAAGCTGATCAAACTTTAGTGCAACAGGGGCCAGTTAATGTCAGTTCTGGCAAATCCCCGAAGCGGAAGTTGGAGAAGGACAACACTGATGACAGTGAGTTGGTTAAAAGGGCACGCGGAGATCGGAAGAGGGACAAGCAGGCTGACATCAGGACAGTGTTTGTCGGCAACTGTCCTCTGACCGCAGATAAGAAGAAACTGAAACAGCTGTTCCGTGAGTTTGGAGAAATTGAGACTGTGAGAGTCCGCTGTGCTACTTGAGGGTGGATTTAGCAGCTTTGGCTAAAAAGCATGATAAGAAAAGATCCGTGTTTGTGGGGAACCTTCCTTTCACTGTCAGTGAAGAGGTGATCAGATCCCACTTCAGCGACTGCTGTTGCCACGGAGTAACTACACTATTCTTCTATATCTTTATTGTTCTCCATTGGCAAGTTTGGCTCTAATCGTCTAGCATCCTTCTCAAACATACGAACTGGAACTCTGTAACATAATTGTTCAATTTTGATATATATATAACACTGACAGAATGTCTTAATCTTTAGCTGATGGTTTATTTCTGGCAGCATCTCGTGAAACAGATGACCTGCAGGCATAATAGTGCCATCGCACAGTCTGTCATCCCTACTCACACTCCCTTACTCACCAACGTGAGGATCGTCCGAGACCGGCTGACCAGCTTGGGCAAAGGCATTTGCTATGTGCAGTTTGAGTCCAAGGATTCTGTAGGGCTGGCGTTGAAGCTGCACAAGTCGGAGCTGCCAGGTAGGGAGATTCGAGTTATGGTCTGTGTCAATAAACCAAAGAAGAAGGAGGACCAGACAGCAAAGAAGAGCAGATCCGGCGACAAAGATGGGAAACCCACAGCAAGAAAAATGACCTTCACACCTAGCAATGTCACAAGTTCAAAATTCCAGACTGTTCTGAAGACGAAACGGGAGAAAAGATTTAGAAAAATGAAAAAGAAAAAGAAGAATGCCAAAAAGCAGGATGGGCTTTCTTCTATTTTTGGTGATTTGCCAGCAGCAAGCAAGAAGGTTAAATTCAGTAAGGTGAAGAAAGATCATGCAGGAAAGCACTCCAATAAATCTTTGGGGACGAAAAAGAAGCAAATGCCCAAGGGCAGCTCATTTAAAGGAAAGGGCAACTCATTTAAAGGAAAGGGCAGCTCAATTAAAGGAAAAGGGAAGGGAATAAGTGGTAACAGTAAGCACTGATTAAAGCTGTTTTGTACAGTGAAAAAAAAAAAAGTAACCAACAGCAACAGACAAATGGAGCCTGCTGTTAAAATTCCTACTACAATTGCCTCCATTTTGTAACTAACGCTTCCGTCAGTGTTGCCATCTCCCTTTGATAAAAACCCCCCACCAAAATCGATCCAAAAAAGCACTAAAAAGCACCACAATTTTTGGAAAGCAAAAAAAAAAGCACCAACTGTTTTTATTACAAATGTAACAAGGTAGCACAGTATAATTTATTATTATCACTTCATATTACAATGAAGTTTATTCCAGATCCGCCAAATCCCAATCAGAACTACTTTCGAGCCAAAAAAGCACCAAATTGCAATACTATGTTTTGGGAAATCACTAAAACAAGCACTGGTGGTATTCATTCAAAATGTTATAAAGTAGCACATTATAATTTATTATTATCACTGAATATTAGAATGAAGTTTATTCCAGATCTGCCAAATCCCAGTCAAACAACTCCTCTTCAGTTTCTGTAGCTATTTCCTGCTGTGTTTGCTCCTGCGATGATGAGGATGAGGAGGATGATTGAAAGAAACATGTATATGCCTCCTGTGATCCAATTTTTCGCAGAATATCCTTAGGTAGTTTATAATCATGACAGCATTTGCCATATCTTTTCATTCCATATCTAATAGTCAAAACAGCTGTCAAACTCTTGATGCTCAGTCTGTTCCGCAATTTTGATTTTATAACTCCCATCTGACTGAAAATACGCTCCACGTCCGCATTAGAATGAGGTAAAATGAGCACAGTTAAAGCTAAATCTGTAAGATCTTGGAAAGGATTTTCACCGGTGGCATCCCTGTATGAGGCTATTTCTGCCCACAGTCCAAGTGTGTCAGAGGTCTGTGTCCACTGCATATGATGAAGTTTTCTCCACTGGAAATCGATGCGGGTGAGAGTAGCTGCATCTTCTACAAACATTTTAGCAAGATCCAATATACAGGGCTTCATTGGCTGTAGACATTCACTTCCACTAAGACATGACATGGACTGAAACACTCGAACGTTATCGGGTGTACGTAAACGCAGCTGTGTCAATAGCTCTATTAAAAACTGGATGCACCTTCCACGAATTTCTTTCTCATCGGGAAACTTGTAGTCTGCTATTTCTTTCTCAAACTCATAACCTAGATTGGGATTAGGATCTAAATAATCTTGAATAGCATCGCTTTCTGTTATTTTTTCCCCAGGAATAGCAATCTTTGAACTGATAGAATCAATGAGCTGGACAAGATCGCTGAGTAGTTTTGTTGGATCCTGTATATCTGCTTCGAATGTCTTATTCACACTTTGAACTTCTCGGAGAATATGCTTGAGAAATATGAGATACACATAGTTTTTCATGTCGCTAAACATAGAATGTAGAAGTTCTGCTGTATAACAGCGCTCGTTGAGTCTTGCTACATCAAAATGAGTTCTGAGCTCGACCCACTGCTGCAATATTCTGACAATGGCAGATTGAATGGACATCCATCGTGTCTGGCTTAATTGAACAATCTTCAGCAGATGTGGCCCATCATTTATTGAAGCAAAAAGCTCATGTTCCTGGGCAGACAAGCAGCTGCAGTCTGTGACACTGCCAGCTGAAGGGAATGACATACACACCTAATTAGTACCAGATGAGGAGCTTCGGATTTTAATTTTGTATATACTCCATTGTTTACACCTGTCGTGACAGACGCATTGTCAGTACCGAGTGCAACTAGTCTTTGCAACTCAAATCCATTCTTGTTTAAATAATCTTGTAACGCATTGCATATTGCCTGTGCGTTGCAGTCACTCAGTTCAACTAAATCTAAGTAAGTAACCACAAACTGCTTTCTTGTCTCTGAATAGTACCTAATAGCTACTCCAAGTAGCTTAGTTTCAGAAACGTCATTGCTCTCATCAATCATCTGTATTTACTTTTGCCAATATCAGCTGTCAAGTCTGTTGTGAAATATGGTGCAAGTACATTTGAAATAACTTCTCTGCACTTAGTTCTCCTAAGCTTAGAGTTCTTGCAACCTTTGCTGTCACCAAAGTGTACCTTGCAGAGTTCGCTTAAATGGTCAACAACGCGAAGCGAACAATGGCCGGCTATGAACAAAGACATGCATACTTCTGTTTCTTTGACATCATCTTTCAGTTTGTCAAATGCAATTGTTGTTTGCCTTTGTGTACTGAATGGTTGTTCGGCTTTCTGATGTTTCGTTGTATTATTGTGCCTCTCAATATCATTTAGCCTGGCTGTAATTGAACATTTGCAATATTTGCAAAAACACACTCGTGTCACTGAGCCACTGTTCTCTGAAATGTTGACATTATTTCTTGCTCATGGTGAAACACAAATAAGCTTAAATGAAAGGATAATGTAGACACCACAAAATTATGAACTCGATTACAAGCTAATGTATTGACGTTTGGACTTGTCTGCAAGTTGGCGTCGCTTTCAGCTAAATCGTATTAAAGGGAGTTAAATTAGTTGAATATTGCGCTGGCAGTAACATATGTATGCGTCTGGGTGTGGATGCAGGTGTGTGTGTGTTGCATGTATTTGCACGCGCATGTGTATGAGTGTGTTTGTGTGTGTGTGTGTGCGTTTACATGCACTATGCCATAAATATCATAATATAACTGTATATATGTATGTATTTGCTTTGTTCACACATGTGACACCTAACACTAACAAACGGCAACGCTCTGTAATATACACAAACAAAAGAAACACACATTAACCTTGTAAATATACATTGATTTGTATGAAATAAACGTTAAAAAAAAAAAAAATATTGCGCGGTAATGTACTAAGACTGTTTTACTCCCTCGCTTCAGTTCAAATTCGGCTTTTTAGTGTTCTCAAAATGATTTTTAAAGTAATTTTTACCAACCCCCAAAAAGCTTCAAAAACATTTTGCGAAGCACTAAATTTGCGCAGGCGCGCTAAAAGCAAAATTTTCGCACTAAATGACTTGAAAAAGCACTAAATTTAGTGCGAAAAGCACTAAAATGGCAACACTGCACCTCCCACGTTCCCTCACCTCCCACCTCACCCATCTCTCACCTTACCATGTCGGTTATCTATTTGTCACTATTGCCACAATTTTAAAAAGCACCACAATTTTTGGAAAGCAAAAAAAAAAAGGACCAACTGTTTTTATTACAAATGTAACAAGGTAGCACAGTATAATTTATTATTATCACTTCATATTACAATGAAGTTTATTCCAGATCCGCCAAATCCCAATCAGAACTACTTTCGAGCCAAAAAAGCACCAAATTGCAATACTATTTTTTGGGAAATCACTAAAACAAGCACTGGTGGTATTCATTCAAAATGTTATAAAGTAGCACATTATAATTTATTATTATCACTGAATATTAGAATGAAGTTTATTCCAGATCTGCCAAATCCCAGTCAAACAACTCCTCTTCAGTTTATGTAGCTATTTCCTGCTGTGTTTGCTCCTGCGATGATGAGGATGAGGAGGATGATTGAAAGAAACATGTATATGCCTCCTGTGATCCAATTTTTCGCAGAATATCCTTAGGTAGTTTATAATCATGACAGCATTTGCCATATCTTTTCATTCCATATCTAATAGTCAAAACAGCTGTCAAACTCTTGATGCTCAGTCTGTTCCGCAATTTTGATTTTATAACTCCCATCTGACTGAAAATAAGCCTCACGTCCGCATTAGAATGAGGTAAAATGAGCACAGTTAAAGCTAAATCTGTAAGATCTTGGAAAGGATTTTCACCGGTGGCATCCCTGTATGAGGCTATTTCTGCCCACAGTCCAAGTGTGTCAGAGGACTGTGTCCACTGCATATGATGAAGTTTTCTCCACTGGAAATCGATGCGGGTGAGAGTAGCTGCATCTTCTACAAACATTTTAGCAAGATCCAATATACAGGGCTTCATTGGCTGTAGACATTCACTTCCACTAAGACATGACATGGACTGCAACACTCGAACGTTATCGGGTGTACGTAAACGCAGCTGTGTCAATAGCTCTATTAAAAACTGGATGCACCTTCCACGAATTTCTTTCTCATCGGGAAACTTGTAGTCTGCTATTTCTTTCTCAAACTCATAACCTAGATTGGGATTAGGATCTAAATAATCTTGAATAGCATCACTTTCTGTTATTTTTTTCCCAGGAATAGCAATCTTTGAACTGATAGAATCAATGAGCTGGACAAGATCGCTGAGTAGTTTTGTTGGATCCTGTATATCTGCTTCGAATTTCTTATTCACACTTTGAACTTCTCCGAGAATATGCTTGAGAAATATGAGATACACATAGTTTTTCATGTCGCTAAACATAGAATGTAGAAGTTCTGCTGTATAACAGCGCTCGTTGAGTCTTGCTACATCAAAATGAGTTCTGAGCTCGACCCACTGCTGCAATATTCTGACAATGGCAGATTGAATGGACATCCATCGTGTCTGGCTTAATTGAACAATCTTCAGCAGATGTGGTCCATCATTTATTGAAGCAAAAAGCTCCCTGTACTTTGCTTGACGAATACTTGAGTGAGAAAACCAGTTATATGCTTATCTAATCATGAACTCTATGTTCCTGGGCAGACAAGCAGCTGCAGTCTGTGACACTGCCAGCTGAAGGGAATGACATACACACCTAATTAGTACCAGATGAGGAGCTTCGGATTTTAATTTAGTATATACTCCATTGTTTACATCTGTCGTGACAGACGCATTGTCATTACCGAGTGCAACTAGTCTTTGCAACTCAAATCCATTCTTGTTTAAATAATCTTGTAACGCATTGCATATTGCCTGTGCGTTGCAGTCACTCAGTTCAACTAAATCTAAGTAAGTAACCACAAACTGCTTTCTTGTCTCTGAATAGTACCTAATAGCTACTCCAAGTAGCTTAGTTTCAGAAACGTCATTGCTCTCATCAATCATCTGTATTTACTTTTGCCAATATCAGCTGTCAAGTCTGTTGTGAAATATGGTGCAAGTACATTTGAAATAACTTCTCTGCACTTAGTTCTCCTAAGCTTAGAGTTCTTGCAACCTTTGCTGTCACCAAAGTGTACCTTGCAGAGTTCGCTTAAATGGTCAACAACGCGAAGCGAACAATGGCCGGCTATGAACAAGACATGCATACTTCTGTTTCTTTGACATCATCTTTCAGTTTGTCAAATGCAATTGTTGTTTGCCTTTGTGTACTGAATGGTTGTTCGGCTTTCTGATGTTTCGTTGTATTATTGTGCCTCTCAATATCATTTAGCCTGGCTGTAATTGAACATTTGCAATATTTGCAAAAACACACTCGTGTCACTGAGCCACTGTTCTCTGAAATGTTGACATTATTTCTTGCTCATGGTGAAACACAAATAAGCTTAAATGAAAGGATAATGTAGACACCACAAAATTATGAACTCGATTACAAGCTAATGTATTGACGTTTGGACTTGTCTGCAAGTTGGCGTCGCTTTCAGCTAAATCGTATTAAAGGGAGTTAAATTAGTTGAATATTGCGCTGGCAGTAACATATGTATGCGTCTGGGTGTGGATGCAGGTGTGTGTGTGTGTTGCATGTATTTGCACGCGCATGTGTATGAGTGTGTGTTTGTGTGTGTGTGCGTTTACATGCACTATGCCATAAATGTCATAATATAACTGTATATATGTATGTATTTGCTTTGTTCACACATGTGACACCTAACACTAACAAACGGCAACGCTCTGTAATATACACAAACAAAAGAAACACACATTACACCTTGTAAATAGACATTGATTTGTATGAAATAAACGTTTAAAAAAAAATATTGCGCGGTAATGTACTAAGACTGTTTTACTCCCTCGCTTCAGTTCAAATTCGGCTTTTTAGTGTTCTCAAAATGATTTTTAAAGTAATTTTTACCACCCCCCAAAAAGCTTCAAAAACATTTTGCGAAGCACTAAATTTGCGCGGTCGCGCTAAAAGCAAAGTTTTCGCACTAAATGACTTGAAAAAGCACTAAATTTAGTGCGAAAAGCACTAAAATGGCAACACTGCACCTCCCACGTTCCCTCACCTCCCACCTCACCCATCTCTCACCTTACCATGTCGGTTATCTATTTGTCACTATTGCCACATATCAGTCACTGACACATAGCAGACTGAGAAAGGCTGAAGGGAGCTTCCCTAAAAGATGCACCGAAATGTACAATTATAGAGTGCACAGGGAAACTAGGGAAGCGTCACGAAAAACGTCACTAGGAGTTAGACTTGGGCTGCCGTCCTGTTCGGACGCAGCATGTCTTTTGAGCATGGCTAACAGTCAGTTATGCCGCTCTTTGTGTTAATTCAGTGTGTGTATTCTCAAGTGTTTCGTTGTGGAGCGATTGGGTTTGTCGACATGTGACAGGAGTCGTCAGATTAAAGTCTGCAAGATATAAAATAATATCGTCTTGTAAAGGTTTGTTGCAGTAGCAGTTTCTTGGTTGTCGTTTTATATTTCAAGTATAAGGAGCGATGAAATGTTTGAATAGACAGAAACGTATTAGTCCTCATGCCCTTAGACGAGTCGTCAACAACACTTCGTGACAAATGGGGTCTTGTACCGGTAGTAATTATTAACTGAACTCGAGATTTATTATCAATTTATGACATTGTTGCAGTAATCTAACGAATCGAGCCATATACTTGAGAAGGCCAAGGTCGTCATCATAAAAGATCGATTACGTCATTATATATAATTGATTTTGGTGATGTAGTCTCGAACCAAATAGCCAATTCTGAGCAGTACACAAAACATCCGGAAAGTATCTTACGATTTTAGTTCAAAGAACTGTTCAACTAATATTTAATCGCAGTTTGTTTGATGGATCAAGTAAGGAAAATTAACAAATGTCATATTCAGTAACGGAGGAAATGATGTACAAACATTCATACGATAATGAAAACTCAACTGACAAAATTTGCTTGAATAAACAACAAATTGACAGTATTATTTACGCAAGTTCTCAACATGCAATTATATTCATCTACATAAATATTTCAGGTTTCCAACGACACGAATATAATAACGTTATCTAATATCTCGTCAGAAATTATTGTTGGTTCTGAAGATACAATATTTTGATTACAGTTATCAAAGATTTGAAAAATTGAACTCAGATCACGATACCTTTTGTATTTGATCATATGCAGATACTATTCGTTTGCACAGATACAGGAAGATTTGATTAACAAAAATTCAATCGACATATAAACTGTGGTAGTCATAGTTGTGTTAAGAGGAAGGAGAGCGTACATGGACTATGCTGTTACTCATTTCAAATTGAGTTTAAATGTTGTTCGACAGTATGCGAAAGTCTCGACTGTGATCAGCCGTATTACTAGTTCATCATTTGTATCCGTATTGATTGTCCTCATTTACTTCGGATGCTGACCTGGTCTTAACAGGCACTCTGAAAAGAGGCAACTACCGATCACCTGATCGTAACTTGTAAAAAGATGCATGTTAATAACATGGCATTGAACTGTTTGTTCACAAGACAGATTCCGTATGCTCCGGTTCACATTTTTACCTCAAATACTTGACCCTGTATACGTCAAGAAAGAAGATAAACAGTCAGTTAACAGAGGAATTATATACGCGGTTTTACAAGAACGTTCGCAAGAAATTTCTTGAATTACAACGACACAAGATTAGCATTTGTAAACAGTCGAAATACACTGAACGTTGAAAGTTTCAGTAATCAAAATTGAATTCCTGGAAACGATGGGTTGTATGAAATTCAAACTGGTACGTGAACATTGAGAATTGAACATTTGAATGAAATCAAGTGAATCTTATTTCGAGATCATGAACAAATTTCTCAGAACATATTGTTTATTCAGACATTATGAAGAAAAAAAACAATTCGTGCGTACAGAAAAGTACAGTATTTACAATGATTTTCAAGAAACCAAATGAATTACATACACGAAACAGTCTACATTCAATTATGAAGCTGAAATCATGGCCAGGATACGCAATCACACGTTATCAAGTTACAAATCTGGTTCAATACATTGTCAAAAGTCGATACATATTTCTTTGGCTACATTATCAAATCTGAGAGATATCAATGCATATTTCAACTTTAAGGATATTTTTATATTTCATCGTACTACTTTTGGGAAATTACTCAAAGACATTGAATCACCAAATCTGCAAATCAATATTCGAGATCAGAAGAAGTTCCAATTAACATATTCAACATAGACTAGAATTTTCAAATAAGACCAATCGATCGCTTTGGATACATCGTTCGAAACTTCGCTATATCAATGTCCGATTATTCAATCATGAAATTTACTTCAATCGTTCTATACAGTGGAATATTCGTTTTAGGAAAAAATCAACCTTGAGAAACAGAACTTATGGAAACGTACACTAAACGTCATTAAGAAAAATTACATCTTAAAAAAAATATACTTCACTTGAAACATTGTGAATTGAAATCATAATACAACCAACACTGACTAGTCTACATGCAGTCGAGATCAAGCTAAAATCGTGAGCAGATTTTACTGGTTGCTCAAGGCCGAGATACTCAGTCATTCATTACCAAATCACGAATTTTTTTGGCTACATTTTCAAATCCGAGGAATGTCCATATTTTAACGTTTTGCCCAAAAACATTGAATCGCCAAACCCGCGGATGATTACTCATCCACGTCCATTAGGTCAACCGTGCTCCTTTATATCGAGTCTAGAAGAAATTCCGATCGTGTTCAGGATAGGCGATAACTTTTCCAGCAGGGCAAGTCAGTCGCCCGAATCGATGATACAACGTTTGAGACCTACTTTATATGGATGCCCAATTACCCAGTCATTACAATCAGTCGTCGGTATTGGAATATCGAATACTAGAGGACAAACTTCTGTGTCAACGATGGATAACAATTCAATAACAAATTAGAAATACACGACGTTGTTAAATTGAGTGAAAACATACAGGGATTTGGTCGAAAAAACTTATCAGAATGAAATCTAGATACTAAAATATGAATGACATTTAAAAACGGCTAATACACCTGAAAGTTAAGGGATAATTTAATTTAATTTACATCGTCATGAATAAAAGAATGTCATGTTGTTCTCACGTGAATCCAGCACGTGATTAAGGTTGTTCATGAGTTCAATGATAGGAAACTAAGTGAATGGTGTTTATTTGTTGTATCCGTTGGTGATGGTCATTTAATCTGTTGTATTTGTGCTAAATGTTAGTATAAAGATCCGTACATATTGGTTTTAGACTATGCATGTGGTCTTACAAATTAGTTTTGATTTACTGCTTGATCATACGCAAAGGTTTGTCAATTGTTGTTATAATAAAGGTACAGAGGAAAACACACGTGATGTGAGGGTGCAGTGAGGTGTACTGGGGTAGAAGCAACTCCCCTGAGCGGATGTAACAGTACACTAGAATTGTACCAAGATATGTGAAGGCAGTCAATATCATACCGACATATCATCGTCAGAAAGTTAAAGATGATTTATGGATACTAACTTATATGGTTATGTCAGCAATTTTACAGGCACCGATGGGTAGATTAAAGCATGATGAGTTAGCTTCTCTACATACAGGTATGAGCATTGGGCAATGATACCACATTACAACAGTCGATTGAAGAAGAAGATTTATCATGTTGGAGTATGAAGAGTATTAGTTTATTAGAATATTTACGGAAATATGATTGGTTAGGTGATCATTATTTACACAAAGAGAGCTGGTGCTATTATGACGTTGCTGGTTGAATGAATTATATTGTTGTATTATTGGTACGGCACTTAATAATATTAGAAATATCCCTTAAATTAGAATGTGATCAGCGACAGCCTCTACCTCACCTACAGCCATTAAATGAGAATGCAAGATATATACAGAACCAGCGACAACGAGGATCGGCAACTGATACAGACAGCATGATACCGATTGATACTCTCGTCCACAACTCCGGGTTTTGACCTAGAGTGAGGACATTAGGGACTAATGGTATCATTAGTTGGTACCGGCCCTCCCATAGGCCGGCCACATGACGCTCACCGTGGGTGTGAGCAGGAGGGCATGCCCATCAGTAATTTTTTTTTTTTTTGAGGGTTATTAACGGGAACCATAATGTCATGTTCAGCAATTGATACTTAGGTTGTCAGTGATGCTATTTGTCATGGGTAATGAATGTATATGAATTAAATGATAATATCATTTAATTTGTAGGGTGGGGGGCATAATGCCACATATCAGTCACTGACACATAGCAGACTGAGAAAGGCTGAAGGGAGCTTCCCTAAAAGATGCACCGAAATGTACAATTATAGAGTGCACAGGGAAACTAGGGAAGCGTCACGAAAAACGTCACTAGGGGTTAGACTTGGGCTGCCGTCCTGTTCGGACGCAGCATGTCTTTTGAGCATGGCTAACAGTCAGTTATGCCGCTCTTTGTGTTAATTCAGTGTGTGTATTCTCAAGTGTTTCGTTGTGGAGCGAATGGGTTTGTCGACATGTGACAGGAGTCGTCAGATTAAAGTCTGCAAGATATAAAATAATATCGTCTTGTAAATGTTTGTTGCAGTAGCAGTTTCTTGGTTGTCGTTTTATATTTCAAGTATAAGGAGCGATGAAATGTTTGAATAGACAGAAACGTATTAGTCCTCATGCCCTTAGACGAGTCGTCAACAACACTTCGTGACAACTATGTGGATGTACATTTATCCCTTCAGCGAGGATCTGTCGCTCATTAGGTTGCGGTAGATTCAAATTTGGATCATGAGCAGACACGAGAAATCTTATGGAGAACGTTATGAGAAAATATAAGCTGAAGAGTTTGGTGACAACTGACAACATTGAGGGGAAAATAACAAGGGGAAGGCAGAGAAGTAAATATCTAGACGTCTTGGCCACATGGCGTAAAGGAGACAAACACACAGAGCTGATCCACGATTCAGGTGATCGTGTGAGATGGCTAGACATGACCACGCTAATCGGCATGGCACATAATAATCGTGAGATTAGAATGTCTGTGTGCCTGTCATGATCAAGTGCTTTATGGGCGAGGACGTTTCTGTACACCACTTGATCTCCAACAGAGTGTTTCTTCATTGGCTTCTCGTACGGAGCTCTTGTCTATCTTCACGCTGTTTAACTTGATGTTCTCGGAATGTGGTCAGAGTTGCAGTCACATCCATCCCTTGAGTCATTTACTCGTCCGCTTCCCTGAGGGCGTTCAAGATGTCAGTCTGTCCATTACTTGTCCTGCTTTTACCTTTTCTGCTTTCCCTTTTCTGCTCCAGCATGGGAACCGAGTAGTTGTGCTTTTTGTTTTGTGTATTTCGTTGTTTTATCTATCTGTGATGTCCTGTCCTTGACAAAGATTCTGAGAATCGAAACGTCGGCCGTCATGTGTGTCGTATTGTACGCTTTTGTCTGTATTTATTTTATTATTCATTTTATATATTTATTGATTACTTCTGATTTTGGATTTTCACCTGTATTCCGGTATACGATGGATCTCCTTGTAAGGTATGGGCAACGTGTTTGTGTTTAGTACGTTTCTTCTCTCAGGAGCTAAATATACCTATTTGTTTCCAATTCATATCATTACCTATCCGCTCCTCGCAGCAGCCAAACACACAACACTGTCTGCTCACTTGTTTCCTCTTACACCCGCGGGCCGTGGCACAAAAATGTAACATTCAGGAAGGTTCCGGTTAACGTCGGGGTTACGTTCTTGGAAAACGCGACTGTAAGTGAACTGACGTATAGCGAAACACTATTTCCCATAGAATTAAATGAAATACTGTGTATTATACACTGTTTATTTTGATGGTTGTTGATATTTATTGGATAAATAGAGGTGGGTTGGAGGGCGAGTGGTCGAGTTATTCGGACGTAGAGGCATTAAAACATCGATTCGCTCCAAACCTATCATTAGCACTACTAGTACTGTGCTCTCACCCGCTTTCTTAGCTAGATCTTCATATAGAGTCTTTGCTTTCTCTTGGATAACCATCTTGCTCACAGGCATATTCCGTTGGTTCTGGTTTTCAATCCAGACGACCAACAGCGCTTCCATGTTCTCCATAAGAGTACTTCTGGTACGAGTGATCTTGGAAGCACTCAAAGGGGTTATGTTTTTAGCACCCTCTTTGATTTTGTCAGCACCTGCACGAATTATCATTACCGTGGTTGGAGGTAACCATAGACTTTACAGATATCAACAGCCCGATCGCCAGTCTCAAAACGACGTAACACATCTAACTTCACCTCAAGAGTAACACTTTTCCTGGTTCTCTTACAACCAGACACACTATCAGCACTTACTGTGCGCTTTGAAATCATAATTATGGGTGACGACACGATAAACTCCTGGGAAAACGCACTGCACAAAATGTAAAATGGCGACGATAAAGCAGCACAGCAACACAGGTCACGATGTTATGGCGCAACGTAGCGACGTAAAGTGAAGTTATGCCCCATTGTGACAACGGCGTTATAGCGAAACGACGTAAACCGAAGTGACGTATAGCGGGCCCTTCCTGTGTATCCTATTTATGCATAATGGCGCAATCATAGAGCTGTCGGAATGAACTCTCACATTTGGTTTTGTGATATGGTAGTGGTCAGAGCTTTGTGGTGTCAGCCAGGAAGCCAAAAGTAAACATCAGTAAAAATGTGTTGCCAACCAAAGCGGCTATGACACGGCCCAGTATTATAATCATTATCAACATCATCATCATAGGTCATACCAGTAAGTGTGAGGGAATCACATGATCACCAGTCATGCCGCAATGCGTACATTATCTATCACACCTTGAAACCACCTACCTTGTGATCTTCCTCTGATCCATCTACCGATACACTTCCCGACATAATGATCTTTTCAAAACGTTCACGTCTTCTAACATGTCTACAATATTTCACGTCTTCTTGCATGTCTACAATATTTCAAGTCTTCTTGCATGTCCACAATATTTCACGTTTTCTTACGTGTCCATAATATTTCACGTCTTCTTACATGTTCCACGCAGTAAACAGCTTTTGGGTACTGTATAAAGTGAGAATACAGTATCAGTTATCAGTTGGGTTATCTTCATTGCACTCCGGACAGGTCCATAGGTGCTCAGATCCTCCCCCCAGCATAAGCATCATCGTTCGGTGGCTAATTGTGCCAGTTCTGTGTTGGTTGGCGAGGCGCCTTCTTTTCCCGATGTACCTCTCGCGTCTTACTCCCAAGTCTTTCATTCTGGACAGCGATGTGAATTCACTGACGTCAAAGTCTTCTGTTCTCGACATGTCTTTAAGGACGTTAATAACATCGGCACGATCCATGGGCTGGCCATCTACAGGGGGTGCAGAGCCAGCCAGTTTATCAGTTCGTTCATTTCCCTCGACTCTCGCATATCCCGGGACGAAGATGAAGGTGACTTTACGGACAACAGACTTCCTCAGCGAATACAGAATACAGAATACAGATGTACTTGTATATTGTATTGTCCGGATTCTTCTATAATTGTTCTGGTTATTTTTAATGTGCCGTTCTCCCTGGCGAAGATGTTAACAACGTTGTTCGTAATTCCATATACTCATCGTGGGAAACACAGCTGCGCGAGATTCGGCAGCGTATCGCGTGCGTTGGTTACTTACGGAGGGTATGTGAGCCAGTCGTTGAAAAAGCAATGGCAAACTACTGAACGTAAAACTTGCCAAGACATCAACAGCAGCTGAAAAATGCTGGTGTTGACTGCAAAGTCCTGTAAAGGATATGCGGGGGAAAAATAGTTTAATGCCGTGTTAATGGGGTTCTCGTTTGTTCAGACGCGCTACCCGGTTGACTACGGAAACTCTCTGACTCTTTGTGTAAGGAGAAAGTACTTATCTGGGAACTCACAGTGAAACAAAGGAGATGTTAGCCACGCGGGAATTTTATATATTCTTCCCTGGATAAGAACACATAAAAATACAGGTCGTTAAGCGGCCTCAGAGAGAGAGAGAGAGAGAGAGAGAGAGAGAGAGAGAGAGAGAGAGAGAGAGAGAGAGAGAGAGAGAGAGAGAGAGAGAGCCAGAACCAGAACGAGAGAGAAGAGCGTAGAAAACTCTCACGCCCATATATGCTCATTCATACATAAAGCCAAGCACACACAGCTCGTTCACATACACACCCACACACCAACAAACACACACATATTTATATATAAATACACATACATGCATACACGCACACACTCACACATGTCATTTGGAGGTGACATGTTCAAATCCCGGTGAGTAACTATAGCTTTCAATAGTTATGTTGTCTAGTGCGTCCTCTAATCTCTACTTCCTTCTTCTCCTTCTATGAGTGCCAAACAATACTATGTGCGTTTATTTATGAACTCTGTAGTGGAAAGAACTTGCTACAAGATAACAAAGATGCGAACAAAGCCCTCAAAGGATGTGGGTACTCAATCTCCGGATTCATCAGCATCAAGTTATTAGCACAGCGATGCCTTTTATTGGCTCTTTTTTTCGCATATCCTTTACAGGACATCGCTGTCAACACCAGCATTTTACCGCTGTCGTTGATTACTTGGCAATATTACGCTCAGTAGTTTGCCATTGCTTTCTGAGCGGCCGGCTCACTTATGCCGTAAGTTACCATATTGGCTCTACGGTTTTATATTTTGCATGGCGCTGTTAGTACGCCATTTGCAATTCCACCCACCGTGTTCGAGATACAGCCGCGGGCGATTTAGAAGCAGGTCGCCTTGCTGCTGGTTTTCATACAATGGTATGAGCTCTCGTCGTTCAGAAAGCAACGGGAAACTACTGAACGTAAACTTGCCAGGAATCTCACACTGCCAGAAAATGTTGGAGTTGACTGCGACGTCATGTAAAATACATGCAACTAACATTTTAATATAATTTTACCAGGTGTTTTAATAACGAACAGTGCCTTGTTAACTGACTGTACCTTAACAACCGACAATGGATGTTCGTCCATCACGAATGATGAGGACCATTCATTCATTGCATCTTTTGATTTGATGAAGAACGAATGACTTGCGCTTTAGTTTGGATTATAGTGAGGTAGTGGTTGCGCAAATCCGTCGACCTCACTCTCTCGCCTGCGTCCATCTGGTACCAGTGGCGAGCATGGCAAGACGACTGGAGACGGACACATGTGCAGTGGACGTTAGGCGGCCACACGCCAGTTATCCCTGGATATTTGCTGTCGAAACATATGGTAGCCTTATGGAGCAAATCCTACGAGAACCTTCAAACCCTTACGACAGCATCTTCTACTGATGGGATCAGCCAGATATCAAACGGACAGACAGGAAAATCGCCAGAACAGATCACACACACACATGCGACCAACGAGATTTCGCTCGCAGGAGATATTGCTCGTCTAAATTGCGGGAAAATCTCCGTCTAGAGCTGAGTCTCAGCAGTTCACAAAGCGTGTGACTACTGAACAGACGGACTATTCACGCACACGCAGGTCAAGAGCAGCATCGCTAAAGCGCACCCTCCCGGTATAAGGTGATATATGCAAAACCACTGGACGCCTACCGACGAGCTTTCAAGCTACGCCGGCAGGACTGACCGAAAAGCTATACCAGCTTACCGACTGCAGGCCCACTACTCATCGAGAGAGAGTGGGCGCTTATCGAGACTTTGTAGTACGGTCGTACAAATTTGCTCTTTTGCCCGCTCAAACCACGACCCTAGCTGCACGATGCGGTTACATTCTCGAAACGCCTGCCTCGCTAACTTGTGTTGGCTGGGAGGATCCCAGTTTGGTGCACCTCACACATCCATCCGAGACAACGAACGCTAGACTCGGGACTGATCTTGTGAACCAGACCAGCCCTCATAATAATTAACAGATAATGTCATTATTTACAGACACTACCTTATTAACACACATCGTCTTATTAACAGACTGTGCCTTATTAACATTAAACATCTTATTAACAAACAATGCCTTCTTAATATTCAACGTCTTATTAACAGGCAATGACTTATTAACAGACATTGCTATTATTAACATTCGCTTTATAACAGACAATGCCTGATTAACAGATAACGTCTTATTAACAGACAATGCCTTATTAACAGAAAGTGCCTTATTAACTTAAAGTTCCTTATTAACAGACAGTGCCTTATTAACAGACATCTGTTAGTTAGTTAGTTAGTTAGTTAGTTAGTTAGTTAGTTAGTTAGTTAGTTAGTTAGTAGCGGTTCCAACTTCACGGCAAAGGGTTGTCTCACAATGCCCCGTTCCTGTGCCAGTGAATATCACACTAAATGATCCCGACTGCCTCATGTGAAAAGTGGAACAGACAGGAGCTTCGACAAACCAACAGCCCGCACATAGGTTTACATATATTATAGACATCATTTAACAGACAAAATACCTTATTGACAAACAACGTCTTATTAACAGACTCTTCCGGTCTTTGTGTGCTGTCTTGAGTTTTGATCTGGTTACATCCTCCTCCTCCTCCTCCTCCTCTTCTTCTTCTTCTTCTTCTTCTTCTTCTTCTTCTTCTTCTTCTTCTTCTTCTTCTTCTTCTTCTTCTTCTTCTTCTTCTTCTTCTTCTTCTTCTGCGTTCATCCGGAGAGATTTTATTCCAGACGTGATTGCGTTGTGCCTGTTTACAGCAGAGCTGCGTTCTTGCGCCATTAGGCCGACACATCCGACTTCTGCGGGCATTTGTTGACCGCGTTAACCTTCCCGTGGGTTACATGCTTATAACTGCTCCGCCAATATAAAGTTCCAGTACCGCTGGTTTCTGAGCTGGAGAGGGGAAGGCGAACTCATCTACACAGACCCCGCTAAGACGATACTTTGGTGCCGGGTCTCTGCACCAACCTGACTCCGATGGATGTTTGGATGCAGTCCTTTTAAGGCCTCAGAGGTCTTCGTGGATTGTGCAGCGGACTGTAGAGTTAAAATGTGTAGTCATCCAGAAGATTCACAATCAGCAACAACAGCAACAACAACGACAACATCATCAACAACAACCGCAACGTGTTGTGACAAATAGGGACTGGATGCTACATAGTAGAGCATGCAAAGTGTGTTCTAATTAATGATAGCAGAATTCTTCATTTCATCTTGGCGTTTTGAAATAAACAGATCTCAGGCTGTCATGTCAGCCTTTTGTTTTGTGATAAATACATCTGTTATATTTATGCCAGCTTTGTGTTTGGTGATAAATTAATGGTGATAAATTGTGTTTGGTGATAAATAAAAGCGTGGTATGCTTTTGCATCGGTCCGCGGTTGTTTTTAGCGTGAATTACGTGTTCGGAACGATGGCGGCCGGCTGTTGCTGGATTGACTGGTTTGCCTTTTCGGTTCACGAGTACTTTTTTCAGGAACCTCCTGGGAGTCGGCGCTGTAGCTACGGAGTTCGTGCTTTGTGCGGTGCTTTCGGTGGGTCGCCCTGCGGAAAGAGACTGAGCCATATGGGATAAAACCCGGGTCAATGAAGTCTTTCTGGTGACTGCCGTTTCCATCGACGATGAACTATTTTTCGTGGAGGACTTTTGTGTTGGCATTCTGGCGGCGGCATTTGGCACAGTGTACCTGTGCGGGCTGTTGGCTTGCCGACACTCCTGTCTATTCCATTGTTCACATAGGGCAGTGAGGAGCATTTTGTGTGATATTCACTGGCACAGGAACGGAGCAATATAGGGACGACCCGTTGCCGTGAAGTTGGAACCGCGACTAACTAACTAACTAACTAATCTCTCATCTTTATTCCAGCATTATGTTTGGTAATAAATACATCTATCATCGTTATGCCAGCTTTTTGTTTGGTGATAAATAGATCTATCATCTGTATGTCAGCTTTATGTTTGGTGATACATAAATCTGTCATCTTTATGACAGCTTTATGTTTGGTGATAACTAGATCTGTCATCTGTATGTCAGTATTATGTTTGGTGATAAATAAATATGTCATCTTTATGACAGCTTTATGTTTGGTGATAAATAGATCTGTCATCTGTATGTCAGTATTATGTTTGGGGATAAATAAATCTGTCATCTTTATGACAGCTTTATGTTTGGTGATAAATAGATCTGTCATCTGTATGTCAGAATTATGTTTGGTGATAAATAAATCTGTCATCTTTATGACAGCTTTATGTTTGGTGATAAATAGATCTGTCATCTGTATGCCAGCTTTATGTTGTGTGATAAATACGTGTCATCTGTATGCCAGCTTTATGTTTAGTTATAAATAAATCTGTCATATGTATGTCAGCTTTATGTTTGGTGATAAATAGATTTGTCATATGTACGCCAGCTTTATATTTGGTGATACATAGAATCTGTCATATTCCAGCTTTATGTTTAGTGATACATAGATCTGTCATATTCATGTCATCTCTATGTTTGGTGGTAAATAAATCTGTCATCGTTATGCCAGATTTATGTTTGATAATAAATAGATCTGTCTTCTGTATGCCAGCTTTATGTTTGGAGATAAATAAATATGTCATCTTTATGCCATCTTTATGTTTTGTTGTAAATACATCTGTCATCTTTATGCCAGCTTTATGTTTGGCAATTTTTATAGTGTCGTTGAATGTCGTCTAAGGAATAGAACTCACTTCTTCATAACTGACGCGTTCCACAATTCCCACACACCGAGTGGGGGGTTCACAATCAGCCACAGACAATGTGGAAGCCGACCGCCCTACGTTGATAATTCCATGGGGACATTAGGACGCGCAAGCCCCTCTACCACTATACAGCGGATACACAACAGAGGGGTTGTGCATTTTCATACTCACTGATATTTGTGTCTTGAGTCTAAGATGTTGTGTCGTTCAACACCTGCCTATTCTTGCGGGCGCCATGCCTTCTGTCAGTCTAGCTTAGGAAAACGTAGTGAATGTCCAATTTCTTTGGAACAGACTAACAGTTCCAACGACCAATTCAACTGTTGCAAAGTTTCGAGGTGTTTTTTATTCTCGTTTTCAGGTTCTAAAAATCCTACATGAAAATAAATATACTACACACAATAAGGAAATCACTACTCACTCCATCCCAACGTTTAAACCTCCATTATTTCCCCTTTGCACTTCGAGCTCTTCCGCTGGCTTCATGCCTCGTGCTATCACGAAGTCATTGTGTTAGTAATACTGTTTTTCAACGCCTGCATAATATCTGTGTTCGTGGAATGTCACAGCTCTTGATTCCACCCACACTTCTTTCTTTGACGTCTGCTCGCTTTGAACATAAGCGTAGTCCATACACGCAATACTACTTTTGTTGCACCGGATTGATTTTCCGTATTCCGTATTATTCCGTATTCCGTATTATTCCGTATTATCCATATTTACCTTTCCGTATTATCTGTGTCCGGTCTCCCTGGCCTAGTGGTAACGTCTTTCTCCGTAATCCCGTATATTCTCGTGAGTAACGTAACCTGCGCGAGAATCGGTAGCGGTTCTCGCCGCGTTGATAACTTAGGGGTATGTGAGCCGGTCGCTCAGAAAGCAAATGCAAACTACTGAGCGTAATCTTGCCTAGTACAAAAACAGCAGCTGAAAAATGCTGATGTTGACTGCAACAGTCTGTAACGGATATGGAAAATAAATATCTGTGTCCCTCGCCATCGGGCGAACCCACTCCGACTTCTGAGTAATTTATGTCTCCAAATCAAGGACAAGAAGTCAACAATTTTTTCCAACTGACCGGTGTAGGGGTTGAATCCGCTGCCTTGACATCAGCACATCGAAAGTTTCAAAGAAAGCGCTCTTATCCATTTGGCCATGCTAACTCCCATCCCACACTCTGTTAACAAATGATTTATTTCAGATTATTGAAGCCAGATTGAGCTGGCCAAGCATCTACGTGTCTTCAAAGTTCTTTGTAAACTGCCATGACTTTCAGTATAAATAAAGTAGTTCCGTTTATTGAGGGCGCCGTGGAGAAATTGATAGACAACTGCGCTGGATGTGTGGTGACTATGGTCTGACGCTGGGGCTCGTCGCCTGTGAAAGTGATGGAAAGATTGGCCACCTATTCCCACATGTCTTCAGCCTTACAATATGTGATGCGCTATCACATCATAAACTTTACAATATGTGATGCGCTATCACATAAACCTTACAATATGTGATGTGCTATCACATCATGAACCTTACAATATGTGATGCGCTATCACACCATAAACCTTACAATATGTGATGCGCTATCACATCATAAACCTTACAATATGTGATGCGCTATCAAATAAACATTACAATATGTGATGCGCTATCACACCATAAACCTTACAATATGTGATGCGCTATCACATCATAAACCTTACAATATGTGATGCGCTATCACATAAACCTTACAATATGTGATGCGCTATCACATCATGAACCTTACAATATGTGATGTGCTATCACATAAACCTTACAATATGTGATGCGCTATCACATCATGAACCTTACAATATGTGATGCGCTATCACATAAACCTTACAATATGTGATGCGCTATCACATAAACCTTACAATATGTGATGCGCTATCACACCATAAACCTTACAATATGTGATGCGCTATCACAACATAAACCTTACAATATGTGATGCGCTATAACATAAACCTTACAATATGTGATGCGCTATCACACCATAAACCTTACAAATATGTGATGCGCTATCACACATAAACCTTACAATATGTGATGCGCTATCACATAAACCTTACAATATGTGATGCGCTATCACACCATAAACCTAACAATATGTGATGCGCTATCACAACATAAACCTTACAATATGTGATGCGCTATCACATAAACCTTACAATATTTGATGCGCTATCACACCATAAACCTAACAATATGTGATGTGCTATCACATAAACCTTACAATATTTGATGCGCTATCACACCATAAACCTAACAATATGTGATGCGCTATCACACCTTAAACCTTACAATATGTGATGCGCTATCACATCATAAACCTTACAATATTTGATGCGCTATCACACCATAAACCTAACAATATGTGATGCGCTATCACACCTTAAACCTTACAATATGTGATGCGCTATCACACCATAAACCTAACAATATGTGATGCGCTATCACACCTTACACCTTACAATATGTGATGCGCTATCACACCATAAACCTTACAATATGTGATGCGCTGTCACATCATAAACATGTAGCAGTAAACTGCTTCCGGTTAATCTTTTTTTTCGATGTTCAGATCTTGTAGAATGTCGATGTTTGTCTTTTCCTTCATCTACATTCTATGTTGCTTGTGTAATATAGCACAGTGTTTGTCTTTTCCTTCATCTACATTCTATGTTGCTTGTGTAATATAGCACAGTATTTGTCTTTTCCATCATCTACGTTCTATGTTGCTTGTGTAATATAGCACAGTGTTTGTCTTTTCCATCATCTACGTTCTAAGTACTTTTCTAATGTGGCACAGTGTTTGCCCTTTCCGACATCTACATTCTAAGTAGCTGTCTAATATAGCACAGGGTTTTTCTTTTCCTTCATCTACGTTCCAAGTAATTGTCTAATATAACACAATGTTTGTCCTTTCCTTTATGTACATTATAAGTACTTGTATAACATAGCACAGCGTTTGTCCTTCGCTTTATCTACATTATAAGTACTAGTCTAATATATAGGATTAGAATGTAGATAAATAAAAGAACAAACACTGTGCTATATTAGACAAGTACTTAGAATGTACATAAAGGAAAGGACAAAGCTATTATGTACACACCAAATGAAACCTGAAGAAGAGGACAATCGTGTAAACGATGGACAGAGGGAATAACAGAGTTCATGAGAATCTCGATATATGAAGCTCATAAACGGGCACTCTCCCGCTGTTTATGCTTCACCTCGACACCGCAAGGCACAAGAGGAACAAGATGAGATGAGATGAGATAAGATTAAATGAGATGAGATTAAAAGTACACGTCGTATATAGCACATTATTTGCTTTATACTTGATCTACATATTTTGTACTTGATCTGTCCCATATTCGCATAACATGTGTATTCTCCTACGGTATATCTGCTAAGTGTTTTTGTGTTGTTTGTTCATCAAGAATGATGATGACCATTCATTTCATCCAGTGGGGTTGAAAGTATGGAGCCGCGAGTTCTAAGATGGCTGATAAGGCGTATTTGGCTAGAAATGTTCTTTGACAATGTGGGCAAAGAATGCTTGACGTTCCAGGAGGAGGATTTCCTGCAGTGGTCTTTCTCTCCTGCCTTTTCATCACAGCTCTTGCAGTCCTGGTTGCTTCACAAGTGACTACACCCTTGCGTAATGATGTACGCCAGGAATTTCGGTCTTTGGCAGCAGTCTCCCAGGTGTCAAGATGAATTCCAAAAGCTTTTAGTGAGAGTTTCAGTGTCTGTAAAGAGTTTCCTCTGGCCGCCTTGGGAGCGATTATCACAACGCAGCTCGCCGTAAAAAAAAACAATTCGTTTAGGGAGCCTGTGATCTGGCAGTTAAGTGACCAGCCCAGCGAATCTGATTCTTCATTAGTAGAGTGTGGATACTGAACTTGTCTTACACAAGGTGTTTTCTTGTTCGTGATCTACTTTCCAAATACATTTCTTATATAGCATACTGGTTTTGTTTTTCTTGATCTACATTACCAGTACTTGTTTACATAGCACACTTTTCGACTTCTTCTAGATCTGCATTACATGTACTGGTTTACATAGAACACGTTTTGTTTTCTTCTTTGATCTACTTTCACAGTAAAAAGTCTTACATAACATGGGCTATATAGGTAGTCGTGACATCTTGCAGTTGAATGAGTCTGAAGCCAAGAAAGGAGACAGGTGGGCGTATTGAGTTGAGCAGACAGGTGGGACGACGTCTGCAGGTAAACAGAAGTCCCGTTTCGCTTGACATGTTTCCCACGTCAAAAACCAGACTCACCTGGATACAAGTTCCCCGTGACATTTGTGATGCCTGCCTGTTGCCGATCCTGCAGATTTGGGAGAGAGGCGTGGGTAGTTTTTAAGGAAAATAACGACAGAGGAAGGGAACATAAGACTGAAAGAGAGAGGAACGAGTAGCGTTTAAGGAAAACTAACTACAGAGGACACGATCTATGTAACACAGTCGACACAATATATTAAAAACTTTTGACACGATCTGTGTAACACAGTCGACACGAGCTATGTAGCACAGTCGACACAATCTATATATATGTGTGTGTGTGTGTGTTTGTGTGTGTGTGTGTGCGTGCGTGCGTGTGTGTGTGTGTGTTACTCATTATTTTCCTTGTTATGGACTGAACACGTGTGTGAACGAATCTGCGTGTATGATCATTACAAAGCGGCTCCACCGGAAATGTCGCTGTGACGGGAAAGTCGGAGTCAAGGGGTTAAAAGTTAATAAAGGTCTACATCACCACTGGTCCACATAACTACTGGTCAACATCACCTCTGGTCCACATAACCACTGGTCCACATCACCACTGGTCCACATCACCACTGGTCCACATCACCACTGGTCCACATCACCACTGGTCCACATAACCACTGGTCCACATCACCACTGGTCCACATAACCACTGGTCAACATCACCTCTGGTCCACATAACCACTGGTCCACATCACCACTGGTCCACATCACCACTGGCCCACATCACTACTGGCCCACATCATCACCGGTCCACATCACAAATAGAGTGCCAACTGGTCTATTAAAACAAGTCTTACACCTTATGTCATGTGTGACTTAAGACGTGTTAAAGGATTTTACTTTTTGCTTTGCTACATTATTTACTTTTTTATTATTTATAACGTCAACCTTGGCCTCCACAGGTGTCCAATCGGCTACACGGGAGTCCGATGTGAGCTCATCGACCAAGAGTACATACTAAGCTTACTGACCAACACGCTTATCTTCAGCTGATGAAGCTCAGGGACTGAAACGCCACAGGTGAGTGTATGTACTTATTGTTAGTTATACTATTCTCAGGTTTTCTCAGTGTATGCCATGGACAGATAGAAAAATTAATGAGCAAGTCCTGCAAGAAGCAAATGAAAACCGTAAACTGATTAGAGAAATTAGACGTAAAAGGTCAACATCTTTTGGGCACGTTATGAAACGAAATAAACCTGAGACCTTGGTGACAACTAACAAGATTGAGGGGGAAAAACAAGAAGAATTCAGAGAAGTAAATATCTGGGTGGCTTGGTCACATAGCATGGTCGAGACAAGAACAAAAAACTGATTCACGACTATGGTGAACGTGTGAGATGGCCAATCGCTTATTGGCATGGTACATGATATTGAACGAGAGATCATCATTATAATCTTCGTCATCAATACTCTTTTTCTGGTTTCTCTAAATCAACTTTGAAATCTAGTTTTCCGAGGAAATATACAGTTACTTATCTGGAGGTCTGAAGCCCATATCCCCATTCAAAATACTGTCTTTGTGACTGGGCTCACTTTTCCCAGCTGTCCCGCTATTGTTGGAATCAGTTTCAGGAAGACCTCTTTGAGAATGGGGTGGGGCGTTGCTGTTGCTTCCTGAAAAATTTCCCGTGCCACAAATTGGGTCCCTTTTATCGGTATTTTCCGCTTTGCGGAAGGTCGAAAATCGCAAGAAATAGTGTCGGGAGAGTAGGGAGTCTTGGGAAAGGTATGACTGGGAGCCTGTGATGTCCAGTCCAAGTCCGGAAGTCTCACGGTTTGAATCCCAGTAGGGGCATAGACATTTTAGAAGAACCAATAGTTTATAATGATATCATAGGTCGCCTTGATCTCTTGGGTAGAGAAATCAGATAGCAAACATTTTCGGATAAGAGCGAAAAGCAGGAGATTTCAATTAGCAGACCACAAGATCTCTGCTCTGGAAAATTACTAGAAAAGAAATCTAACAACGGGCAGGCAGAGTCGGCTACCTTGAACGGTATCTCCCCAGAGGCAGTAAACGTGGTACACATGCATACTGAAGTTGGACTAGCCGATCTCTGATGCCCTTAACTAGGCATGAGACACTTCCCTCAACAGAGGAACGAGGCAGATGAAGATATACCTATTACAATTTAATAGATACCTTTTCATTTAATCTTTCTCTTTCTGGGTGTTAATTGGGTTTTGTAGTGAGTAATTCAGTAAATAAATGGTTCTTTCTACACGCTTTGATGAATACTAGGTATATGGTGCTAACACTATATTTTATCAATGAATGGGCATTCGAGACACCGTAGCTCAGTATAACGCAGACCCCACTGTCCCTCCGTAGGTGAACCAGTGGAAAAAAATCAGTCTGTCCGATAGATTAATGGGAAACAGAATTCGCCAAGCTCATGGCTACCATCTGTTTTTAAGAGCTAATACATACAGGGATAATTGGCCTGTGGCAGCCTAACGTCCACTGCACCTGTGTCCGTCTCCAGTCGTCCTGACATTTCTTGCCACTGGAATCAGATGGATGCAGGCGAGAGAGTGAGGTCGACGAAGTTGCGCAGCTCTTTCTCACTATAACCCAATTCATTGCGCAAGTCATTCTTCATCCAAATTGTCCTTCATTCTTGATGGACAAAACTAAGTGGATGTAATGAATGGTCTTCATCATTCCTGATGGACGAACTTCATAACGCAGACCGCCTTTACTCCCCAAAACATTTCTTGGCATCAGTTCCCCCTCCCTCAGACCCCTTTTATTGTACTTCTAATTCTTGCTGTTATTTAAAGCTTGAGCACAACCCACTACTGGCAACGCTGATCGTGTTCCGGCACGAACTCAAGGCCTTGTCCACGTCAATAGGGAAGCACTAGACTCAAGTTGTGCTCAATGTTTGAATCTCAAATCCCGGAAGAAAAAAAAAACTAATAAATCAACTTACTGTTATTATTCTAGAGCTTCTCACTAAGCCGGGTCCCTTGGGTTCCCGGGTCTGGCCATCACTCGCCACCTGCTCGTGGAGGCGAGGTCTCGGAGGTTTGACGCTGAGCCGCCAGCGTCTGCAGCCTACCTTGTGCCAGACGTATTGGTTACCCATTGCCCTGGAAAACACAGGGCAAGGCCGAGAGAGGGAACATGTCGTTTGGGCACCACATGTTTCTCTGAAGCTCTGCCCAGGCATTGTGATGGAATATTGGCCACATTCTAACTCACATACTTTGGTCTGTCAAGACTGCAAGGTGCAACTCACTCACTGCTTCTCACTCTAGTAATGCTTCCTTTGCTTCTTTGTAAAACATTAGGTCACCCCTTCATTGTCGGGAGAGGGGAGGGGAGGAGATAATTACTCTCTGTATGGTCTGAGTGCAGCACTGTTTCACCTGTTCTCAGACAAAACAAGCTTAACGTACTCTGCAGCTCAGCTGTGGAACAATCTTCCACAAGAAATCAAAGACATCACCAATCCCTTTTCATATAATCGCAAATTATTCGAACACTATCTCAATATGGATTACCTTCCCCCTTAATAATAGAGATAATAATAATAATAACAAAACCCTAGTATAACAGCCAGTCCCCTTTTGGTAGGCCAGTATATTCCACATGGCTAACAACAAGTGTCAGACCATTATCTAATATTACTGTGTCGTGTAGTTTTGATGTTCGCATTTTGCCCATGCCTTTATAATGCATATCCTTTATATTGTTGTTGTTCTCTGTTAGCCTTGAATGATGTGTGAATGAAATAATGTATGAAAGAGAGTGATATAAGGGCAGAATGTTAGACGGGCCTGCGTGCCCAATTCTTAACCCTTTGAAAATAAAGTTTGTTCGTTCGTTCACCCGTTCGTGTCCAAGTTGTTTCGCACAATGCCAAGATGCGAGTATTATATTATTTCATATCTGATGCCGCCCGTGCTGTCTTACCTAATTCACACATAATGTTAAACATTCCAGGTGCCAATCTTGGAGCTCTTCCTAGTTGAAAGACATTTAATCAGCGTTCTAGACTCCTTATGGCTTTCTCCGCACGCAGTCATATCTATTCTATAATAACTTTTGTTTATTGTGAAACCTGGACTGTTTATCAGCGACACGCTACGAAATTAAACCACTTCCACACAGTCTGCCTTAGGAAGCTAATGGAGATTAAATGCAAAGACAAGATCCTAGACGCCGAAGTCCTAGAAAGAGTGCCCATGCCCAGTATCCACACCTACTAATGAAGATTCAGATTCGCTGGGCTGGTCACTTGACTCGCATGCCAGATCACAGGCTCCCTATACGATTTTTTACTGCGAGCTGCGTTGTGGTAAACGCTGCCAAGGCAGCCAGAGGAAAGCTTTAAAGACACCGAAAATCTCACTGAAAGCTTTTGGGGTTCATCGTGACACCTGGGAGACTGCTGCCAAAGACTGAAATTTGTGGCGTACATCATTACGCAAGGGTGCAGTCACTTGTGAAGCAACCAGGACTGCAAAAAGCTGTGACGAAAAGGCTGGACAAAAAAAAACCCACTGCAGGAGATCCTCCTCCTGGAACGTCAAGCATTCTTTGCGCACATTGTCAAAGAACATTAGAGCCTAAACAGGCCTTATCAGCCATCTTAGAACTCATGGCTCCATACTTTCAACCCCATTGGATGAAATGAATGGTCATCATAATTCTTGATAGACAAACAACATAATAGTTTTATCTCTTTTTGATTGGCTGAGTATTTTTTTTTAAAGTATGACTTATTCATGGTTGTTTGGATTTTTTGGATGAATTTTTCAATGTGATGGGGTAGTCTATCTTAAGCATAACCCTTCCTGGGCCGCCTCCAATGTCATGCCTGATATTGTGCAGTGCTACTGTTCTTTGCTGCCATTGTAACACACAGGACGGAATTCTCATTAATAGTCTCTTGCGGTTGCATGATAGGTTACAGTGTTACCAGTTCTTTGCTTCTCCTTGGGGTCCCAGTAACCCACGGGGAAGGACACTTCCTAGTTGCCATCTTATGTTGGGTTATTTTAAACATTCCGCAGACAAGGATAATAGCCACTGCGCTTTCGCGGCACCCCAAGTAAATAAATCTAGTCCCATTGCAGATACTGCCTGGGGGGTTTAGTTTAGTTTATCTAAGAAACGACATCACTGCACTCAGGACATTCCCATACGCCCCCCGTCCCCTCATTCAACAGCCAGCGAAGAGTCAGACTCCTAATCATTCCAACTGCCATCTGATTGACAGTTCTCCTGGTCTTCCCTCTCAGTTTTGAGATTAGATCATTCCAACTGCCATCTGATTGACAGTTCTCCTGGTCTTCCCTCTCAGTTTTGAGATTAGTCAAGAATCCCTGCCGACCCCTGCCATATCATTCTCTCCACATGCGGGTTCTCAGTCTGTTCCGCGCTTTCTCCACCTAGTCCCACAGGCGCCCGACCTGTGGGGTATGAAGTGTTAGACCTTCGCGTCTTCTAGTCTACTATATATTAGGCGGGTTGTCCAGTGCCCTTCCTCTTCGCAGTTCTTGCCCAGACAATTCCCAGAAAATTGTCTAATACCATTTTCTGAGGTTCCCTGTTCAGTTTGTTTCTTCCACATATGCTGCTAGGCGTCGTTGCGAGGGGTTACTGAAGTTGCAGCGCCTGTGACTATCGCCTTTTCTCCTATTTCCTCCACGATTCATGAACATTATTTTTATAGGATCAAGTAAATTCCCTACCAGTTGGCTAGAACTGTCGTAGGCCCCTTTCCTACTTAACCCTTGAATATTTGATTCTACCACTGTGTCACACATGTCTTCTGACATTCTCATTAATTATCGTCCTAGACAAACATTTTTAAATTCACATTAATTCACATCTTGTGCAAATAATTTTTTTTTTCAATTCACATTAATTCACGTACCGAGTAAACAATTTTCAGTTCTCATTAATTTATACCCTGGGCAAACAATTTTCAGTGCACAATAATTGACGCCCTGGGCAGACATTGTTCACCATGATCATCATCATCATCATCATCATCATCATCATCATCATCATCATCATCATCATCATCATCTTCCACTTCTGCCGTCAAGCGTCGTGGGAGGAATAATTTGCGTTCCAGCGCCCGGTGGACGGCACTGGATAGTGTCATTCCGTGTGGTTGTACAATGTCTGTGATGTCGTTAATTCATTTTCTTCTTGGACGTCCTCGTGGTCTCGTCGCAGATGATCTTTGATGTAAGGCCAGTGATGGTAGTTGCTGATGTTGCATTCTAACGACATGGCCAAACCACTTGATCTTCTGTCTTTCAATAAATGTGGCACAAGATGTTGATCCCACAGTCTGTCTGATAGTAGCATTTCTTACTCGGTCTCGGATTGTTAAGTTGGCAGCTCTCCTCAGGCATCTCATTTCGCAGGTGTTGATTTTGCGAAAGTGTGATTTGGATAAAGTCCAGGTTTGAGATTGGTAGCATAGGGTTGGTGTGAATATGCAGTTTATTATTTGTCGTTTTGTGGACATGGGTATGTTTGGATGTTCAATTCACATTAATTGACTCAGCTGGCCGCGCCCTTTAACAACGCACGAGCTGAGTAGTCCAACGCTCAGTAATGTATATTATTTTGCTTGAGACATTCAGCATAGTTAGGTTCTTCTATAGCAAACAGTGCTATTCCTAGTTATGGACATGTGCTTTTATAGAAAAACGTATTTTATTTAATTCATAAACTAATCTTTTTTATGTTGTACCTTTCTGCTGTGTGTATGCATGCTGGTACATTAACTCACTGGATGTAATGACTTCAGATCTGAGTGGATTTGTTTCTCTAATCATTTTCTCAGTGGTCGGTCCAGCCTAATAAAATGGCGATTACAGGTTGTCACGGGAAGGAAATTTATTCAGGTCACCATACCTTACACTTCCATGCCCTGGTATATGAGAAGATGTAATATTTCAGAATAATATAACTAGAAAGACCTTTGTCTGGAATCCAAAGGGCGGGAGATACGGATGAGAAGCATAATAACACGTGGAGGAGAGTATAAGAGACATACAAGAGCAACATGGGGGTGAGCATGGACGAAGCTGCATGAGATAGCTCAGGAAAGGACGGTCTCAAGTTGCTTGCTTGCTTGTGTTCGCTGGCTGTGATCTCCAACGCGAAGTCCTGTATGCCGGATGAAGACATCCCGTTGTCCAACATCAGTGTGATGTCATACAGGACCTGAGGTACGGTCTCAAGTGAGTTGGACGAGGGTTTACGTTCCAGTTGGGGATAAACAGGTTTGCTGAATATCCCTTGCAGGACGTCGCTGTCAACCCCAGCATTTCTTGGCTGTTGTGGTTTCTTGGCAAGTTTACGTTCAGTGGTTTGCCATTGCTTTCTGAACGACCGGCAAACATAGCAGTGTATGAAAACCAACGCAAGACGGTCTGCTTCCAAATCGCCCGCAGTTGTGTTTCGAACTTGGTATGCGGGATTGCGAGTTGTGCCCGTATCGCCTTCGCTGAAGAGCCAGATAAGGTGGAAGGGGGGGGGGGGGGGTTAACAGGTAAAAGAAATATGGAGGAGAAGACTTCGGCGATACCTGCCGCCTTGTTGCCTTTTGTTTAGTGGCTGCCTTGTTGACTTGCACAAGGTAACATGTAGGTTGTTAAATTTTCTTAATAGTTTAATGTTTGTTCCCGTCCTTTTCGTCATACTTTTAGTCTCCTCGTTCATCCTCTGTGAATGCTATTTCAAAATTCCGCCTGGCTTAATTGGGCAGCAGTACACTCACTGTTTGACGAGTTTTAAAAAGAGAATCTTTGGTAATACCCCAACCTTTACTGTGATGTCCCAGAGAGGTGTCCCTCCCTTGTGAATTTAGGAAGCATTTGGTCTCATCTGGCATTTCTTTTAATTAACGAACGGTGAAATAAGATTGTATTATCTGTGTGACATTTGTATCATTGTTCGGTGGTTTTATCTTCGATAGAATCTACAGAACTATAGATTCTTTTTGTTTTGGTACAAGAATGAGCTGATGCCAGGACAAAAGAGAAATATCCCAAACTCGAACATCCGATTGTTAGAATGTTGTGTGTGCCTGTCTTTCTGTGTGGATGTGAATGTTGGCCTGTCTTTCTGTGTGGATGTGAGTGTTGGCCTGTCTTTCTGTGTGGATGTGAGTGTTGGATTCTCGTTTTGTGTGGATGTGTGGATGTGAATGTTGGCCTGCCCTTCTGTGTTGATGTGAATGTTTGATTCTCGTTTTGTGTGGATGATAGCATGTCTGTCTGTGTGCATATGAGTGCGCATCTGTTCTTATGTATGGATGCAAATGTATAAATGTGTAATAAAATATCTTAAAAATCTGGAAGCAACGGAGATGTGATGTTTAAAACAAATGTAGAGAATATCGTGGGCGCAGAAGAAAAAAAACACCGAGGTAGTGAGTGCTGCAGATGTTACATGATCAATCATTAAAACCATGATCAAATGACACATGGAGTTTATGGAGCATATCAACTGAAGGGGTGGATTAGTGAAATTAGCCTTTTGTAAGAAAAAACTGGGTAATGAAAATAACATAGACAAGAGGTTTTTGTCATTGTCAGCATCTTGTCTGGAATTTATGTGCCTCTGATTTCATATTGTGAGTATTGATGTACACTGATAAGCTGTAAGATGGAGATATAGGGTGTATTTTTAATGACTATGCAGTGTTTGAAAATATTGCCGGTCGAAGTTTTGTATTCACCCTCTGTAAAGTTCATGCAACATAATAGGTAAATACAAAATTTGGATCGGCAATATTTTCAAATACTGCACAGTCATTTAAAATACACCCTTTAGCTTTAAATTTAGTTACGGAGCGCCTGTTGGTAGCTACCCCAATTTTCAACTAAAAGAAAACCACCGTAGCAGCATAGATCTTACTACACTGGACACAGCGATCAGCAACAGTGTTCTCCCATTTATCAAAGCCATACCACAGTTAGTCATTGATGCTTTCAGGATGTTCTTATATCTCTCTTATTGAAGATTGTTACTACAGAACCTCATTTGGCATGCAAGCAAGAAATGAGTGATTCTCCGTTGGTTTATAAATGTCCATTGCTTCGGGTTCAATTCCTAACGGAGAAAGGATTTTATTTTCAGACCAGTAAGACCCAGGTGTCGACTCAGTAAGATCCAGCGGTTGACCCAGTACAATAACAATGTGTAGCAGATCCCGCTCTGTGGCCAAAAGGTTACGGGCGGAATTAGTAATCCCGCATACCGCGTTCTAAACACAACTGCGGGCGATTTGGCAGCAGATCATCTAGCGTTGGTTTTTTTAAAAAAAGTATTGTATGAGTTCCGGTCATTCAGAAAGCAATGACAAACTATTGAACGTAAATTTGCCAAGAAATCACAAACAGCCAAAAAGTGCTACGGATGACTGCGACGTACTGAACAGGACATGCAACTAAGTTGATTTAAGCAGAGAATACAGTGTTATCGGGATTATCAAGGACGACGAGGAAGGAAACTGGAGGTACACATTCATAAATTCTGACCTAGAATATGTAAAGGCCCAACACCAGTCCCTGTGTCATCTGCTGTGGGGCTGTCTTCACATGTTTGTGATTTGCCAGGGCATTGTCTTCTTGCTTCATTTTGTATCATTGCGTTGTGGTTATATGTTTAAAAGAAAATAATTGTCCTTATTAAAGATTTGTCCATTTAAAAGTTGTGTCATCAGACATATTTATGTTGAAGGAGATAACTAAACACATATCGGTGAATCAAGAGGTTATGAAAATAGGTGGCGTTAGATATGATACATGTTTAGAAAATCCGAGAATTGCATCATGAGAATTGACTTTGTCTAGAATCTACGAGGCAAAAGAAGAAGAGGAAGACACAAAAATCAAAAACAAAAATAGCGCATGGGGAGACAGAATGGAATAATATGGTAAAGACAAGGAATGAACTGTTTGAGATAGTTCAGGATAGGGCGACTTAGAGTGAGAGGGTTGGGGGGCTAGGTCCCAACGGGGGGATTAAGAGCGAAAGAGGGAAAGAAGAAGAGGAAGAAGGCGGAGGCGAGAGGAGAAGAAGAAGAGGAAGAAGGAGGAACGAACGAACGAACGAACAAACTTTATTTTCAAAGAGTTAAGAATTGGGCACGCAGGCCCGTCTAACATTCTGCCCTTCTATCACTCTCTTTCATACATTATTTCATTCACACATCATTCAAGGCTAACAGAGAACAGCAACAATATAAAAGATATGCATTATAAAGGCATGGGCAAAAAGCGAACATCAAAACTACACTACTCAGTAATATTAGATAATGGTCTGACACTTGTTATTAGCCATGTGGAATATACTGGTCTACCAAAGGGGGACTGGATGTTATACTAGGGTTTTGTTATTATTATTATTATTTGTATTATTAAGGGGGAAGATAATCCGTACTGAGATAGTGTTCGAATAATTTGCGATTATATGTATAGGGATTGGTGATGTCTTTGATTTCTAGTGGAAGATTGTTCCACAGCTGAGCTGCAGAGTACGTTAAGCTTGTTTTGTATAAGTCAATCCTAGGCTTTGGAATGTGTAATATATTTAATCGTTTACTGTGGTCTAGCATTATATTTAAACAATGGCCAAAGGTAATTTGGGCGAGGCGGGAGGAGAAGAAGAAGAGGAAGAAGGAGGAGGCGGGAGGATAAGAAGAGGAAGAATAAGATGAAGGAGGGAAGAGAAGAAGAAGAGGAGGGGGAAGAAAAAAAAAAGAAGAAGAAGAAGAAGAAGAAGAAGAAGAAGAAGAAGAAGAAGAAGAAGAAGAAGAAGAAGAAGAAGAAGAAGAAGAAGAAGAAGAAGAAGAAGAAGCAGCAGCAGCAACAGCTGAAGCAGAAGAAGAAGGCATATTTGTGACATGGTCACACAACTTGAGAATATTTGAATTTTGTGATAAAAATAACACATAAGGATGCTGATGATTTCTTTGTAAGTTCTTGTTGGACTGGGCGTCTATGATAAGGATGATTTAGAGTGCAGTTGTTCAATGTATAGTGAGCAAATATAATTGGCATTTGACTTTATTTTAACAAAGACAAGGGAGAAGCAAAGAGATTGTATTTGACATCGTGTGTTTTGTGGCTGTATTCATTATTTTTCTGTCTGCATGTTTCTAGTGTTTTTTTCTTCTCAATGGACACAAAAACAACTTTAACAAATACATAATCAGCAGCAATATTGCCGAAAGAGCACCTCATTTGTGACATCAACATCGGCATAATCCTCGTCGTTATCACAAACATCATTATCAAGTCACTTGGCATTTGGCATAGTTTCTTGACACATGTAATTCCCTTGTGTTGTTTATAACCGTATCTGAGATAATCTTTCCGTGGCATTTAACTCTAGTTTTCTATTGTAATTTATTATTTTATTCCCATCATCTTTCTATGCCGTGTATCTAAATAAAAAAAAAAAAAGGTCTAGTACTCTAAATTGTATTCATTTGACAATGATTTTTTCCTGTGTGAATGTAACATGCACAATTGATGAACGAAAGATGAGTGATTTAAAGGGCCGAATGTAAAACGGCCCTGCATGTCCAGTTTGTAACCCTTTTAAAATAGAATTCGTTCGTTCGTCATGGCTGTATCTTGCAACATTACGGAGATCTTAGTGGCTAGACGCTAACTTTCCGGTGCGGTCGTCATAGGGGGGTTCTTTTTTTCCGCGTTTCCATCCTGTTTCAGGATATTGCGGTCAACACCAGCATCTTTCAGCTGTATGTTGATTCCTAGGCTAGATTACGCTCATCAGCACGCCACGACTTTCTGAGCGACCGGCTCCATACTCTCATAAGTCACTGGCGCGACTCGAACCACTTCTAATTCACGTGCGCTCACGTCAACCACGAGAGTATTCGGGGTTAAGAGAAAGCTGCTAACGCCTCGGCCAGGGAGCCGGCTCGTCATAGGGTTGAACCTACAAAAGACACATTTATTTTAAAATCTGACATGGGCTTCCTGATCAACGCAGCCTAAACTGGGCTGGAGGCATCCCTCCGTTTCCCTTTGTTGCATGTAACATCTGTCCGTTAAATAGGCTGGAGGCATCCCTCCGTTTCCCTTTGTTACATGTAACATCTGTCCGTTAAATTACCTACCCGCTCCGTGGCGAAGGTTTTACTGATGCGGTTCGTAATCCCGCATACCGCGTACGAAACACAGCTGTGGGCGATTTGGCAGCAGATCGCCTTACTTTGTTTTGTTTTTTTATGAATCGGTATGGGTGCTGGTCGTTCAGAAAGCAATGACAAACTATTGCACGTAAACTTGCCTAGGAAACACGAACAGCCAAAGATGTTTCGGTTGACTGCTACGTTCTGTAGCGGATATGCAACTAACTAACATCTATCAAGAAAGTGAACCGGTTCATTAATTATGTCAAGAACTTCCATCCATCGATCCAATTCACCTCAGAAATTTCCACCACCTCTGTCAATTTTCTTGACACCACCATTAAGTTAAACTCTACAGGCCTCACGACCTCCGTGTACTATAAACCTACTGATGCTCACGGTTTCCTCCTGTACAGCTCATCCCACCCCAAAAGCTGCAAAGATTCCATCCCATATTCCCAGCTACTCCGCTTCGTCGCATCTGTCAGGATGATAATGACTTCCTCGAGAGAGCCCACGAAATGCTGGACTTTTTCCGCAGACGGTCCTACCCAGAGGACGTCTTGTCGACAGCTCTCTGTCGCATAACCCAGGTCTCGCGGGAAATGTCCCTCGCCAAGCATACGCGACCTCAGAACAATGAACCCAAGCTTATCCTCACCTTCCATCCACATGCCTATGCCATCAAGCACATTTTCCTGAGACACTGGTCCATCTTGGAATCGGATCCTACCACTCGTGAGGTATTCTCAAATGGCCCCAGGGTAATTTTCCGCCGTAACCAGAGCCTCAGAGACCACCTTGTGCACAGTCGCCTCCCCACGGTTACTTCATCCGTGGGCACCTTCGAATGCCATCGTAGGAACTGTCTGACATGCCCATACGTTGTTCAGACACCAGAAATTGCATTTCCCCGAGGCACCTTCACCTTGAAAGATTCGTTCACCTGCACATCCCGCAATCTGATTTATGTTATCATCTGCAAACGATGTGACATGAAATACATTGGCCAAACGGGCAGACGTCTTGCGGATCGTTTTAGAGAACACCTCAGAGACATCAATCAGGGCGCTGACAAACCTGTCCCCAACCATTTCAATTCCTCCAACCACAATGGAGCCGACGATGCATGTGTCACCGCATTAAAACCCTGCTTCTCAAATAGCTGTGTCAGACTTAGAATTGAATGCCAGCTAATCAACAATCTGGGATGCATCCATCCGGCAGGAATTAATACTGTCGTGGACGCTACAGTATAACTGTGGCATCTTCCCCAATTGTTTACACTACGGCTGTCCCCCCCCCCCCCCCCCCCCCCGCGATATCTAGACTTAATTGTCCCCACATTTCTATGTTTTCATAGCAGACTGTTCACATATTTTTGGCTACTCAAATCCTTTTTGGCAACCCATTTTCAATTCTGCGCCACAAGCGTTTTCGCAGCTGGCCAAGTCACATTTTCTGCCCCACATGGAATTATCAGGTTGTGCACTATAAGTGATAGGTCGTGTGTTTGTGTTTTTGTCGTCAGCTATCTGTGTTGTCATTGACAAAGATTCTTAGAATCGAAACGTCTGTGTGTCGTACTGTATGCGTTCGTGTGTTTTTTATCTTATTTTATTATTCATTTTTATATTTATTGAGTGCTTCTGATTTCGGATTTTTCACCTGTATTTCGCGACACGTGGATCTCCTTGTAAGGTATGTGCAACGTTTGTTAATGTTTAGTTCGTTTTTTCTCGCAGGAATTTAAAATACCTATTTGTTTCCATTTCATTCTGTTGTTAAATAAGCTTCTACATTGGTTTGTTAGATGTGTACTCACTCCATATTGTTTAAGGATTTCCCACAGCTTGTTTCTATCTACTCTATCAAATGCCTTTTCTTGGTCGACAAAGGCTAATTAGAGTGTTTCATTGAATTCGATTGATTTTTCTGTAAGTTGTCTAAGAGCAAAAATGGCATCAGTGCATCCTTTGTTTTTCCTAAATCCAAGTTGTGTTTCGCTTAGCTGGGGTTCTGTAGTAGTTCGTAATCTTGTCTCAATAATTTTGCAAAATATTTTCCCAGTATGACTCAACAGTGAAACGCCTCTGCATTGTGTGCAATCTCTTATGCTGCCTTTGTTTTTGTTTTTTTCAAATTGGTATAATTATGGCGTTCCCCCAGTCTCGTGGTGTCTGTTGTTCTACCCAAACTTGGTTGAATAGTCTATGTACCCATGCTGTTCCCACTTCTCTTGCTACTTTAATTAGTTCAGTTGGTATTTCATCTTGTCCCGGTTATTTGTTCAATGGGGCTAATCTGATGGCTTCTATAAGTTCTTCTTTTAGTATGTCTGGTTCTAGTTCTGCGGTGGCATCTGTGTAGGTTTCTTGAAGTCCTGTGACATCTGATGGGATATTGAGAAGTTGTTCGAAATACTGCTTCCATCTTATTAGGATTTGTTTTTGTTCATTAATTGGCTCTCCATTTTCGCTGTTAATTATTTCAGTTGGGCCAAAGGGTTCTCCTCTGGTTCGCATTGCACTTATCTTTTTGTAGAAGTTTCTAGTTGCCTCCTTGTAGTTTTTATTTAGGTTTTCTCTATACTCTTCCCAGTCTTTTTGCTTTTCCCTCTGTACTATTCTATTCACATGTCTTCTCGCTATTCTATATTCTATGTGATCACATTCCTGTTCGCTCTTCGACCACTTTTTATATTTTTCCTTTTTGTCTTTGACTGCTTTCTTTACCTCTGCGTTCCACCAACCTGTTATTATCTTTATTCATGTTTTGCGTTTTTTCGTTGTTCCACGTGTTATTTTTGCAGTATTTAAAATGCTTGATTTGAACATCTCCCATTCTTCTTGCACTGTTTTTCTTTCTATAGGTAATTTTACAAAGATTTCAGTTAGTTCATTATCATACTTTTCGCTTACTGCCTCGTCTTGAAAGTCTTTTTAAGTTTACTGATTCGCATGGCATGTATTTTCCTGCTCTTTGTTTCCTCTTTTGATTGTTCTTATTGTGGCAACGACTGCTTTATGATATGTGTTTATACTTAAATTTGGCACTGCCCTTCCATCTAATATATTTCTCTTTCTGTTATTTCTAGTTAATATAAAATCAATTTGGCTTTTAGTATCTAGATCATTCCATTTATACCAGGTGTATACTTGTGAGTCTTTATGTTTATAGAATGTGTTTGTTATATAGAGGTCGTGTTGGCTGCCTAGCTCTATCAGTCTACTTCCGTTATCATTCCTTTCATTATGCTGATCTCCAAATGCTATGTCCTAGTCTTGCATTGAAATCTCCCATAACTATGATGTTGTCCTACTTATCTATTTTGTTTAGCACGTCATGGATGTCTTCGTAGAAGTCCTCGCATTCTTAATCATTTTTGTTTGTATTGCATAATGCATATATTTGTACATATGTTGTAATTTTTTGTTTTTTTTATTCTCACTGTTATGATTCTTTCTTATATATATTTTATTTCTAGTATTCCTTTTGCTAGCAGTGGTTCGATGACTATTACCACACCGTGTCTTGCCCTTTCTTGCTGTTCTGCTCCAGAGTAGACAAACGTGTAACTGTGGTGGAGCTCCTTCCATCCTTTCCCCTTTGTTCTGGTGTCCGCTATTCCCATCAGTCCAATTTTCCTCTCTTCCATTGTTTCTATAAGCTCTTCTCCTTTACTACTGAAACCGCAGCGTTCATTGTGCCTATTTTTTGAGTCGCTGATCTATCTCGTAGTCCATTAACATTACAGGGTCGATATCCGTTTGGGTCAGTCCGTTTATACTTCTTAGTTTTTCTACGAGCAGTATGATGATCCCCTGTCGGCTTGCTAGGCCTGTCGCAGGTTTAGGACACAAATCTGACCACAGGGAGTCCATGCCCTATGGCGAGCCATAGCCCCGTTAGCCCATGACCTGGTCATGGTTTCCGGTCTGCACCACGTGGAGGTGGGGGTTGACTTGTGTAGTCTGCAGGCCATCGGCAGGCTACTAATTTTCACTTTTCACCCCTCCTGGGAGAGACTAGCCGATTCCAACCCTGCTGGCTGCAGGGCCAGGCGCATTCCACACTTCTAGTAGTGTTGGGCTTAATTTGCATGTGTATTTTCTTTCCCTATTAACAGTGTCCCTCACCATCAGGAGAACCCACTCCGACTTCAGAGGTACTTGTAATTTACGTCCCCAATTCAAGGACGATAGGACAATATTTTAGTCTATCCGATGATCGAGTTATCAGCCCGTCCACGACACAAGGCACCAGAGACGACCAAGAAGATTCGAAGACAGACCCAGACGGGGTAATAGATGGAACCCCAGGAGAGACGACCGAAGGAAACAACACCATAAGACGGGTACGATAGGGGCGGGTACACAATTACGCCAGGCCTCAACTAGTGTGCGACTCTGTCCAGACATGTAGTAAAACCACACAGATGAAACGAACACAATGACATCAAATCAGCAGCGAGGAAGCAGATATACGCATCTCTATTTACGAAAGAAGAAGAACGAGATACACCATAAGGGCCCCGACTATAACCAAACCTATAAGTCGACGGTTAGTTAGTTAGTTAGTCGACAGATCATCCTCGTTGCACATCGAACCATTCAGTCCATAAGTGCTCGGATCCCCTCCTCAGCAAATCCCGCAGCGTGTAGCGGCTAACGACGCCAGTTCTGTGTTGGTTTATCAATCTTCTTTGGCTTCCTGCGTAGTGTTCTTGTTTGGCCACCCCTCTTTTAATTTGCTGCTCTCGCAGTCTGGCCATTGTTGTAGATTCACAGTCATCACTTGGTTCTCGCAAAAGTCTCACTTCTCGTAGAGCATTCAGAATGTCAGCCTGGTCCATGGCGCGTCCGCCCTCCACAGTAGCCTCACCTGCGAGCTTGTCAGCCCGCTCATTTCCTTGTACTCCCGCATGACCTGGCACGAAGATGAAACTAATCTTTGCCAGCCGAGACCGCTTCAGAGGCAGCAACCATTCTCTTCGGATCGACCCCTCCTCTATCCTCTTGATCATGTTCATTGAGTCGCTAAGGAAACAAGCCCTAGTGAATGTCTGTGTCTCGAGCCATGTTATTGCTTTACTTACTGCCATGACTTCCATGGTCAGGCTACTTGTGGTTTCAGTGAAAGCACCAGAGTCCTCCTTCACAATTCTCCCTCCGGCCCGAGCTGTAAAGGCCCATGAGCTTCTCACATGTCGGACGACCGACCCATCTGTGTAGATGACCGCGTCACCGTCTAGCGAATTCTCGAAAATCAACGCTTGTACTTCAGCCTCAACAGCAGCCGGATTTTCTTGTCTGCATTTTCTATCTAGTTGGATGCAAACTGAAAAGGATGTGCAGAAGTCTGTTGGCACTTGCACCCACTCCTCGCCAGGTTCTAAGTCCTCAAGTGAACACACCTGTTGAAGAATGTCTTCGGCTTGACCCATCCACGACCGTCCTCTTTTTAACCTGCTGCCCTTCACCTTCCTAATTTCACTATGCAGTGGATGTTGTGTGTTTGCGTTAATTCTGAGGTAGGCGCGTGCCCTGCAAACTTGTATTCTCTCTTCAATGGTTGGAAAATCAAGAAGGTAGCGCATCGCCCTGCATGCTGTATCTCTTGTACATCCAAGAATAATGCGCATAGCTTCATTCTGTATCCTTTCCATCCTTTCTATCTGCTTATGGCTGAGAGTCAGGATTGCCATTGCATACTCCAAAACAGACATGACCAGCCCCTCGTACAGAAGACATAGATGGCGCTGCTCACAGTTTGCTGCCGCCATCACCCGCATCGCTGCCAAACCCCGCTTGGCCTTTGTTATCACCTGGTCTATGTGCACATTATAAGCAAGGCTTCGATCAAACCGTATCCCCAGGTAATTCATTGCCTGCGTTCTTTCCACCGTCTCTGAACACAGCATTACAGTTGGTGTTGGATTGTTGACAATATGATTATTCAACGAGAACCAAGTCACTGTTGCCTTTGTTGGGTTGACCATTGCCCCAGCTTCATCACACCAAGTACTTATGCGATTGAGTTCGGTTTGTAGTTCCACAGCAACCTCCTCTCTATCCTTACCCTGACGATACACTAAAACATCATCGGCATACGACAATGTCCTGCCAGGTCCAGTGATCTGCTCACTGGTGATTCTCACTGTGTAGGCGTTGAACAGTACCGGAGATAATGGCGATCCCTGTGGTAGGCCAGGATATATTGTTGTTGGTTCCGAAGTCCAACTGCCACATCTAAAAACTACTTTCCGTTGGTAGAGGGGCTGCAGCGATCCAACTAAGGGAGGAATGGACTTACGTTTAGTGACGGTTGAAAGTGGCCATTTTTCTCAAGAATTGGAATTTGGGAAATTTGGGCGGTACATGCGAGCAAGCATCACAAACTGCAGAGCGCAAATTACAACATGGCACCAAATACAGCTCCCGCAGGAATTGGCAAACTATGAACCATGCCTAACGTGACATGCGGAACGATTGTCAATGGCACGCTGAGTGAATTTAAGTGCAGTGTATGGTCTCATACACAATTATTGCTTTAAGATGGTAAAAATTTGGTAAAAGGGGGAGAAGGGGGTGGGGGTCTTTTTTGAGTAACTTGGAATGTGTGAAATGATGCAAACTAACTTAATGAGTATGGACCAACAACGACTGTCATTACCAAGTTCTATTTTTTATCCCATCCTCGCCCGACCACCCCTGCCACCAACTCTAAAATCCCTCGGGGGTAATATATCCAAGCCAGTTGTATACCACGGCGACCAAGCACAGATATTTTGTTATTAAGCAATATGAGCCATTATATGTTTTGTTCTTTAAGCTATTAGATT
>JACEFZ010007218.1:117500-127181 GCA_014155875.1 Cepaea nemoralis | reverse complement strand
TTTTTGTGTTAAACAACACGCGAAAGGCAGTGTCTCTGTCCACCACATGGCCGCTTTCGATAATGTGCCTACCAATTGAAGACGCCGGGAGCTTCCGGTGTGTCGGTCCCACGAGGCTAGCATTTCCTGTGTGTTGTATCTTGTTGACCCATTGAGGTATGTGTTCTGACACTCGTTTGTTAAGCTGTCTCTCTGTTCTACCAATGTAGAAGGCCTGGCATCTACATGTGAATTGGTAAATACAATTGTTTGTGGCGTACAGAGGAACAGACTCTTTGACTGCTGGTGTAGGAATCGGTACGGTTTTATATCTAATGACTGGAGTTGCAGCACAGAATGTTCGGCCTACTGCTGTAGTAAGCCGGTCTTGTAGACGTTGCATTACGTCACTCCCTCGAAAGGTTAGCTGGATGAATACCTTGAGTTTGGGGACTGTAGTTACGTCTGGTTTTGGTTTGGGCTGTTGGCAGTGGCGCTTTATAAATCCTGTGGAGTACCCATTCATGTTTAAGACATTCTTCAGAGTTTCAAATTCCTCTGTCAGTGTGTCCTGGGTACATATCTTTCTAGCACGGTCAAACAGGGTCCGTACTAAGCCCCGTTTATACTGGACAGGTGTGAAGCTCTGAAAATTTAGATATTGGCCAGTCCATGTTCCTTTGCGATACACCGATCTTTGAATTGTGCCGTCTGCTCTACATCTCATTAGAATATCTAGGAACGGCAACGCTTCGTTGTGTTCGTGTTCCATGGATAGAGAGATGTTTTTATGCGTCTTGTTCATTGTGGCCTGGAACGATGTTGCTTGTAGCTCGTCTGTGGTGATAATTAGTATATCGTCCACATAACGACGGTAAAAGGCCAAGTTGTTGATGTCTGAGGATCTCTTTTCTTCTAAATGTGCCATGAAGATGTCCGCTAGAATAGGACCAAGAGGACTCCCCATGGCCACTCCGTCCATTTGGCGGTATGACTTAGTTAGAAAATTGAATTGTATGTTGGCGGTACGTAGTAGTAGTAGCCTCTCCAGAATAGGTGTTGGTATGCCTAATTTTAGTTGTTTGTCTTCAATGCGTTCCCTTATTATTTTCACTGTCTCCTCTAATGGTACGTTAGTGAATAGGGAGGCTATATCCATGGATGCCATGTGTTTGTTATTTATGTCCATAGTATCCAATAATTCCACCAGTTGGAATGTATCTCTGAGTATTTTTGGATCGAAGGAGTGTCGTACTGGCTTTAAAATTTCGGCTAGCCATCTCGCCATTCGGTGTTGTGCAGAGTTAACCATGGACAGGATAGGTCTTAGCGGGATGCCGGGCTTGTGAAGTTTGGGTAGACCGTACATCTGAGGAGTGTGCGAGCCACGTGGTGTGAGCGTTTTTGCAGTGGCCTCACTGATGAGTCCCGCATTCACAAGTGACTGGATCTCTTTCCTCATTATTGCATCCAGGTCCTCCGACTTGTTTACTTTTTGATCTATCCTGAATTTAGATTCATATGACAATATTTCATCCATTTTTCTCTGGTACTCATGAACGAGTCAACAAAGAAAAGAAGAACAATTCAGCCTGTCATGAACGAGTCAACAAACAAAAGAAAAACAGTTCAGCCAATCATGAACGAGTCAACAAACAAAAGAAAAACAATTCAGCCAATCATGAACGAGTCAACAAAGAAAAGAAAAACAATTCAATCAATCACGAACGAGACAACAACGAAAAAAAAAAAGAACAAAACAGCGAACCGTGAACAAGTCAACAAAGAAAAGAAAAAATATGCAACCAATCACGAACGAGTCAACAATGAAAAGAAAAACAATTCAGCCAATCATGAACGAGTCTTTTAAAAAAAATTAGAGTCTGAAAGTTATTCGTTTTGCCAATCTGGGTCGACCCCCAGGACCCTAGTTGTTTCGGAAACTTTTTTTTTTTTTTCATTATACCATTACCACTACCCGTTCAACCTCAAAATAGAAGTTAAATATAGGGTACATCCCTGCCTAAGATTAATAATCCTGTGACCCAGTTAGCCACAAATGGGATATAACATTTGAAAGGGATTGTTGTCCAAAGAGGGTCCGAACAAAGAAACCTGATCCTTATGATGGGGATGCTACCTAGACAACCTGGCAGCGGCTAACCAGGTCAACACATGGCCGGCAAGAATCGGATGTGTCGGCGCAAATGTGACAAATATCGCAGCTATGCTGTAAGAGAGCACAGTACAACTACTGTCTAACAATATTCACGCACATGAAATAATAAAGGATGAAAGAAGAAGAAGAAGAAGAAGAAGAAGAAGCAGAAGAAGAAGAAGAAGAAGAAGAAGAAGAAGAAGAAGAAGAAGAAGAAGAAGAAGAAGAAGAAGAAGAAGAAGAAGAAGAAGAAGAAGAAGAAGAAGAAGAAGAAGAAGAAGAAGAAGTAGAAGAAGAAGAAGAAGAAGAAGAAGAAGAAGAAGAAGAAGAAGAAGAAGAAGAAGAAGACGGCGGTGGCTGCGGCGGCGGTGGAGGAGGAGAAGCAGGATGAGGAGGAGCCGAAGAAGAAGAAGAAGAAGAAGAAGAAGAAGAAGAAGAAGAAGAAGAAGAAGAAGAAGAAGAAGATGGCGAAGGCGGCGGTGGCTGCGGCGGCGGCGGAGGAGGAGGAGCAGGATGAGAAGGAGGAGGAGGAGCAGAAGAAGAAGAAGAAGAAGAAGAAGAAGAAGAAGAAGAAGAAGAAGAAGAAGAAGAAGAAGACGGCGAAGGCGGAGGAGGAGGAGCAGAAGAAGAAGAAGAAGAAGAAGAAGAAGAAGAAGAAGAAGAAGAAGAAGAAGAAGAAGAAGACGAAGAACAACAACAACAACAACAACAACAACAACAACAACAACAACAACAACAATCCGTACTAACCCAGACACACCGTGTGAGCAAACAAGCACACTAACCACAACACAACCACAACACAATACCCGTACAGTGTCCACAATAAGGAAACACATCCCCGAAACAATCAGATCATGACAGGAGACACGCAGCCCGACGACACACCACTGTTTGAGAGCACGTCGCGCGTCCTACGGATATCAATTACTCATATTTACCTGGTATCTGCAACAGATGGAGCAGAAATGAATCCACGAAACACCCAGATTTCGCCCGAGGCCCGCTCGCTTTGTCTCCTGTCGCCATAGTTGTGTAACAACAGAAGATTGTTTTGTATAGCTGTCGATTACTCGCTTTTGAACTCAAGCGTAATTCATTCAAGTGCCACTACTTCTATTGCACTAGACTGATATTTGCGTGTGGATTCCCTTTTAACGGTGTCCCCCGCCATCAGGCGAACTCACTCCAACTTCTGGGGTACTAGTAATGTACGTCCCCGTGTCAAGGTTGAGAATTCAACATTTTAGTCCGACTAACAGGTGTATTCTAAGAAAATCTTCGATACAGAAAAGAAAACATGCATCCATAGGACAAGATCTGAATATTTAAGAAGGTTGGCTATTAAAATCGATAAAACAAATATTGAAATATTGTGGTCACTTGAAACGCCATTTAAGCTTGAAGAGAACAATAATGGAGGGGTAAATGCCCGGGAAGAGAGCAAGAGGAAGAAGACCAAAGAGAAGATGGGTGCAGGATGTGGCGGATGATCTCCAGATGGTGTATCGGAGGTGGGACATCTTGCTTATGACAGAGAAGTTTTCCGGAAGTTTGTTATGGGAGTGAGGTTCTGCGAAGGACATGCTACTTAATGGATGAATGAATGAATGAATGAATGAATGAATGAATTAATAACAGGTGTAAGGGTTAAACCAGCTACCTTAGCATCCGCAAAGATAAAATTCAGTACACATGAATATCTCCATAAGTGCTCCAGTCTCCTCCGTAGATCACACCGGGATAAACTCAGCAAATTGCACGAATTCCACAGCTCCAGATGGGTTTCACGTGTTTATATCATCACCACCCAGTGCCTTGCGGGCTGGCGTGGGCGATCATGCCTCGCCACAAATTGCGATCTCCGACGGTAGGGATCAATTCGTGTGATCACTCCCATCCGTGCCATGACACAAGACTGTTAAATATCTTCACACGCTGTCTTCATCTATCTCCCTTTCCTCAAATCTTTCTAGGTGTCACATGTTCCAGTTTTTGTCTTCTCATAACCTAACGTGGTTAAAAAAAACAATGACTGCCTCTTTCTAATGTTTCTGATAAGTTGTCATTGATTTCAAAATCACCTACAGCCTCAACTTCCTCCAATGTAATTTTGTCTGGACTGGGTGCGTTTCCTTTCTTCGTGCGATGTAGCGTATCTTCGACTTCCGCAGCAAGTATTGGTGGACACTCACTCACCATTGTTTTGAACATTTATGTCCGGTCTCCTACCATCATACAGCTCTTCCTGATATTCCGTCCATCTTTTGACTATATCATCTTGTCCCATCAACATTGCACCATTCCTAGATTCTAAACATTCACTGGTATTTCGTGTTTTCCTGTATGTTAGTGCATTCATTCGTTGATACACGGAATGTGAGTCTTTTCCATAGTTTGTCCCAATTTCCATGCACTGTTGATTCAGCCATACTTCTTCAGTTACTTTCCATTTATTTACTATTTCTTTATGTATTCTATTATATGATTTTTTATCTTGCCTTTTTCTCTCGTCTTTCGTCCATCATCTGCAAATTTCATTTGTCATCCATTTCTTTTTTGCAATTCTATGGTTTGGTGGAATGATTTCACTTCATGGATTGATTCCCGCAACATGTCCCACTGTTCATCAATCAATCAATCAATCATGTGCCATGCCGGAAAGCGTGGGCGGTCATGATTCGCCATTTCACTCGATCACCAGAGTCGTGGATCAGCTCAGTGTTCCTGTCTCGTCCATGCCATGTGGCCAAGCCCTCCAGGTATTTTCCTCTCGGTCTTCCTCTTGGTCTGTTCCCTTCGATCTTGCCAGCTGTCACTAAGTTCTCCAGTCCATTTCTTCTCATAACATGTCCAAAAAATTTTGACTGTCTACGTCTAATTTCTCTAATCAATCTACGATTTTCATTTGTCTCTTGTAGTACTTGGTCATTGGTTTTTCTATCTGTCCATGGTATTCTTTGCATTTTCCTCAGAAACCACATTTCTGCAGCCATCAGATGTTTTTCAGCTTGACTGCACATTGTCCAAGTTTCACATCCATACAAAAGAACAGGCTCTATGTATCCCCTCAACACTCTTTTTCTCGTTTCAATTGACATCATTTTATTGGTCAGAATGTTTTTCATCTTGCTAAAGGCTACTTTCGCAATGGCGATTCTTGTTCTAATCTCTTCAAGGCATCTGCCATCAGATGTTATGACTGTTCCGAGATAATTGAACCGATTCACTTGTTGAAGAATATTCCCATTTACTTGTATATTACATTGTGGTACTTCGTTCTTCCTAGTGACGACCATAACCTGTGTCTTCCTACAATTTAATTCCAACCCCAGCTGCTCACTGTGTACAACCACAGCGTCTACTAATTGTTGCAGATCCTGTGCATTGTCTGCAATCAATACTGTATCATCTGCATATCTAATGTTATTTATGTTTCGTCCTCCAATGCTGATTCCATTTAGGTCTTCTACATTTCTGAAAATATTTTCACTGTATAGGGAAAAAAGATCTGGAGACATTACACATCCCTGCCTAACACCTCTCTTAATAGGTTGGTATTGTCCTACTTCATTATCAATCCTTATGGCAGCTTGTTGTTTCCAATATATGTTTTTTATAAGTCTAATGTCTTTCCCATCAATTTGTAGATCTGCAAGCATATCCACAATGTTGACATGTCTAACTCTATCAAAAGCCTTTGTGTTCATCAATAGTCTGTATTATTTCCATGGCATTATATATGTTCCTCGATTTTAAACATTCTGTGGCATTTCGTGTATATACCAGAATCAAACACCTGCTAACTCCATTTGTGGGTAGCTTTGCATGTTAGTCCCTCTGCATGTTTCCTATCCATATCTCATGGTCTCATCTCTTCATGTTCCTCTTGTATCTTGCGGTGTCGAGGTGAAGCATAAACAGCGGGAGAATGCCCGTTTATGGGCCTCATATATCGAGAGTAGGTCAATATCAGCCTATTAAGAGATGTGTGAGACAGGGGTGTGTAATGTCTCCAGATCTTTTTTCCCTGTACAGTGAAAATATGTTTTTAGAAATGTAGAATATATTAAAGAAATCATCATTGGGGGACGAAACATCAATAACATTAGACATACGGATGATACAGTATTGATTGCAGACAATGAAAAGGATCTGCAACATTTAGTAGATGCGGTTGTTGCACACAGTAAACAACTAGGGTTATAATTGAATTGTAAGGAGACAAATATTTTGGTCGTCACTAGGTACAAGTAAATGGGAATATTATTAAACAAGTGAATCGGGACAATTATCTCGAAACAGTCATAACATCTGATGGGAGATGCCTTGAAAAGATTAGAACAAGATTCGACATGGCGAAGGCAGCCTTTTGCAAGATGAAAAAAAAACAAAAAACATACTGACCAATATAAAGATGTCAATTGCAACGAGAAAATGATTGTTGAGGTGCTACATAGAACCTGTGCTTTTATATGGATGTGAAGCGTGGACAAGGAGCAGACGAGCTGAGAAACATATGGTGGCTGTTGAAATCTGGTTTATGAGGAAAATACACAGAATACTATGGACAGACAGAAAAACCAATGACCAAGTCCTACAAGAAACAAATGAAAATCGTAAACTGATTAGAGAAATTCCATCCATCATGTGCCATGCCGATAAGCGTGAGAGGTCATGTTTTGTCATCTCACTCGAAAAGATTAGAACAAGATTCGACATGGCGAAGGCAGCCTTTTGCAAGATGAAAAAAAAAAAAAACATACTGACCAATATAAAGATGTCAATTGCAACGAGAAAATGATTGTTGAGGTGCTACGTAGAACCTGTGCTTTTATATGGATGTGAAGCGTGGACAAGGAGCAGACGAGCTGAGAAACATATGGTGGCTGTTGAAATCTGGTTTATGAGGAAAATACACAGAATACTATGGACAGACAGAAAAACCAATGACCAAGTCATACAAGAAACAAATGAAAATCGTAAACTGATTAGAGAAATTCCATCCATCATGTGCCATGCCGATAAGCGTGAGAGGTCATGTTTTGTCATCTCACTCGATCACCATAGTCGTGGATCAGCTCTGTGTTCCTATCTCGACCATACCATGTGGCCAATCCATCCAGGTGTTTACTTCTCGGTTTTCCCCTTGGTCTCTTCCCCTCAGTCTTGCCAGTTGTCGCCAAGTTCTCCAAGTCTAGGGTTGTCAGACGTCCGGCAAAGAGAGGACATGTCCTCCTTTTTAGCCTCGTGTCCAGCTTTTTAAAATATTTTATGTTATCATTTTTTTATGTATTCTTGTTACAACTTACAATGTATCTGTACACTACGGTGTGTTTACATTCTTTATTACAACCCATTCGAGACAAGAACACCGAGCTGATCCATGACTCTGGTGATCGAGTGAAATGGCGAATCATGACCGCCCACGCTTATCGACATGGTACTTGATGGATGGATCTCGAGATTCCCATGGACTCTGTTATTCCCTCTGTCAATCGTTTACATAGTCAGCCTCTTCTTCTGATTCCATTTGGTCTGTACATCATTGCGTGTTGTGGTACAGGGTCAGTTCGTAGTCTAGTGCCCGTTCATGAGCTTCATATACTGAGATTCCCAGGGACTCAGTTATTCCCCTGCCCGTTGAAACTACAAACGTAGCTCGGGCAGCGGTTTGTCCGGCCTGCTCTTGTCGGTTTCAAACTGCCTGGGTAATTTTAAGCGTGGGAAAGCTGCACGTCAAAATAGCTTTCTTTGGTCATGTGATGAGAATAAAGACACTGGAGAACATCGTGACAACCGGAAAAATCACGGGGAAGAGAGACAGAAGCAGACCAAGAGAAATGATGCTGGGCTGATTGAGACGGTGGCATGGAGGAATATCATCAGCAGAGTTGATCCAGAACACCAAAGACCGAGATCTGTGGAGAGCCATGAATGCCAGCTGGCAGGGCACTTGATGATGATAAAGTTGCATGGGGAGCCGCTGTGATGTAGTAGCTTGAGACTCGCCTGCCTACCCGATGGTCATAGGTTTGAATCCGCATGGAGACGGATTGTTAAACCTGAACTGACTTCCAGGGCGATCAAGTCTAACAAGGATGCCAAGGAATGTCTTGGCAAGTACAGGTGGAAATGATACTGATGACGTCATCACGGAGTGTACACTGGTGTATGTTAGTTAGTTAGTCATAGTTCCAACTCACAGCAACGGGTCGTCCCCATTATGCTCCGTTCCTGTGCCAGTGAATATCACACAAAATGCTCCCCACTGCCCAATGTGAAAAGTGGAAAAGACAGGAGTCTCGACAAACAACAGCCCGCACAGATACACTGTGCATAATGCCGCCACCAGAATGTCAACACAATAGTCCCCCACAAAACACCCAGTTCATTTCTGATGGAATCGGCAGTCATTTTCCCATCTGGATGTTTCCTAGATGTTCACCCACACAGTCCACGAAATACAGTTCATCGTCGATGGTAGTGGCAGTCAACCAGAAGCCCAGCAGCCACGCATTTCTGCATAAGGCAAAAACCAGTCAACTCTGGGACATAGCCATCTGCCATCGCTCCGAACATGCAGTCACGTTCCAAAAGACCTCGGGCAGATTCAAAAGCATTTCACACGAAACTCACAGCTCACAGTGTCGCGCCACGCACTCACTCAGTAGCAGGGTGACGGAACCATCAAGCCTCCTTAGTCGCCTCTTACGACATGCGTGGTAGGCTGCAGTGTTGCTATTCTTTGCTTCCCTTATGGGCCCTGGCAACACACGGGAGACACTGGTGTATACAAATATGGACCGAGCACCGTATGCCCAATGCCCCTTAAGGTATGTAAAATGGTCGTTTACTTACAACGCTCATACGGGTCCCCCCTGTCTGAGAAGTCTAGACGTTAAAACTACTACTCGGGGTAATGGAACGTTATACCAGCTATTTCTTGTTTTTTTCTTTTTTTTTCTTCTTTTTTTGTAAAACATCCAACAGTCAACACCACGGAACGAACCAGGCCTGTCCGAGCCAGAGGTTGATTTGAGTACACCCCAGACATAGACATAACGTGGATTTATACTCGTGCTTAGGATGAACGGTTTGGCATTAACGTAAAACGCACAACACTTACGTCGGCAACTGACGCGCTGAACGGTCAGAGAAGCCCTGCTGTGAGGAGGCCGTCTATATAGTTGAAAATCCTTGGGAGCGGTGGTCACTATGGCTGGCATGAGGCCTGGGTCATACTGCTCTGAGCAGAATATTATTGAATACCGCTTTGATATAAATATCTGGCGGCCTTACAGTTTCCTATGAATGGACCCCTTAGTTACCATGCCTTGGAGATAAATGTGCTAGACTTAGTCTGAATGACATTCATAATTTATACGGTCTTGGTTTAAATGTAAGCCCAATGACTGGTCGAATACTCGGCCAAGACATTGCCGCTTAAATTAGCAAGGCGTTAGTAGACACTTGTAATCTGAAACGTTCGAAAGTCAAGTCGCTTCCCGCTTGGGAGGGCAATTAGCCCATAAAATTCACTC
>JACEFZ010007218.1:0-112500 GCA_014155875.1 Cepaea nemoralis | reverse complement strand
GCCTGTGTCCTTAGTACTCTTCTCTATGGCAGTGAAACCTGGACAACTTACTCACACCAAGAGAACAACTTAAACAGCTTTCATATGCGGTGTCTGCGAAGAATTCTTGGTATTAAGTGGCAAGACAAAATCACAAATACTGAAGTATTGGAAAGATCAGGTTGTGTGACAGTTTATTCCATGCTCAGTCTTCGTAGACTTAGATGGATAGGACATCTTAGGAGGATGGATGATGGTAGAATACCAAAGGATATCTTTTTTGGTGAATTACAGATGGGTAAGAGATCTCAGGGTCGGCCTCTACTACGATACAAAGATGTGTGTAAGCGGGACATGATTGATACAGGCATTGATAATGCACATTGGGAGCAAGTCGCCGCTGAACGTCTTGCATGGAGGGCAAATATCAGAAATGGAATAAAGTCAAAGGAGAAAATTATTGCAGAAAAGTCACACACCAAGCGTTTGAGACGTAAGATGGTGCATGATGGTGGAAATGACCACGTGTTCACATGCACCCACTGTGAACGGACATTTACAGCGCAAATTGGCCTTATCAGTCACACTCGCTACCGCCATAGTTAAAAGTTATTATGCCTTTTTAAAGCACAAACTATCGTCTGTCAAGACGGCAAGGTGCCAATGATATATATATATATATATATATATATATATATATATATATATATATATATATATATATATATATATATATATATATATATATATATATATATATATAGGGAAATACCTTCTGCCCAGTCTGAAGAGGAACTCCTGGAAGTTTGACTTACCTAGGCTTCAGCTTCACTAGGACACAGAGCCCATTAGCACAAGAGCGTCATTGATTCGTTCCCTGGATAATATGGATTATAATGTCCTCTAGAGCAGGGGTGGGTAAACTTTTTGTGCATAGGGCCACATTGACAAATGTAAAGCTATTGGGGGGGGGGGGGGGGGGGCGCATGCATATTATGTCCACTTTGTTTACAGCAACCTACCACAGTAAGTAATTATGAATTATATATATGTTATTAAACAGTATAAATAACTAATTATTGCAATTTTATTTTACATATACACTTATACATCATATTTTACAATATGGACAACAACTTTTACTAATTTGTTAACAAAAGTTTACAATTTTTTATTATAAATTTTTTGTTAAATTATTTATCAATGGTTTCAATTTAGACACAAACCGGCTAAATTGTCACTACAATTGTTGATTTCTAATGAGATGTATGTAACTGCTTGCAATTTTTGACAATATTCTTGAATTCTGGAGCAAGTTTACTTGTAGAAATTCGCATGACAGCATGCAAATTGCAGTCCGACAATAAAGACCTATTCTTAGATTTGTTGATCTTCAAGCAAGGAAATGCTTGTTTGCAAATGTATGTTGATCCAAACATTGAAAAAGTTTACAAAATATAAAATTACGAAGAAATTTTATCCAAAATGTTAGAACAATCATAGCGGTACGTGAAATTCTGTAAAATTCAACAAAATAAGTATAAAACGAATTTAAAATTTTTATTTCTAAATGTCACCGAGGGCTGCATAATATCAGTTGCTGGGCCGAGTTTGCCCACCCCTGCTCTAGAGCAAATTTACAGTAGATATTAGATGGGTGGGACACAACTGAGTGCATTTAATTCGGTCTCTGGATCATGGGGACATTATCTGCTAGGAACTGGAGATAAATAACTATCATCAGAAGAGAACAAGAGAAAGAGGAAATAAGACTGATTAATTATTGTGTTTGAATTTGGAGTGTTTTTTCGGTTTTTAGTGTATTGATGTGTGAGGACAAATCAAATGTATATGTGTTCATGATATTTCATATCATCTCGATCATATCCTTAACAACTCAATACTGTTAATACAATTATATGTTTAATCTGGATCTTGATTTAAGTCCTGGTGAACTGTTTGTCCAAGGTTGATGTTTACGTCAATTACTTGTTGATGTTTGTTCAACAGTGGTTGTTCTATATGTTGTAAACAATCAATGTTCTCTGACACTATTTCAAATTCAACAGGTGATCGAGTGGGAGGGGACACCTACACATAGATACCATTGTCTTAAAGTAGTGAATTGTTTTCCCCCTGTATCTGTAGTAAATTTTCGTGATCATCTTACATCCCACAACCGCGATGACGGGGGAACCCCCACTGAGAGGGATTAACGATACACAGTGTATCCGTGTGTGATTGCTTGACAGACGGTATCCCTGGATAGAGATTCACAGCATGAAGATGTCAAATAATCAATAACCTTTAGGTGGATTCGGTTACTAAAACAACTGTCTACTTCTTCTCCGGCTCTTTATCCTCTGTCGCGGCACACCCCCTCAACCAACTCACAACAAACTGTCCTATCTTGTGTTATCCCCCTGTAGCTCTCCCCATGCCCTTCCCATAGTATTCATCTCTGCCTCTAGTTCTCTTCTTCGTGCGTATTTAGGTTTCTCTCTGTTTCTTTTGCCCTGTGAAAGTTCTTTCTATGCAATTGTCACACACACATGTCAATGTGTGAACCCTTTCAGGCCACTAAGATAGTTAACAAATAAACACACATGGATTGGTGTGACATGTTTGATTGAGTTGCCAGAGGACCTAGTTAGTAGTGTTCTCTGGAGATATATCTTGAATAGTAAATAACAAGATAAAGGATATGATTTAGCACGTTTTGTCTAGAGGTCACTCAAATGAGCTAATCATTCCCGCAATAGCCTTTTTGGAGAACATTTTTCTTTGGCTCAAACCCCCACTGTGAGACCACTATGTATCTACACAGAAATTTATAAAAGAAGTAACTAGTTCACCCAAGGCCAGAGAAGATCTGAACTATTAGCCCCTGCACAACTGAGGATCCATCTCACTCATTATACTGTTGACAGTGTGCTGTTCGTCCGTCACATAGATCTTCTCATATATATTTTTGTCATTTTTGTGACCTATATCAGTTTGTCCCATTTCTTTGGGATTGTAGGACTCAATTATATGTAGACAAACTCAACAATAACTGTACATTACATCTGTTGGACAAGACATCTACATGACAGTTTCTTGACAAAAGTGGGACATACATTCACAAGGAATTGTGTACACCAGCCATTGTACAAGACTTACATCATAAGAGATACTTGACAACATCTATACAAGACTTTTCACAATATGTATAACCAACCACAGCACTTAAGACAGTCACAGATACAATACTTGACAGCAACTGTACAAGAAATTCACTGGGACATGTACTTAAAACACCGGTTCATTGAATACACAATTTATTGAGTTGATGGTGAGTCGAGTGATGACCATTGTCTCATCTCCTGTCATGTCAACACTTCAATTATTGCATAGAAAATGCATAAAATATGTCACACATGCAGGTTGATAAACAAGATACAACACCTCCCCTTTTACTCCACCAACTAATAACTCTCCTCCACCTCTTCTCTCTAATTACCACTACACCATTGACTTTTATCCTTTCCTCTACTGTTAATGAGGGAAAACCAAGATAAGCCATAACCTGGGGCAAGCATAGGGACCTTCTGCTCCACTGGTCTGTTTAATCCTTTTAGCACCTATGATGGTGTTGGACAGCTCAGGTTGCAGTTTTCCCCATGATGATTTTCCAAGTCTGACTAATTATCCCCTACTGTCACAGTTTGAAGAAAAGCTACAGCCTTGTCTTTCACTGGTGAGTTGACTGTTCATGAAGTTGAGACTTAGGAATCTGTTCTCCTTTTCCTGTAGAGGAAGATCTAAGATACAAATATGTCCCAGTCTTCTTCCTTCTCCTCAGTCTATCTCACGTACTTAACAAGTCTTCATTCTGAAACACTGTGTGAGCACCAGGCTGGAGATTAACTAAGATAAGTCCTAGCCAAACAATCCATTGTCCCAGTCATTTCACCAGACGTCCTGAATGAGGTTCACCACCATAGACTTGTTGTTTAGTTCTCAGATTACATTTGATTGACTCAAAGATCACTGTCCAGTTCACCACATTTGTAGTGCTTCAGATTGTGTTATGCTCCCATTTATGCATTCAGCTGTTGAGAGCTGAGAGAAAATTCTTCTTGATATTCCCACATTTTGATAGGGAGTCACTTCTGGATCTAGGACTTCTGTTTAGTTGTCCCAGATGATATATGGAAGCCTCTCCTCCATCCTCCTGTTCTCTGTCAATACAAAATGGCACAACATCTCTTTACATTTGTTAAAAGATGATGTGATCATACATTAACATACACAGATGGAGATGGGGAAGGTTAAGGTTGATGATGTAGTGAATTTCACTGTGATGCACTGTGGTAATCACAAGACCATATGCTGAGACAGGGTAGCTTAACACAATTACAAGCATTTATGTGGTCTAAGTTCCACCATGTTTGAACCACAATAGACCTGGGCACAAGGAGGACTAGACACCATACAGCAATCATTGTGACATAGCAACATGGGACAGGCATTGTGAAGGGAAATGGAAAATAGGCATTTACAACTGCAATATGCAATATGTATTAACTAATGGCATTTACCAAATTAGCAGACCAGACATCCATTCCAATGGCTGTGATGTTGGTGCATGAATGTCCTATTCCATATACACTTACACAGCAATGCCAGACCTCACCCCTTTTTCACCAGACTTGTCTCACAGGTACATCACCTTTATCATCATCAGGTGCTCTTTCCCCACTGAGTAATTGTCATGTCTACTACAGTAGGTAACAGAAGCTCAATTGCATACACAATTGTTCACATATGCACCAAGCACATATGTGGAAAAACATGTTTAGTCCTTGTAAATTTGCATGAGCCATACATTATATTCAGCCAACTAAGACACAGGTTCACACACCTATGGTTCTCTTAAGAACTAGTTTATATGAACCAACCAACAGTAGAGGTACCAGTGTAATACTTCAAAGAGAAATTATATTAATTCTCTTGAGCTTATAGCCACCAGGCATCACATGGACTTAGCAATTCTGGCGTGCCATCACCGTCCTGTTTACATATGGATATTTGAAGCATCTTTCTTTCTACTAATGTGAGAGGCTACTTATCAAAGCACCAGCTCATTCACTCCAACATTCTCAGCGTTTTACCAAGGAACTTGTACATGTTTACATCACCCATTCTAATTCAGACTGCCATATGTTAACTCGCGAGAGCAAAGGTACAGTTGATTTAAGAATAAGTCATCCTAGGCATGAAGAATGCACAAGGGGTTTGGGTTTGCGAATTTGCATGAGTGTACTATACATTCATCAAGCATACGCAACCAGTCACAACAAGGGATTGATATGCACTTGGAGTATACAGCGTGAAAGACATGTCAAGGTTGAAGAAGCAGTATCCAGAATACTGGCGCACAGAAGTTAGGTTTTCCACTTTCACATTTTATTCATAAAATACTCTTATATTCTTCTCATTCGTTCACTAGGCACAACTACAACATTAAAGTATGTTTTAAAGTGGTACCTGTTGTCCAGAGAACAATAGATTATTGAATCTTTAAGGGCATTGTTGGGTCATCACATCACACTAGCGACCGCTCCCGGTGAAATCCCCGCTCAACTAATTAGATTTTAAAATATGGCCCAGGAATAGCGTGGGCTCATTACTTATTAACCAATCAAAAGACAAGCGCATATACCGCTGCCTCCCCTAACTCGTTCTAGAACATACTAGTTCCAAGAATCGTCCTTCTAACTGGAAACGCCCCCGTTCCGACTTAAAGTATTTTTATGAATGTGTCGGGCTGGGAATGGGGAATTCTGTTCCATCATGCTACAATTGGTTGGCTCGTAGAAGTAGGGGAAATGATTGATATTTATGTGTAATAGGTGTACAACATTTGAACCGGCCAATCATGTCTCTTCTTTAAATGTTCGCTAATACAGTAGACACAGCATTACGGTACGATGTGTTTGTGTGTTTGTTATTTGACTTATGCTGGTTTAATATACAATTATGAGACATATGGTGCTATTTCAATCGTTAGATACGAATTTTGTCCATATTCCATAGTTGTGGGTTCATACGAGTGATAGACCTGGCTAATGAAGACACCTTTTTTTTAGAGGTGTCTAGTTGGTCATGTGTCGAAGTACACTTGTTCCTGCGACGAGGTGCTGTCGTCATTTGGAGGTGATAGGTTCGAATTCTGGTGGTTAATTATAGCTTTCATGTTTAAGATGTCTACTGCGTCCTCACGTCTCTAATTCTTTTCCAAACTTCTATGAGCGCCAACCAATACATATGTGTTTATTTATATACAATTATCAGGGTATTCTCAGTGTTTATCCTATCCTGTGCTGTGGCGAAGAAGTTACGAAAGCAATTCGCAATTCCGCGATTTGAAAGCCTTCTGCTGGTTTTCATATAATGGTATGAGTTCCGGTCGTTCCGAAAGCAATGGCAAACTCCTGAACGTAAACTTCCCAAGAAATCACAAACAACCAAAGAATGCTGGTGTTGACTACAACGTGCTGTAAAGGGTATGCAACTAACTTTTTTTTTTAAAAATTCTATCCCACGTCAGAGTCCTTCCCTCGCTTTTCGATTTCTTTATATCTGTCTAGCCTACTCTTAATTTCCATATTACTGACTGTCATACAATTTGTTCCTTCTATTCTACTCTGGCACTGCTTAATGAATGTTTGTAGTCAATGTATAAATTGTTTTAGTCCCTCTATATCAGTGGTTCTCAAACTTTTTTGGCCCATGCACCCTTTCACAATATGTTCAGAATGCCATCTTACCCGCCCCCTTTCGTATTTCCTCCCTATAACCCCCCCCCCCCCCTCCCGGACCTTACACAGTATACGTAAAAATGGAAGCTAAATTTAATAACACATACTAGAATAAGTCTAGACGTCTACATAAAATGTGATTTTCGGGTCGACTTACGTTATAAAATGAATTTCAGAAGGGCGAGAAGTACAGAACCGTATGGAACTGTATGGAAAAACAATATCAAGTAATCGGTTCTTGTATTAACGCGGTCTTGAAATAATCTTAATTCCCCCCCCCCCCCCCCCCCCCCCTCACCCGAAAACCCTAAAATTCCCCAATGGGGGGAGGAGGGGGGAATTCCCCACTGGTTGAAAACCATTGCTCTATATGTTTCTTATGCAAATCTCATCATCTCATCTTGTTTCTCGTGTACTTTTGTGTGTCGAGGTAAGGCATAAACAGCGGGAGAGTGCCCGTTTATAGACTTCATATATCGAGACTCATATGGGACTCTGTTATTCTTCCAGCCATCGTTTATATGGTCGGCTTCTCCTTCAGGTTCCATCTGGTCTGTACATCATTGCTTGTTGTGGTATACTGTCAGTTGGTAGCCGGGTTATGTGCCCGAACCATCTAACTTGTTGTTATCTAATGAAATCAAGCGCTGCCTATAACCTCCACTTTAGTCCTGATTTCTTCATTTCTGATTTTCTCTCGTCTTGATACATTGAGTATTCTTCCCAGAAATCGCATTTCTGTTGTTATAATTATTCTTTTCTCTTTGATTTGGCATTGGTAGCATAGTTAGTAGAAAGATTTTGTTGTAAACTGCTTTTTCTTTCTTTCTTTCTTTTTTTAAAAAGTATCTACTAATATGTATTTGTTCTTTAGTATTGGTGAGCTGTGTCCAATTAGTTGGTTTGCCTTATTGTATCTACTCTTGATCTCGTCATTCGACCCATATCACATCATCATCATTGTGCCGTGCCGATAAGCGTGGGCGGTCATGTTTCGCCATCTCACACGGCCATCAGATTCGTGGATCAGCTCTGTGTTCTTGTCAAGCCATCCAGGTATTTATGTCTCTGTCTTCCCCTTGTTCTTTCCCCCTCAATTTTGTCAGTTGTCACCAAGTTCTCCAATTTATTTCTTCTTATAACGTGTCCAAAATATTGTGACTGTCTACGTCTAATTTATCTAATCTGTTTACGGCTTTCATGTGTTTCTTGTAGGACCTGGTCATTGGTTTTTCTGCCTGTCCATTGAATTTTTTGCATTTTCCTCAGAAACCACATTTCCACAGCCATCAGATGTTTCACTCTTTGTCCACGCGTCACATTCATACAAAAGTACAGATTCTATGTGGCACCTCTACACTCTTTTTCCGTTGCAATTGACATCTTTTTATTGGTCAGTATGTTTTCCATCTGGCAAAAGGCTACCTTCGCCATGGCGATTCTTGTTCTAATCTCTTCAAGGCATGTCCCATCAGATATTATGACTGCACCGAGATAATTGTTCCGATTCACTTGTTTAAGAATATTTCCATTTACTTGTATATTACATTGCGGTATTTCCTTCATAATAGTGACGACCATAACCTGTGTATACTTACAATGTAATGCTAACCCTAGTTATTCACTGTGTGCAACAACTGCATCTGCCCGTATAGCAGTACTAATTTAACGTTAGAGTTAAACACGCCATGCTTGGTACCAGATTTAATTTCTGTTGACTTCCACGAGTTTCCCAGTGCCATAACAGCTCCGCTTCCCTTTTGTATTCTTATTTCAATGACTCTATTCCTTCATCTTTATCTACACTCTATCTACATAGGTATGTCAATCCAACGCTTGAAGTGATGTTTCACCAATGGAGACCGCGTTATCATTTGCTTGGTTTATGTATCTGTCTGTTGAATTCCATCCATATGAGATGTCTGAGACGTATCCTGGGCATATCGCGGAAAGACCACATAATAAACAAAACGGTGCTTGAAAGAGCGGATATTGCCACAGTGCACTCCCTCCTCAAGCAGAGACGCTTCCGGTGGCTGGGCCATGTATCTAGAATGGAGGATGAACGTATTCCTAAAGATCTCCTATACTGAGAACTAGCTACAGGGAAGAGGCCAATCGGAAGACCCCAAATGCGATATAGGGATGTGTGTAAACAAGATATGAAATCCCTCGGCATAGATCCAAACACGTGGGAAAGAGTTGTAACAGACATATGTACCTGCAGAAGAGATGTACGAAACGGACTGGTGCTCTTTGAGCGCAATCTGATCCAACAAACTGAGGATATGCGGCACATATTTAAAACGCAGTCACTTACTGCGGGACCAGCCTTATCTTAAAGATGCGGAAACAGTGACAGGGATTGTCACTCTCGCATTTGACTATAGTCACCAGCGGTGCTGCCAGGTGCCTCACCAGAGGCACAACTCTATTGTCCTTCGGGACTGAAAGAGACCTATAACTACTTTGTTCCCTTTATTGGAGCTTTTTCAAAGTCTCGAATTCAATACAGAGTGATGAGTTCACATTAATGCTTTGTTATTTTATTATGCGTAATGTGACTGATTGTCTGGTCAGTTAGTTAGTTAGTTAGTCGACAGATCATCCTCGTTGCACATCGAACCATTCAGTCCATAAGTGCTCGGATCCCCTCCTCAGCAAATCCCGCAGCGTGTAGCGGCTAACGACGCCAGTTCTGTGTTGGTTTATCAATCTTCTTTGGCTTCCTGCGTAGTGTTCTTGTTTGGCCACCCCTCTTTTAATTTGCTGCTCTAGCAGTCTGGCCATTGTTGTAGATTCACAGTCATCATTTGGTTCTCGCAAAAGTCTTACTTCTCGTAGAGCATTCAGAATGTCAGCCTGGTCCATGGCGCGTCCGCCCTCCACAGTAGCCTCACCTGCGAGCTTGTCAGCCCGCTCATTTCCTTGTACTCCCGCATGCCCTGGCACGAAGATGAAACTAATCTTTGCCAGCCGAGACCTCTTCAGAGGCAGCAACCATTCTCTTCGGATCGACCCCTCCTCTATCCTCTTGATCATGTTCATTGAGTCGCTAAGGAAACAAGCCCTAGTGAATGTCTGTGTCTCGAGCCATGTTATTGCTTTACTTACTGCCATGACTTCCATGGTCAGGCTACTTGTGGTTTCAGTGAAAGCACCAGAGTCCTCCTTCACAATTCTCCCTCCGGCCCGAGCTGTAAAGGCCCATGAGCTTCTCACATGTCGGACGACCGACCCATCTGTGTAGATGACCGCGTCACCGTCTAGCGAATTATCGAAAATCAACGCTTGTACTTCAGCCTCAACAGCAGCCGGATTTTCTTGTCTGCATTTTCTATCTAATTGGATGCAAACTGAAAAGGATGTGCAGAAGTCTGTTGGCACTTGCACCCACTCCTCGCCAGGTTCTAAGTCCTCAAGTGAACACACCTGTTGAAGAATGTCTTCGGCTTGACCCATCCACGACCGTCCTCTTTTTAACCTGCTGCCCTTCACCTTCCTAATTTCACTATGCAGTGGATGTTGTGTGTTTGCGTTAATTCTGAGGTAGGCGCGTGCCCTGCAAACGTGTATTCTCTCTTCAATGGTTGGAAAATCAAGAAGGTAGCGCATCGCCCTGCATGCTGTATCTCTTGTACATCCAAGAATAATGCGCATAGCTTCATTCTGTATCCTTTCCATCCTTTCTATCTGCTTATGGCTGAGAGTCAGGATTGCCATTGCATACTCCAAAACAGACATGACCAGCCCCTCGTACAGAAGACATAGATGGCGCTGCTCACAGTTTGCTGCCGCCATCACCCGCATCGCTGCCAAACCCCGCTTGGCCTTTGTTATCACCTGGTCTATGTGCACATTATAAGCAAGGCTTCGATCAAACCGTATCCCCGGGTAATTCATTGCCTGCGTTCTTTCCACCGTCTCTGAACACAGCATTACAGTTGGTGTTGGATTGTTGATAATATGATTATTCAACGAGAACCAAGTCACTGTTGCCTTTGTTGGGTTGACCATTGCCCCAGCTTCATCACACCAAGTACTTATGCGATTGAGTTCGGTTTGTAGTTCCACAGCAACCTCCTCTCTATCCTTACCCTGACGATACACTAAAACATCATCGGCATATGACAATGTCCTGCCAGGTCCAGTGATCTGCTCACTGGTGATTCTCACTGTGTAGGCGTTGAACAGTACCGGAGATAATGGTGATCCCTGTGGTAGGCCAGGGTATATTGTTGTTGGTTCCGAAGTCCAACTGCCACATCTAAAAACTACTTTCCGTTGGAAGAGGGCTGCAGCGATCCAACTAAGGAGGAATGGACTTACGTTTAGTTCAAGAAGCTGAAACATTAAAAAATCCAGTGGTACTCTGTTGTATGCGTCCTCAAGATCAATCGCTGCAGCAACGGTTTCAGTGCCTGAGTGGAAACCTTCATAGACATCATGGGCAAAGACTGCTGCATTGGTCCAGGTTTCTCTTTTTGGACGGTACCCACCCAGGGTAGGTGGGAAAACACCTTGCCTCTCTAGTTGGCTTGATATTTTCCTGGCAATTACCTTCTCCAGCAGCTTGCCTATTGTATTCTGCATGGTTATAATTCGATATCCCTGAATTTTTTTGTGGTCTTTGTCAGTCTTCGGCAAGGGAATCAGATAGCTGTGTAACCATTCCTCCTTGATGCTAGCACTCCCTATACTGTTGTTGTACATGTCTGCTAGTTTCTCTAGCTCATTGTCGGTACACCTATTTATGTCGTCGTATCTTATGCCATCAGGACCTGGAGCACTGTTTTTTGATCGTCGAAGCACAGCCTTGATTTCTTTCACTGTCACTGTGTCTTCATCCGAAGTGTTCTGGGCCTTGCATCTGTCTGAGGTGACCTCCTTGGCCAGATTTCGGCCTCCCATGTCTGTCTGGTTGCTCTGCTCAAGGTAGCGTTCAAAGAGGGCTTTGCCCTTGTCCTCGTCAGTCCTCTGCCAGATGAGGTCAGCACCTTGGAAGTCAGAAATGCTCTTATTCTTGACTACACCACTCATGCTTTTATGTAGTCGCCAGAACAATTTCAGTGACTTGTCTGTGCTTACTCTTTGACACACCTCTGCCCATTTTTCGCTTTTAACCACCTTGACCAGTTTTTTGAAATAGCTTACTTTTGTGTGCATCTCTCTTTCTAAGTGCAAGCAGGGACTAGGATGACCAGCTCTGTTCTTCTTGGCATTTTGCCATCTCCTTACAGCACTACGCGTATCCACCCAAGCCTTCTCCACCTCGAAACTCCACCACGGTGGCTGCTCCCAGCTTTTTTTTCCTGCCCTGAAACGTTCTGCGCTTGTCACGTCTTATTTTACTCACCACATCTTGCCCTGTACTGTCATACTGGAACGTCTTTACCTTTAGCTTGTGCTGCCTGGTTCTGCCTTTCTCCACCAATATGCTGCAAGGGTGGTGGTCGCTGCCATGGTGTCCTAGGACACCCCATCTACACACTGTAGTGAGTGAAGGTGAAACTAGCGCCAGATCAATAGCACTGTCCTCATCGCCTGGACGGCTTGCTGTCCTGGTGACACAGCCACTGTTGATACAAACCAGTTTGATGATTTCCAGTGCAGTCTCGAGCTCCTCCCCTTGTGTATTGGAGGAAGTGTTTCCCCATGATCTGCCTTTAGCGTTGAAGTCACCACAGAAAATAACATTTCTCTCGTGGCCTAATATGCCACTTAAGCACTGCCACTTCTGGGCGTCCACACTTGCATTGCGGGCATAAACATTAACCAACACGAATGGTATACTGGAATGAACTCTCAACGCCTGTATTTGTATATCGTCACTGTCCCAACTGGACATGTCTAGCTCTGACGCCACAATGCTGTCGCGAACGAGAATCGCCGTTCCCAGATGTCGTCTGTTGTAGAAACATTTGAAGCCGGCAATTCGGAGTAGCTGATCGCCCAGTCTCGTCTCCTGGAGTGCTACAATGTCGTTCCTGTAAACTAGGGTTTCTAAAATAGAGCCCCGTTGTTTTACACTGGCACAGTTCCAATATAGAATACGGATATTCCTGAGTCCTAGACGGTGACACTTGAGTCTAAAACGTCTCAAACCACCGCGCTTACCTTGCTTCTTTCTCCCTGCGCGGCTACCACGCCGCTTCGTTATGTTGACTGCTGACCGCTCGGAGAACACACGTTGTTCCGCCATGTTGAAAAAACGTAAACACAGACTGCTGAGAACCACACACGCTGCTGAAAATTCACTCAAGGATGGCTTCGCTCGATGCACGAACTCCGTAGCACCCGCGCAGATCTTGAGTAGAAACTCCTGGTTTTACATCCTGGCACACCAATTACACGCAAGAGATGAATAAATCCATCCCCTACGCGAAAAAGTTAACGAACACAAAACAACACGACCGTCCGTCGCCATCTTGGTTTAATTAGTCGGAAGCCTGCCTGCCCATTATTTAGTTGTTTGCCAATGGCATTACGAAACCTCTCCAGCATATTACTACTTTATATTTTCCTCCGGAAATGATTAAAACATCATTCCTTTATAATTTTCTTAATCTTGCATGACCTCTGTCCAGTCTGCTAATACATTCTTCGGCCTACAAGACTGCTACATAGTTTCTGCAATAAATCAGTTAAGGAGTTTATATTGGCATTGACAGCCTTTGCAGGGAGATCGTCAGGACCAGCAGCTTTCACATCTCTCAGAAGCCCTATAGCTTTACTAATGTTTTCTTTAGATGAATTCTCACAAATGCCAGCCAGCTTCATTTCTGCAAACCTAATTTGTCTTCTAACTTCTTTACTGGCGTCTGTGTATTTTTAATGGGCTCTAGATTTAGAAGATACGGTTTTGCTATTATTTAAATCTGGTTTTTCATTTTTCCGTTCTTCTGTTTGTTTCCTCCCCGCATTATCAATGCTTTATGTTTTCGTTCCTCCATTCCATGGACTTCTTATATACACGATTAGTTTCAAGTGCTTTTAACCAACTGTCAGTAGCCTTCCTTACTCACCTCATCTACTTACTGTTCAAGGACCTTGTACTTCATAGAGACCGTGGCCATAAATCGTTCCTAGTTTAGAGATATTCTACATTGCATTTAATTCCATGTTTATATTATGTTATCAATCTCTTGAATTGCAACTTCATTGTAACTATCCGAGATACTCAAAAAGAAATGATATTATTAGACAGACAGTGGGGTCAACATCACATCTTGTGCCACATACATTAAAAGGCAGAAGATCAAATGGTTCGGCCATCTCGTTAGAATGCAACACCATCAAGCGTTTCCAGTAAACTACCAGCACTAGCGCTTCATCAAAGAAGTTCAGATAAGCGAGCAAGAGGACGCCCGAGAAGAAAATGGATTGGCGACATTAAAGACATTGTACAACCACACGGAATGACACTATCCAGTGCAACTCGTAGGGCGCTGAGGAGTCAACTTTTTCTCCCCACGACGCTTGATGGCAACAATGAAAGATGATTATGGTGGTCATCTGAAACTGCATTTGCATCTCTAAAAACATTCACATCATGTAGTTGCCTATCCTTTACAGGACGTGGCAATCAACACAAGAGTTTTTTTTAAATTGTTTTCTTCTTCTTTTTGTTTGTGATTTCTTGGCAAGTTTACGTTCAGTAGTTTACCATTGCTGTATGAACAACCGGCACTCATACATGTGTATAGGAATCACCGCAAGGATGTCTGCTTTTAAATCTCCCGCAGCTGTGTTTCGATCGCGGTATGCGGGATTACGAATTGCATCCGTAACCCCTTCACCATAAAGCCAGTAGAAATGATCAAAATTTCTTGATACCACAGATATGGTAGATATGGTCTTTTGAACTATAGGCTGGTGATACCCACGTCGCTCTATGAATTCTTTTATTTGAAAAATTACTTCGCGACGGCAGCAGGGTATCTCTTTCTACAGACAATGACTATGGTCACCGACCAATGTGTTCACTACCAGGAAGGAAAGCAATGACAAACTATCTTCTTCGATTCTTAACCATGATTCGGCAATTTACAAGCAAAAACTGTACCAAATGTAGTTCTACAGTCATTGTAGATTAGTTCTAGACAAGATTATAGCGAGTGCGCTGGCGTAGTTAATAGCAACTGCATTGGTAATATCATGACCACGGTCAGAGGCGGGTTCGACGCCTGGGCTCGTCGTCTGCGAAAGTGAGGGATGGATTGGCCAACTATAGCTCCGGGAATCGAGATCTGCAAAATGTGATAGCGCTATCATAATACACGTCCGTAGCTTGAAACTACTTCTGGACAATTAAATGGGGAGATATAACAGACACATACAAAGTTAAATAAAGTCAAGTTCACGACAAGAAAACAAATTTTGCTTTTTTCGTTCGCTCGCTTTGAACTCAAGAGTAGTCCACACACCTGATACTACATGGTGTTTGTAAAGTCCCACTACACTTTGTATGTAGAACAGCTGTTTGTTGGAGAGTATGTTTTCCGTCTTGCAAATGGAAAACATACTCTCCAAAAGACAGCTGTTCTACATATATAGTGTAGTGAGACTTACAAACCCCCTGTACTTCTAGTAGTTGCTTCTTCTGGGGAGTGCACTGGACTGGTGTTTGTGTGTGGACTGGCTTTCCCTATTACCAGTGTTCTTCGCCGTCAAGCAAACCCACAATGACTTCTGAGGTACTTGTGATGTATGTCCCCGATTCAAGGACGAGACGTCAACATTTAATTGCGACTGACCAGAATGAAAGAATGAATTCCCTAGTGCGGCCACCAGAGGAAGTGTAAGCGCAAGCAGGTTAAACCTTTCGGCCACATAGACTTCTGAAAGAACAATGAAATATTATCTGTGCACACTGAAGAATGAGAAGGAGATAAAAGACAGTTCAACATATAAATAAAGCACAGTCTTAATACATTCATCATCATGGGTCATGCCGATAAGCCTGGGCGGTCATGTTTCGCCACTTCATGCGATCATGAGATGATTTTCTAGCCATCTGTAAAGAAGGTAGTTTGCCCTTGCTTTCCTTCTTAGCTGTAACCATACTGATCGATGACCGTAACCATTGTCTCCATAAAGAGATCTTCTGTCTACTGTCGTGAAATTGGAGACCATGACCAACAACTGTCTGTCGGCTGCTCTTAAGCTTCATCCACCACCTGCATCCATGGTTGCACGTAACCCTGAGTGGGGGGAGGAGGAGGGAGTTAAACGGATACTCCTAGTGGAGGGAAGGGGGAATCTTACTTCTCATTTGATAGGGGATACATCTATCCCGTCTAACTCATTCCACTTTAAGAAGTTGACGGTCAAGTGGGGAATAGGCAGAGAAATCAACACACATTGGTCAAAGGCAAACCGGGAACTGAGAAAACTAGCGCCACTTCTGTGGCATGGAAATACAATGTATAGCTACAAGTACTACAGCAAATCTCATAAGTACTATTTCTTATAGCGGACATTATGCTGCCACTGTCAAACATGGATGCTTTACTGCAATTAGTTAGTTAGTTAGTCTTTCCTCTTGAGCCTAAGGCGGCGCATAGGGCAGAAGTCATGGCTCTCCATGTCTGGCGGTTCGCTGCTACCTGTTGTAGATCTTGGATATTTACTTGGCCATTGAATGAGCCTTCTCTAGTGATGGTTCTACGCAGGGTCTCTCTTGGTCTTCCCCGTTTTCTTTTCCCTATTGGTGACCATATGAGGGCTTGGTAGGGGAGTCTTGTCTTGTCCATTCTGAGTACATGGCCGATGTAGTTCCAACGGCGTCTTCTTATGAAATTGGATACTGTATCTTGCTTAGTCTCTTGTCTTATTTGTGAATTGGTTCTGAAGTCTGTCCAGTGGATGTTTAGAAGTCTTCTAAGACATTTGTTCTCAAAATTGTCTAATTTTTTATCTAAAGCTACCGTTGATTTCCAACTCTCACATTCATACGTTAACACTGGAATCACACAAGAGTTGAAGATTTTAAGTTTCGTATGTTTGCTGAGTGTCTTTGACTTCCAGATGTTTGACAGTTTATTGAAGGCACTAGATGCCAGTGCGATTCTAGATAATATTTCTGGCGTTGAGTCCCCTGTAGATGTCATTTTGCTTCTTAGGTATGTGAAGCTGTTGACTTTTTCCAGAACATGGTTGTTTAATTTGGTGTCGTCTGAACTGTTGGTAAGATCAATAGTTTTTGATTTTGCTGTGTTAATTTGGAGACCAATTTGTCCTGAAACATTTTGGAGATGTTTTTTTTTTCTCTTGGACATCTGGGTGTGTTGAACTCAAAAGCACTATGTCGTCGGCAAAGTCCTGGTCTTCTAGAATTTTGTCAACCCAATGGATACCCCTATTTGTTTTGTTTGTGCATTTGCGCACGACCCAATCGATAGCTATTCCAAAAGGCATCAGTGACAAGACACAACCCTGTTTCACTCCCGTTGCCACTGAGAACCAGTCAGAGTTGCCTGATTCTGTTCTCACGCAGCAACGTGTCTCTTTGTAGAAAGATTTTATGATGTTGATATATTTGGTAGGGAAACCGTAGATGTTAAGTAGATTCCAAAGTTGCAATTACTGCAATTAATGAGCGTTAAATCTAACAACAGAGATGAGATGCCTTAGAGGAGCTCCGGGAGTAACCGTGAGAGATAGAATTAGTAATGAAGAAATTAGAAGACGATTAGGTCTAAAACCAGTCATGCACTTCATTAAAGAACAACAGGGGTGGTTTGTCCACCTCATGAGAATGGCCTGGTACTGTCTGCCACAAAGAGCCACATTGAAGAAATATAATGGATTCGGGGAATTCGTGGGAAGACCACGTAAAAGATGGAGTGATGATATCAAGAACAACTTTAAATATAATTTTTGCCGCTCGCTCCCTTTGAACAAAACCGTAGTCCATACTTCTTCTAGTGCACTGGACTGATTATTATTTTTTTTTTTTTTTGCTTGTGGATTAGCTTTCCCTATTACTACTGTCCCTGGCCATCAGGCAAACCCACTCCGTGGTACTTGTAATTTACGATCTAACATCAAGAACTTTAGAGAAATTAATACCAACTTACAAAGAACATTAGAAAATGCACATAATAAATCTTTACATCTCCCCCACAACACTTCACTGAGATAAATGGAGGAAGAGAAGAAGAACAGTCAATGTGAATATTGACGAACTCAGTCAGAAAGGCTAGCATAAATCAGTATCCCACAATTCAAGTTGACAGACCATAAGAAATGGAAGACCAAGGGCAATTTAAAACGTAAGGAAACAAGAAGAAGAAGAAAATGACATTGAAGATCTGAAGTAAAATTAGAAAATTACGTTGTTGTTGTCGTTGATGTTGTTGATGATGAAGTTGTTGTTGCACATTAATTCAAATTAATTCACGCAGCTGAACATTATGTAAAGAGACCAAAGAAGCATGGCTTGATGAAAATTGCAGGGGAATCGAAAACAATAAAATGCCCAAAAATAGCAAAATTAATGCATAACAGAATTAATGATTTGACTAACAAGATAACACTCGAAACAACCAAGGCCAAGCCTTTTGTATACTTGTTCATAACAGGTTCGATTTAGCAGCAATAGTATTCTAAGGAAGTCTTACGCCAACCATGCTGCATTTCTGTGGTTATTTAATATTGTCTAAATATTTTTAAAGTCAACTAAATAGCTGCCAAAGACAGAAATTCGTGGCGTACATCATTACGCAAGGGTGCAGTCACTTGTAAAGCAAACAGGACTGCAAGAGCTGTGAAAACAAAGCTGGACAGAAAAACCACTTGCAGCAGATCCTCCTCCTGGAACGTCAAGCATTCTTTGCCCACAGTGTCAAAGAACATTTCGAGCCAAAATAGGCCATACCAGCCATCTTAGAATTCACGGCTCCATACTTTCAACCCCACTGGATGAAATGAATGGTCATCATCCTTGATGGGCAAACAACATAGTCAACTCACGTTTCAAAGCCGCAGCAACAAAAACACATAATAAGTCTGCTACTTGTCCCAGAAATAGCCCAAAGATCATACTTTATCTACGGACTATTACGTCATTCCCGGTAACACATGGGAGGTGTGGTGGTTCTGTGACCAGCAGGCAGGCTTTCCTGGTCGTGTGTTCGAATCCCACTTGATGCAGGGATTGATTTTTTTTAATTGACCAGGGCTCCGAGCTACACCGAGTCTAAAGCGGGTACCAGGAAATGTTTTGGGAAGTAAAGGCAGCCGGTGTAATGTTAACATATGCAGTGCCAAACAAAAAATAGGTTTAACCAAACAAATAATGAAATATGGATGGCGGAATGTGGGAAGTAGCGGGTGTGTCATAGTTATGACTTAACAGTTGTTAATATGGTAGCAGATATGCGGTATTATATATTAAATTAAAGGGGAGGGGGGGGGGGGGGGTTGTATTGGGAAACTTTTTTTGCATATCCTTTTTTACAGGACATCGCTGTCAACACCAGCATTGTACTGATGTTGTTGATGTCTTGGCAAGTTTACGTTCGGTAGATTGTAATTGCCGGTCTCTCTGGCTGAGAGGTTACAACACTTTCTCCGTAATCCCGTTTATCACGCAGAGTCTCGTAGCGGGAGAGAACTGGGAGCGGTTCGACCCCCGCTAGTGACTTGCGGGATACTGAGCCGGCCGCTCAGAAAGCAATGGCAAACTACTGAGCGTAATCTTGCCAAGAAATCAACAGACAGCTGAAAGATGCTGCTGTTGACAGCGATGTCCTGTAAAGGATATGAAAAAAAAAAAAGTTTGTAATTGCTTTCTGAACAACTGGCTCCCATACCAACTCGTTAAAACCCAGCGCAAGCACGGTTTGTTGCCAAATCGGTCTCAGCTGTGTTTCGAATGGGGGTAATTAGGCTTTCGAATCGCGTCCGTAAGCTCTTTGCCGCGGAAGACGGCATAGGAAAACTACTGTATTGATATTTGAACAATAGTTTGATTTATAAGCCCAAGGCAGATACGTGAAGTTTGAATAAGACGATTCATCATTCCATGGCGTTTAATCAGTTAACCAAATGCTGTTTGTCTATAACGCATCATATACACACGGCGTGGATCGATACTTCACTTCATCATCATGATGTGCCACGCCGATAGACGTGGGCGGTCATGGTTCTCTGTTATTCATGATCACCAGTCGTAGACACGTCTGTGTTTTTGTTCCGAATGTGCCATGCGGACAAACCCTTTCTCGTCCCCTGGCTTTTTTAAAATAAAAGTGTGCCTGTTGTCACCAAGTTGTCATGTTTATTCTTCTCATATACATGGCGTTTGTAAAGTTTCACTACACGTGTATGTACGAGGGCGAAAATGTTGGTGTTTTCTACAGGTGCCATTAGGTGACAGCAACATCTAACTTTATATTCCCATTCGTCGGCTGGCGCTAGGTGTCTCATGCGCATGCGCATAAACAAAATGGCGACTGTACTTACGAAGTGTACAACCAAAGAGCAACGTGCTGTTGGTGCGTTTTTTTTTTTTTTTTTTTGGGGGGGGGGGGGGGGCTAAAGGACTGCCTGCAATGGACATTCATAGGGAAATGCTTCCTGTTTATGCTGACTACCAGCCCGAATCAAAGAGTGCTTCAATGCAATGGAAACATCCTTCTTCGCCTTGTGTCCAAAAATTTCAAGGTTACGCCATCAGCATGGAAGGTTATGCTGACAGTGTTCTGGGATTGTCAAGAGGTGCTGTTAACAATTTCAAGAATAAAGGTGACAATGTGAATTCTGAATCGTACTATGAAGTTCTATCGATTTTTCATGATGCAATTCGAAGAAAACGTCCAGGACTGCTGACTAGAGGAGTGTTGCTTCTTCATGACAATGCCAGATCACATACGGCTCGATTAACTCAGGAGAAAATTAACCAACAAAGGTGAGAAGTTCTGGAACATCCACCTTACAGCCCCGGCTTAGCCCCTAGCGATGTCCACCTTTTTGGTCCACTGAAAACCCCATCTTGTCGGGAGACATTTCGCGAATGACGCCGAAGTTGAGTGTGAAGTGAAAACGTGGTTTAGAAAACAGAGCACGCAGTTCTATACAGCTGATTTGTGAGGACTTATAAAACGATGGGATAAGTGCATCAATGTTGGTGGAAATTATATTGAGAAATAAAGAGACAATGTATGTATATACATATTTTTTTTTTAAAACTGGTCTCAAGTTGTTATCATATTTAGTTATTTTTCTACAGCCATTTGTTGGAACTCTTCGCTGGCTTCTGAGAATGGGGACGGAGCGCTTATGGGAATGTCCCGAATGCTGTGATATCGGTTCCTAAATCAATCAATCAATCAATCAATCTACAGCCATTTGTGACTTACTTATTGACTTCCCCTCATAGAACAGCTGTTTGTTGGAGAGTATGTTTTCTGTTTGCATGACGGAAACCATACTCTCCAACAAACAGCTGTTCTACATAGTGAGACTTTACAAACACCCTGTATATGACACAAGCCCAAATAAAAACTTGACTACCTCTACTTTCAATGATCAATTTATGATTTTCATTTGTTTCGTGACGGACTGTCTCCTTGATTGTTCCGTCCGTCAGTCCGTGGTATTCTTTGTGTTTTCCTCTGAAACATCGCGGAAAGAGATTGAGCCATATGGGATAAAAACCGGGTGCAATGAAGTCGATAATCTTGGCTTTTAAATGCTTGTAATGGCTACTGCCTCTATATGTTTCTAATTGGTCTACTGATTGTCCATGTTTCTCACGCATACAACAATAGTTCTACATAGCAGTTTAACTGACCTCCCGTTTGGACAGAAGGATGATATATCGCCATACTAGAGTCATTGTGTTATTTGTTTTGTTTCGTGTATCTTCCGAAATTTCAATTCTCAGTGAGCGGAAAATTACATTCGCGGCGAGACGCTCTCATCATTTGGAGGTGACAGGTTCGAATCCAAGTCCGTAACTATGGCTTTCAAATTGGCTGTCTAGTGCGTCCTCTAGTTTCTTCCTCTCCTTCTGAGAGCACCAAACAATACTATGTGTATTTATTTATGTAACTGTCTCAGTGGCATCAACTGGTTTCCAATTGATTTCTTGTTCATGTGATGGCATACCATGTTTGGTCCAAGCCTACTTTAGTTTTTCTTTAGCGTTAAATCATATAACACTCTTTTCTCTCGCAGTTTACACTCTTTTATTTTACTTCACTTACCTGTAATAAATATTCGACTGTTTAATAAATCCAGTGTGAGATACTGTTTCCATTCAATGTAACAATGATATATTAAAAACGCCGAGGAACACGACAAACCAGGGATCAACATAAGACACAGTGAACCGTGTGTAGTTTTACTTATGACCCACTGTATGTACAAGGAGCCGTGTCGTCACGTGTGATGGCGACAGATGTCAACTGTGTAATTGGCCAGTTCGGGTTTCTGTGTGGTTTTACAGCAGCGTTGCGAGATGATTGTGCGCGTGTGTCGATACTGGACCTATGCTACACATTACATCGATTGGATAGCGGTATCCACCGAGGATAATGGATAACTCATCATCATCTAGTGCCATGCCAGATGGCGTATGCGTTAATGTCTCTCCACAGATCTGTCTTTGGTGTTCTGGATCAACTCTGCTGCTGATATTCCCTCGATGCCACTATCTCAATCTATCCAGTATCATTTCTCTTGGTTGGCCTCTGCCTCTCTTCTCCTCGATCTTTCCAGTCGTCACAATGTTCTCCAATGTCTCTCTTCTCATCACATGACCAAAGAAAGCTATCTGTTTCTTTCTTATTGTTGTTCTAGTTTCATTAGCCTCTTTCAGGCAATCGTCGTTACTTACTCTGGCAGTCCAAGGAATTCGCAACATTCGTTTTAATGGAAATTGCTGTTAACCAGAATGGACGAACGAACAAACTTTATTTTCAAAGGATCATAAATTGGGCACGCAGGCCCGTCTTACATTCGACCCTACCAATCAGTCGTCTTTCGTACGTCAATAATCTATTGTGCATGTTACATTCACGTAGACGAAACATTGTCAAATGACTGCTGTGAACATAAACAATGCATGTTGCCATGTTATGAGATAGGTGGGCAGGAGTCTCCGTGGCGTAATGTGTACACAGTCAGCCTCGCACCCTGGAGGTTGGGGGTTTGATTCTGAGCTACGATATTCGGTTGAAGAGTGCGATTTTCTCGGGGAACTCGTCGCTGGAGCTACGGAGTTCGTGCCTTGTGCGACGCTTTCGGCAGACCGCCAAAGGAAAAGATGCCGAGCCATATGGGATAACACCCGGTGCAATGAAGTCGATTTTCTTGCCTTTTTAAAATCCGTTCATATCTCACAGGAGGCATAGCCCGCCAACAGTGACCCGACAAGCTATATGTGTCATACTAAGCTATATGTGTCACTCAAAGCTATGTCATGCGGAGCTCTATGTATCGCGCTAAGCTCTATGTCACGCCAAGCACTTTGGTACTCGTCAAACTCGGTGTGTCACATCAAGTTATATATGTCACGCCAAGTTATATGTGTCATACCAAGCTATATGTGTCACACTGAGCTCTATGTATCGCGCTAAGCTGTGTGTCACGCCAAGTTTATGTGTCACACCAAGCTATATGTGCCACGCCGAGCTCTATATATCGCGCTAAGCTATAAGTGTCACTCCAAGCACCGTGCTACTCCTCAAGCTCTACGTGTCACGCTAAGCTCTGTGTCACGTCGTTATATATGACACTTCAAACTCCATGTGTCACGCCACGCTCTATGTGTTACTCCAAGCTCTATGTGTCACGCCACGCTTTGTGAATTACGCCAAACTCTATATGCCACGCCAAGCTCTATGTGTCACGCCATGCTCTATGTTGCTTTATATATGATTAACTGTAATTTAAAGCCGTTTTCTACAGCCATTCTCACTTCTCTTAGTGTCTTTTATTCCCCCCTCCCCCTTATTTCTCTCTCTGTCTGGAGCATCACCAAGCCGTGTGTATATTTGTTGGTGTGGATGTTGCAGCTAAATATGTCTACGGGATGAGGGAGTCAGAGCCACGCCAACCCTCATCAGTCACATCTTATTAAACAGCGTATAATGCCGTTGTATGGTGCAGAGACAGCTGAAACAAAAACAACAACAACAACAACAACAGTAAAAGTTAAGTCAGTCGCATATCTTTTACAGAACGTCCCAGTCAACACCAGCATTTTTTGCTGTTGTGATCTCTTGGCAAGTTTACGTTCAGTAGTTTGCCATTGCTTTCTGAAAGACCGGCTCCCATACCATTTCATATAAAAGCCAACGCAAGGCGACCTGCTGCCAAATCGCCCGCAGCTGTTTCGAAGGCGGGTATGAGGGATTACGAACTGCGTCGGTAAGACCTTCGCCACGGAGCGGTACAACAACAGTAGCCAGACCACACAGTAAAATGCTACTGTAAATGGCGTGAACTTTTACTCACGCCCTGTGTAGTCCGCATGCATTCTTGCATTTTATGATCGAGCGCCTGTGTGTGTTCGTCTAGTTTTGAGGTTACCGCGTGAATCATACATGATTAAGGCAAACAAATTACACCCGAGAACTGTGTGCTTGTCGTGCAATTTGTACCCATAGGAGTGAGAAAGAGGAATTTAGATAGCATGTCTCCCCGAAAATAAGACTTACTCCTATAATAAGCTTTAGCACAACTTTTCAGGATGCTTTTAATATAAGATCTACCCCTAAAATAAGCCCTAGTTAAGAAAGATCGTCGGGTAGAATGAGAGACTTGTTGCTGAATGGCCAGTCCGAGTACAGACACCACTCGTGCGCACTTGATAACGAACGGATGTGGTTCATAATTCAAAATGCCACTCTTGTTAAATAAGAAGATGACAAGACTGTATTTGAATAAATGTAAAATTTTGTACATCAATAAATGTAGATTTGTTTATATATATATATATATATATATATATATATATATATATATATATATATATATATATATATATATATATATCCCCTTCTAGAAAGATATACTAACTGTAGTTTCAAGTTTACAAGCATTGATTGTGGTGATATGGTTACGGAAGCAATTTGTAATCCCGCAAACCGCGTTTTGAAACACAGCTGCTGGCGATTTGACAGTAGACTGCATTGTGTTGGTTTTTATAAAATGGTATTAGTACCATTCGTTCCTCCTGCGCCAATAAAGTGCTTGGATTCCTGTTGAAAAAAAAAAAAAACCATCTTGGTCGCATGCGTAACCACTCTGGGGTCACTACTCGATGTGCCTGACCCGGTCGTGAACAGTCTGTCACAGAAGTCACACAGTCTTGAACTACTCCACTCATACACTAGCTGGACTGACAGGCATGCATCGCCATGCTGGACCTTCTTTCGCCATTTAATTTCTAGAGATTTCACTGATTTAAAAAAAAAAAAAAAAAACGGATAACAGAACGCTGCTCCTATTTGGTGCATGTCAAAAGTGGGGTGGCCATCTTTAAATTATCCTTATGGCGCTATCGCGTTCGTCTGCACCGAGATGTCACGTGATAACGCTCTTGACATCTTTAACAATACTGACAGGTTACAAGACAATGGCACTGTAATCTATACCACCCTTGTAAGGTTTTCATGTGAAGCCCATTCATATATCTCACTTTTTCACAGCAATTACACTTACCTGTGTTGTTAATTTCCCATTGTTATATCCTGCTGCAACCGTGACTTCTTTTACCAAAAGAAATTAAACTTGGCGTCAAACTTGCAACATGTAACTGTAACGTACACTCAGTACTACTGTATGTATCAGAAACATGGGTAACCATTAAACCTATTACAGTGCAAACCGCTTAAGGCGATCTCGGATGTGGCGAATTTGTGTTTCTTCTCCTCTCCTCCGTGTGTTTGTAAGTCTTCATCTATTTTTGTGTGGATTCCAAAGGCCTTTCTAATTATATTATTCTGTTTTGTTCAATGAATGTTCTATCCAGCTGCGTCTTTTATTCCCTACAGTATGTTCAACATAAAAGATACAACAACACACCATGCGTTGACCGACACTCCCATATAAAAGCCAGAAAAGTTCAAACTAGAACAAATCGCCAATTCTTTGGTGCTCACCAAACATGTCTGTCAGTAGTCACTGGATGAGTGATCCGGTAAGTATAACTCCGCCTACCCTTCATTCATCATGTGCCGTGCCTTGCCGATAAGCGTGGGCGGTCACGTTTCGCCATCTCACACCATCACCAGAGTCGTGGATCAGCTCTGTGTTCTTGTCTCGACCATACCGTGGCCAAGCCATCCAGGTATTTACTTCCCTGCCTTCCCCTTGTTTTTTCCCCCTCAATCTTGCCAGTTGTCATCAAGTTCTCCAATTTATTTCTTCTCATAACGTGACCAAACAATTTTGACTGCGTACGTCTAATTAGTTTACGATTTTCATTTGTTTCTTGCAAGACTTGGCCATTGGTTTTTTTTGTCTGTCCATGGTATTCTTTGCATTTTCCTCAGAAACCACATTTCCACGCCCATCAGATGTTTTTCAGCTTGTCTGCCCATTGTCCACGCTTAAGTACAAGCTCTATGTAGCACTTGAACACTCTTTTTCTCCTTGCAAATGACATCTTTTTATTGGTCAGTATGTTTTCCATCTTGCAAAAGGCTGCCTTCGCCGTGGCGATTCTCATTCTAATCTCTTTAAGACATCTCCCATCAGATGTTATGACTGTTCCGAGATAGTTGTACCGCTTCACTTGCTTATCACACAGAAAACATTAAATTTGACCAATCTAGGCATGATAGGACGAAATAAGGGAGCAAACAAACAGGGCTGATAGTGCTATAAACCATGCACGGAAAGCCGTCTACATGAAGGACAAACCGAATGCCAAACCCCATCGCCTTGTTGACATTCTTGTCAGAACAAACGGTAGGACAACAAAGCCTGACACTCAAGACCGGGAAGGCAATCTGTTTATGGAAGGAAGAACTCAGAAAAGAAACGTCAAAAGATGAAGTTGGAAGATGTTGGACCAAGTGGCATGGGATTAGAAAGTGGACATCTACACACTACAATGGATGTCATGTACCAAGCATAGCAAACGTTGACCACAGAATAAGAAGAGGAGGAGGAGGAGGAGGAGGAGGAGGAAGAAGAAAAAGAAGAAGAAGAAGAAGTGGTGGTGGTGGTGGTGGCAGCAGCGACGGTGGAGGAGGAGAAAGAAGAAGAAGAAGTGCATGGGGAAGCTATAGCTGAGAGGTCTTGGCTTCTGCCTTAGGCCGAGAAGCTATTGGGTTCGATCTCAGCATAGGCTAAGAATTTTCCCTAAAACCACTGGTATTTAGTGATAATACACATCCCCCGATCTCTTAAGTAGTGAGATCGGACAGCAAGCCTTCTCAGATAAGGGCGAAAAATAGAAGGCCCATATGCATGTTGTGCCCGTTAAAAATCCCACAGCAGTTGGAAATTGCAAAGAGTAGGCCGTAAGGCAGCGGCTCTGACAATATAGTAAGAAAAGAAAGAAAATAAAACCTACGCATAGGTAGATGATGCTTTTTATCCTGGACGGAATCTGTTTAGAGGAAACAAAAACCTTACACAAATGCATGCTGAAGCCAGGCACACTTACTCTTGAGATGCATGACTAGTTGTGAGGTACTTCCATCAAAAGAGGAACAAAGAAGAGGAGGAAGAAGACGAAGAAGGGGAGGAAGAAGAAACAGAAGGTACATTTAAAAAAAACTTGCGTTCACTCACTTTAAACTCAAGCAATCACTCAATATAAGGGAAGCAATCAACGAATGCAAGGGAAACAACCATACAATGCAAGGGAAGCAATCATACAATGCAAGGGAAGCAACTATACAATACAAGGGAAGACAACTCGCCAAAAAATTACTCAGATTTAAAACATAGTATCTCACAAGTACAGACCAACCAGACTCAAATGAAAAAACATACACTCCACTTGTTAATATCTTTAAAAAAAACCTGCAGTAAAATAAAAATGTGATAACAATGTATGGGCAGACAAACAACATGAATTATCTGTAATAAAAAATATGTACACTAATCGAAGAATTAACAAAACATGAAGAAATGAATTTTGGGGGTTTGTTGTGTTATGTCCTATTTAATGTATAAAGATACTCTTGAATCTATAAAGAAACCATTTTGGCTAAGATCAAAGTGTAGTATCTGCACTTGATCTGGCCAGGGCCACCAACGGAGGTAGTCATCCAAATGACACACAGGGGCGTGGAACCTCATGGGGCGGCTCTGGCACCTGGGGGGACAATGAGCCCTTATTTTAAAAAAAATATGAAACATTTTTAGAGCGTGTGTTGTCAGTCAAATAACTTAAAAACAAAAACAACCAAACACAAAACTGAGCATAAGTGCTGACAATCTGTAACATCAAACAAATGATGTGTCACTGACTCCACTACCACACCCAGCTTACAATCAACAATGATTACAAACAAACTGTTTTCAATTTGACTAATTATTTGCTCAACCGAGCTTTTCAATATAAGTTCAGCTCTGGACCAAGCAATTTGCAGCAAAAATGCTGTCTCTAGACTAAGTAATTCACAGCAAGGTATTTTTTTTGGGCCAAGCAATTCATTATCAGCTTGTCTCTAGACTCAACAATTCACCACATCTTCACTACTAGTCATGGCAATTCACCGAAGGCTTATCTCTACATTAATAAATTCACCACAAGCATACATATAGACCAAACAATTCATGCATCTTTATCTCTAAAATAAGCAATTCACCTCAAGCTTATCTGTAGACCCAGCAATTCGCCTCAAAATCAATTTCTAGACCAAGCAATTCATGCATCTTCATCTCTAAAATAAGCAATTCACCTCAAGCTTATCTGTAGAACCAGCAATTCACATGAAAAGCAATTTTTAGACCAAACAATTCACCTACAAATTACTTGTCACGCCATATACTATACATTTTTCTGAAGAAGATAAATAACTGTGTTGTGGTCACATAAGGCAGTAGAGAAGCTAGGAAATGTAATGTAACAATCTAAGTGTAAGAGAAGCTACATGTAATTTTATGTGAGCTAAATGTAAGAGAAGCTAGGGGATGTACCATGGACTAAGTGTAAGAGAAGCTAGGAGATGTATCATGGACTAAATGTAAGAAAATCCAGAATATGTAATGTAATGCAAACTATTTTAAGAGAAGCTACATGTAATTTAATGTGAACTAAGTGTAAGAGAAGCTAGGAGATGTAACATGGACTAAGTGTAAGAGAAGCTAAAAGATGTAATGTAATGCAAACTAAATTTAAGAGAAGTCAGGAGATGTAATGTAATGTGAAATAAGTGTAAGAGAAGCTAGGAGATGTAATATAATGCAAAATAAATGTAAGAGAAGCTAAGAGATGTATTATAATGTTAACTAAGTGTAAGAGAAGCTAGATGTAATATAATACCTATTATGTGTAAGAGAAACTAGGCGATGTAATGTAACATGAACTAACTTCAAGCGACATCGGAACTGAAGAAGTAGGAGAAGAAAGCTGAATCACTTGGTAACGAATGAACCAAACCACTACCGCAGGAAAATGTATCATACTCCATCAATAGGTTGTACAATGTACCAAATGAAAGCAATCAGGTATATGTGACGCCTTTGAAAATGTGACAGATAATATTGCTCACTTTCTTGCAGGAGTTACACATACTAACTTTTTTCCATTTAATATTGTTATATCCTGCTGCAACCATTATTTCTCTTACCCGCACAAAGTTGTACCAAGTATATTTCGCTGTATTTCCCCAGGTGCACATACACAGTTAGATATAATATACATTCATAAGATTAATCCTTTCCCGACTTAAATATACAACACACAGAGTCATTGATACTACTAGAATATAATGCATGTGTTACTTTGGTAATCGTAACTTTAGTATGCATCTGACAAGATACAGCGATGCAACTTACTGTTTGCGTCGGTTTTGTTCAAATTTGCAATAGAGAAAATGTTGTTTTGAAAAGTATATTACTGCAGAAAACATATACTCCTACAGAAAACATATCATACTCTTACAGAAAATAAACCATGTGTCAGAGTATCATGAACAAAAAACAGTTTCTAATGATTTCACACACACAATAAATTCTTTTCTTACAGCTCCAGTTTATGACATTAAATCAAATTTCTTAGAGCTCTAGACTATGTCATTATATCAAGTATTTCTTACAGCTCTAGTCTCTGACATTATCCCAAGTATTTCTTACAGCTCCAGTTTATGCCATTATATCAAGTATTTCTAACAGCTCCGTCTATGTCATTACATCAAGTATTTCTTAAAGCTCCAGGCTATGTCATTATCTGGTATTTCTAACAGCTCCAGTCTATGTCATTACATCAAGTATTTCTTACAGCTCTAGTCTATGTCATTAAATCAAGTATTTCTTACAGCTCCAGTCTATGTCATTATATCAAGTATTTCTTACAGCTCCAGTCTATATCATTAAATCAAGTATTTCTTACAGCTCCAGTCGATGTCATTAAATCAAATATTTCTTAAATATTTAGTCTATGACATTACATCAAGTATTTCTTACAGCTCCAGTCCATGACATTATATTAACTGTCTTATAGCTCCAATCTATGACAAAACAACTGTTTCTTTCAGCTCCATTCGATGACATTATAGTTTCTTACAGTTCATCTATGGCACTGCAATAAGTATTTCTTAAATCTCCAGTTTATTATATCAAATATTTCTTACAGCTCCAGTTTACATTATATTAAGTATTTCTTACAGCTCCAATTTATTATATTATATCCAGTATTTCTTACAGCTACAGTTCACATTATATCAAGTATTTCTTACAGCCCCAGCTCACATTATACCAAGTAAATCTTACAGCTCCAGTTTACATTATATCAAGTATTTCTTACAGCTACAGTTTACATTATATCCAGTATTTCTTACAGCTACAGTTTACATTATATCAAGTATTTCTTACAGCTACAGTTCACATTATATCAAGTATTTCTTACAGCCCCAGCTCACATAATACCAAGTAAATCTTACAGCTCCAGTTTACATTATATCAAGTATTTCTTACAGCTTCAGCTTATTATATTATATCAAGTATATCTCACAGTCAGCATATCAGGCTTATGGATTAGTGAAACGCATTTTGATCATTCCCCAGCACCCTGGGACAAGGGTTTGAAATCAGCCCCACATGATTTGCTTGCGCTTGCTAGCTTTGAACTCAAGCGTAGTCCATGCACACTACTTCTAGTAGTGCTTGGACTGACTTTTGTGTGTGGATTAGATTTCCCTATTACCAGTGTCCCTAGCCATCAGGCGAACCGACACCGACTTCTGAGGTACTTGTAATTAATGTCCCCAAGTCAAGGAGAGGTCAGCATTTTAGTCCAGCTGTCCAGTGTAGGGGGTGAACACCTTACCTCGGCATCAGCATACCGGATGTTTAAGAACATGCGTTCTTATCCATTAGGCCAAGCCGACCTCTGATTTTGAGGGTATGAGCGTTGGCTGTTCAAAAAGCAAGGGCAAACTACTGAATGTAAACTTGCTTAGAATATCACAAACAATGATGCGACTGAATGCAACATCCTGTACAGGACATGCAAGTAACTGTAACTATTTCTTACAGCGACAAGTCTATGACCTTCGTCTTCTTCTTATAGTCCATGCCATGTGGTGTTGGTGATCATGTCTGTCCAGTCTTTGATCTCTTGTGCCGCCAATCATTTCTAATACCGACATTTCTGCATGTCATGATGTCAAACTGCCCAGCATCTTCTCTCTTGGTCTCCCTCTGTCTCCCCTCCCCTCCAACCTTCCTGTTGTGACGACATACTCCAGTTTTTCTCTTCTCATGACATACCCAAAGAATATGAACTGTTTTCTTATGATGCAAGAAACCAGTTCTCTTTGTGAGTTTATTTCTTGCAAGATATCCTCTTCAACCTTTCTATCCACCCATGATGTTCTCATAATTCTTCTATAAAACCACAACTACGCAGCATCTACATAATCCCTCACTTGTCTGTTAACTGTCCAGATTTGCTTCCCCACATCATTATTGAGTCAATAATACTCTTATCTATTATCTTATATCAAGTATTTACAGCTCTGTCTATAACATTACACCACATGTTTCCTACAGCTACAACCCATAACATACAAACAGCTTTAGACAGGTCAGTCTATGACATTACACCATATGTTTCATACAGCTGCAGCTAACAACAAACAGCTTTAGACAGGTCAGTCTATGACATTACACCACATGTTTCATACAGCTACAGCCTATAACATACAAACAGCTTTAGACAGGTCAGTCTATGACATTACACCACATGTTTCCTACAGCTACAGCCTATAACATACAAACAGCTTTAGACAGGTCAGTCTATGACATTACACCACATGTTTCCTACAGCTACAGCCTATAACATACAAACAGCTTTAGACAGGTCAGTCTATGACATTACACCACATGTTTCCTACAGCTGTAGCCTATAACATACAAACAGCTTTAGACAGCTCATCTATGACACCAAAAAAATATTTCTTAAGAACCCAGTCCATTCCATAACATGTGGTTTCATAGTTTGTCTACAAAAACACATTTTTACAGCTGCAAATTATGACATCACGTTGTGTTTCTGTAACTCACACATTCAATTTATTACATCATAAATTTGTACAACTTCAAATGATTACATAATGTGTTTCCTTCACACACACATTCAAGTTATTACATCATAAATTTGTACAACTTCAATGTACTACATTATGTTGTTCACATACACACAATCAATTTATTACATCATGTATGTATACAACTTCAATTTATGATAACATATTTATTTCCACGGCTCAATCTTAAAACATAATTGTGCATCTTCAGCCTGCGACATGACATGTTTTAATTAGCTGCACATGGTGACTTCCTCCATATTCTGCTGCCTTTCATCTCCCAAAGAAGACCAGAATCCTCGCCCAACTCCCACCAGCCCTTTGTAGACTCATCTCCCAAAGAAGACCAGAATCCTCGCCCAACTCCCACCAGCCCTTTGTAGGCTCATCTCCCAAAGAAGACCAGAATCCTCGCCCAACTCCCACCAGCCCTGTGTAGACTCATCTCCCAAAGAAGACCAGAATCCTCACCCAACTCCCACCAGCCCTTTGTAGACTCATCTCCCAAAGAAGACCAGAATCCTCGCCCAACTCCCACCAGCCCTTTGTAGACTCATCTCCCAAAGAAGACCAGAATCCTCGCCCAACTCCCACCAGCCCTTTGTAGACTCATCTCACAAAGAAGACCAGAATCCTCGCCCAACTCCCACCAGCCCTGTGTAGACTCATCTCCCAAAGAAGACCAGAATCCTCGCCCAACTCCCACCAGCCCTGTGTAGACTCATCTCCCAAAGAAGACCAGAATCCTCGCCCAACTCCCACCAGCCCTGTGTAGACTCATCTCCCAAAGAAGACCAGAATCCTCGCCCAACTCCCACCAGCCCTTTGTAGACTCATCTCCCTTCTGGCTCATGTACTCCCCACCTTCTTATAGTCCATGCCGTGTGGCGCTGGTGATCATGACTGTCCACAACCTTCTATCTTGCAAGCAGCCAATCATTTCTGATACCGATTATCCTCCATGCCATGATATTACACCGTCCAGCATCTTCTCTCTTGGCCTCCCCCTGCCCCTCTTCCTTCTCAACCTTCACATTGTGATGACATACCCCAGCTTTCCCTTTACCTTCACATGCCCACAGAATGAGGACTGTCTTCTTCTGATGCCAGAAACTGGACTCTCTAGGCCAAGGTACACAATATCACACACACACCCTAATCATGACAAACCACTCCACAATCCTTACTTATGATAAAAAATAGCACTCACACTTCATAATCATGACATATCACTCCACTTCATAATCATGACATATCACTTACAATCCATAATCATAATACAAAACATCACTCACACTGTAACTAACCACACATACGACACATCATTCACACCATCTAGCCATAGGAACAGCACATCATTCACACTATCATTCCCATTTCTCTCCTCTTCTCTTTCCATTTGCTCAGTGCCCATTCTACTCCTATCTTTCCTATTGTAATTGCCCATCCAACCACCCTCATTTCGCCCTAGCTTATACATTCTATTCACTGTGTCACTTTCTGTCAGCTGACCTATGGAGCTCATGCCACACAGTTTTTATTGTCTGCTGATGACGGCTTTTTAGCCACAACACCCACTATGTCACTTATGATTGCGTTTCTGTAAAGCTGACCAATTTCACCTTCCAGTTTGGTCGATTTACTCATTGTGTATACAATACATCAGTTACCCTACTTATTCATACATACATCACCCTCACTACTTAGTCATAGATACAAACCATCACTCACATTACCTAGCCATTGGTATAACACATGTACATCTTCTAACCATAGATACAACACATCATCTAGCCAGAGATACAACACATCACTCACATCATCTAGCCATAGATACAATACATCACTCACACAATCTAGTCAAAGATACAAAACACTGCCCACACTATCTAGCCCTAGATACAACACATCACCCACACTACCGAGTTAGTTATACGGAGCAATATATGGCTGCACTCTGTCCAGGTTTCCGTTTGAAACTGTCGCCCAATGTCCCGCAGCCGTCCTAAAAAAACGGGACCAGTGCATGGGAACGCTCAGTTCACCCACAACAAAATGCCTGTCAGGAAAGATCTAACGGGACAACACACAACTAGGTATTCACCAGTATTCATATCACCAGAGAGAATACACTAGGGAAATAAGTAGATATTGGAAAAGAACACTAGGTAACATATAGATTTCAATTCTACAGGCACACAATATAATGCTGTCACTCAAAATATGGCATCACCTGGCTTGCTAAAGAAAACAACTACGTCAGAACAAACAGCCAGCTAGACACACCCATAGCTTTCTTATCTTCCTGTTTTCTATTCTGTCTTCTAAAATCATACTCTGTGGGGAAAGGGGTTAAGAATACAATTCGTATTCCCACATACCACGTTCGAAATACAGCTGTCAGAGATTTGGAAGCAGACTGCTTTGCGTTGGTATTTCCATACAATGGTATGAGTGGCGGTCGTTCAGAAAGCAATGGCAAACTCCTGGACTTGCCCAGGAATCACAAACAGCCAAATAATGCTGGAGTTGACTGGTATGTCCTGTAAGGGATATGCAACTAACTTTGAAAACTTCTTAAATCTACTTTTTCATCTGACATCTTTATCATCACCATCATCTTCATCATTACCATCATCATCAACACTGTCGTCATCATCATAATCAACATTTAACAGATCCTGTGCAGATTATCGTTCTCATCACGGCTGGTTGAGAAACTCTGGATCATTTGCCAGTTCTTCTGCCTTAGGTATTTTCATAAGCAAGATGTCTGCATTGTCCTGTGCCCATCTTTGTGCTGCTCCACCCCTGCCTCCTTTCCCAGGAACCTTGCCTTCCATCGCTACTCTTCCCAAAACACTGTGACTTTTAATATGGCCAAACTATTTCACTTTCCGCAACACGATGCCGTTAATGACCCAATTTTCCTCAATGTTCAGTACTTTTAAATCAGTAAGTGACGACAAATACCCTACGACTTTACAATTTCGTAACTTCGATGGCTTCAGGGTATCAAAAACTCTTTCCTGTCTAGTAAAACAAATCTAGCATGCAGGTTAACAGGTGATGCAAAATGTTGTGACCAACGACAGACAGAAGACATGAATAATGATACAAGCTACCACGCCCGTGATAAATGTAGATTTCTGCCAAGTACAGATCTGACGTCATTGCAGAACCGCAATGCATCCAGCATAGGCAGCAGACATAGAAGAGCTGTGTCTCGTGGTTCGCTGAACCAAGATTTAATTGGTATGGCGTTATCTGCAAAAAGTTGAAAGTACAAACACAGGTGTGGTTAACTTTATGTAACAGACATATAACAGTAACAGAAAAAAGTGATGCTAATGTTTTAAAAATTTAATTTAATTGTACGAAGACGGACATTATGGTCGTCACTAAGAAGAAAGAAATATCACAACGTAATATACGTTTAAATGGGACGCAGAGGTGTTTCCAAGGCACCAGGGCCGGGATCTATACTTGCCAAGACCTATTAACACGTCCTAGTCGTGCGTCCTTGGCAACAGGTCCGTTCGGGGTCCTGGCTAACGTAGTAGGATCGCTGATTCTTCCGAAGTCGGAGAGTATCTGCCTGCACAGCGAGGAACCACCAGTCTGCACAATAAGCCCCAGACATGGGACAACGGATACTCACGCAAACCTTAGGTCCGTATGACATCACACTGATGTTGGACAACAGGATGTCTTCATCCGACATACAGGACTTCACGCTGGAGTTCACAGCCAGCGAACACAAGCAAGCATACGTTTAAATGGGAATCTTCTTCTTCTACTACATTTGTCCAGGATGTTGTTTTAGACGTAATTGCATTGTGCCTTTTATAGCAGAGCTGCGATATTTGAACCTTTCGGCCAACACATCCAATTTTGTCAGGCATTTTTTGGCCAGGTCACCTTCCTGGGTGGAATATTCTTCAACAAGCAAATTGGTACAACTATCTCGGGACAGCTATGGCCTTTTGCAAGATGGAAAACATACTGACCAATGAAAAGATGTCAACTGCAGCGAGAAAAATAGAGTATTGAAGTGCTACATAGAACCTGTACTTTTGTATGGATGTGAAACGTGGACAATGAGCAGACAAGTTGAAAAACATCTGATGGCAGTGGACATGTGGTTTCTAAGTAAAATGCAAATAATCCCATGGACAGACAGAAAAACCAATGACCAAGTCCTTTATGAAACACATGAAAATGTAAACTGATTAGAGAAATTAGACATAGACATTCAAGATATTTTGGGCACGCTGTACGAAGAAATAAAACTGGAAAACCTGGTGACAAATGGCAAGACTGAGGGGGAAAAAAAACAAGAAGAAGGCAGAAAGGTAAATATCTAGATGACCTAGTCACATGGCATAACCGAGACAAAAACACAGAGCTGATCCACAACTCTGGTGATCGTGTGAGATGGTGAAACATGACCACCCATTTTTATTTTATCAGCATGGAACATGTTGATGATGGTTTCATGGCACACACTTCCACCCAGGCGTGCTTTCCCAGTGACTCAATGAGCAAGCCCAGGAAGATCTAGATGGGCTGGACTCAAATACAATGGGTGGAGTCTCTGAAGAGGTCAAGGTTTACTAAAAATCAGCTTCACTCTGAACTCAAACCATGTGGAGTTAAAGTTAGTTGCATATCCTTTACAGGACATGGCAGTCAACCCCAGCATTGTTTGGCTGTTTGTGATTTCTTGGCAAGTTTATGTTCAGTAGTTTGCCATTGCTTTCTGAACGACTGGCACTCATACCTTTGTGTAGGAATCAACGCCAGGTGGTCTGCTTCCAAATCGCCTGCAGCTGTGTTTCAAATGCGGTATGCAGGATAATGAATTGCATTCACTAACCCCTTCACCACAGAGCCGGCATGTGGAGGTAAAAGGAAATGAATAAGCTGATAGACTTGTGGACATGGCTACTGCAGACGAGCAATGGACCACACTGATATAGCTAAAGCCCTCAGAGAGACAGGACCGAAAAATTAATCCAGTGATGAATCTTACAAATCTGAAGCCTTGAACAGCAAGTAAAAAAGCAGTGAAGTCAGACAACAGTGCTGTGCAGAGGGCCAAGGAAGAATAGTTAATGATTGAACTGGTGTATTCAACTGCTAATTGCTGAGGCAAATACTGAGATGAGGCTCCGAGAACTTATGGACTAAATATTTTGATATGCACTGAGGATAATCTGATGACTGAACTAGCTAGCTAACCAAACTAAAATAACTAGCTAGCTAGTTAACTAAACTAAAATAACTAGCTAGGTAACTAACTAAACTAAAATAACCAGCTAGCTAACTAAACTAACTAGCTAGCTGGCTAAATGAAACTAACTATAACTAAGTAACTAAATAAACTAACTTAACTAGCTAGCTAACTAACTAAACAACTAACTAACCTAACTAGCCAGCTAGCTAACTAATTTAATAACTAAGAGTTGAGCTGAGTCAAGAACCGACAATACTGCACAACAGTGCTGTGCAGAGGGCCAAGGAAGAATAGTTAACGATTGAACTGGTGTATTCAACTGCTAATTGCTGAGGCAAATACTGAGATGAGGCTCCGAGAACTTATGGACTAAATATTTTGATATGCACTGAGGATAATCTGATGACTGAACTAGCTAGCTAACCTAACTAAAATAACTAGCTAGCTAGTTAACTAAACTAAAATAACTAGCTAGGTAACTAGCTTAACTAAAATAACCAGCTAGCTAACTAAACTAACTAGCTAAATGAAACTAACTATAACTAAGTAACTAAATAAACTAACTTAACTAGCTAGCTAACTAACTAAACAACTAACTAACCTAACTAGCCAACTAACTTAGTCCTCATCTTCAACAGCCAGCGAAGAGTTCCAATACTAATGGTGCCCACTGCAATCTGATTTGTGTCCACCTTGTTTTACCTCTGAGTGACGACTGTCGACCAGATCCCCTGACCACCCTTTACTGCTGCATTCTCTCTAACCTGTGTGTCTATCTTCTGCATTATTCACATGCTCCCAGAGGGTCTTCACCACATCTGCCTTATCATACATCAAATCACCCTTTAATGACGCGGCACCAGCCAATCCGTCTGCCTGTTCATTTCCAACCACACCAGTGTCCTGGAGAAAAGATCCAGCTAAAGCTCACAACCCGTGACTTCTGAATCGATGCATGCCATTCTGCACGAAGCATGCCAGACTTCACCTTTGACAGCATCTTTTTGAATCAATTACTATCACAACATGCATATACAGTTTGGTCTCTAACCAGCGGAAAGTTGCAGTAACCGTCTCCACCTCCATTCTCAGACTTGAAGTTGTGATATCATATGCCAAGCTCCTATTTACTAAATATTGGCCATTTGCTTTTGCTATGAATCCTCTGGCACTTTTTTTGCCTCTTAACACAGAGCCATCGGTATAGATAATCACATCGCTAGGACAAGAGTAGTCATGAAGTGCTGGCCACTCCCTACACTCACGTCCCAATATGATTATAACCCCACACGTCTGACTTTCTATTCGACACTCTGACCCACTTCTTGCCTCTGCCAATCTTCTCAAGTGTGCACGCATCTCTGATGATATCTTCTGACTGAGCCATCCATGATCTTCCTCTTAACAGATGGGGCCCTTGACTGTATCCAGAGAATCATGCAGGAGGTGTCCCTTGTCCGCAGCTACCTTGATGTATGCCTTTGCCTGCAAAACCTTGCGTCTGTCTGCAATGGTCGGCAACGTCACGGTGTATCGCATACACAATATGAGCATTCCTAGTTCATACTCCACCAATGAAATGATCAACTGCTGAATAAGTGTGAATAGTATTTTATGCTCCATTTCCTTTGCTGCCATACTCTTCTGAGCCCCTTCTGACACTCTGTAACCACCACTTCAACATGATCCCCAAAGAACAGGCTTCTATCGAAAGTGATTCCCAGGTGCTTCAGTCTGCTATCTCTGTTCACATTTCTACCATTTATTGTGAGGCTTGGGAGGTCAGCAGTAACAATCCCATTGTCCAGAGAGAACCACAAAATGACACTTTTTCTGGGTTGATGACAGCATTTCTCCATAAACCAATGCATCACTTTGCCATTTGCCGCCTTCAATTCCTGAGCTATTTGATTTCTGTCCCTCCCCTGTCTGCATGCGAAAACATCATCTGCAAATGTTTGTATCCTTCCAGCTCCTAGTCCTTCAAAACTTGCAATCTTGCTTGTATACACATTGATAAGGACAGGTGAAGTTGCTGACCACTGTGGTAGTCCGGGGGATATGATACATGGCACAGAGGTCCATGTACCCAGCCGGAGAGCCATTCTATATAAAAATATAAGACAGTTGCAATCCAATTCACCAACCAAGGACAGACTCTCTTCTCCATGGGAGCGTCAAAATATCATATCTGACTCTGTTGTACGAGTCCTCAAGATCGATTGCTGCCATCGCCATCTCCTGTCTATTTTGGATTCCGTCATAAACATCATAGGCAAAAGTGGCTGCATTTGACCAAAAATCTTTCCCTGGCCGGTAACTTCCCAAATCTTTCGGGAGGAGCTTTTCCCTTTCTAAATAACTTACTTAATAACTAAACAACTAACTAACACACAGACTTACCTGGAAACATGCGGTATGCTACAGGTGAATTGTCTAGTATAAACACACTGGAGAGATCTGGGTTGATTGCTGATAAATCTTTTGTATAGCTACCCATGTCCAGGTTACAATGCTGTTTGGGTAAATAAAAAAGATTGAGTGTTATATTTTGGGTAAATGAAAAAGAGGGAGTGTTATAGCTCAGGTAAATGAAAAAGAGGGAGTGTTATATTTTGAGTAAATGAAAAAGAGGTAGTGTTATTTTTGTGGGTAAATGAAAAAGAGGGAGTGTTATATTTGTGGGTAAATGAAAAAGAGGGAGTGTTATATTTTTGGGTAAATGAAAAAGGGGTAGTGTCTTATTTTTGGGTAAATTAAAAAAGAGGGAGTGTCATATTTATGGGTCAATAAAAAAGAGGCGGTGTCATATTTTTGGGTAAATGAAAAAGAGGGAGTCATATTTTTAGGTAAATGAAAGAGGGAGTGCCATATTTCTGGTTAAATGAAAAAGAGGAAGTTTCATATTCAGTACTCTTGTTTTAGGTAAAGATGGTTCCTTAGCAAATGCAACCACTGGGGATGTGAATTACAGAGAATACATATTTTAGGTCATGACATTATGAGGTTAAGTGACCAATTCCCTTCCTTCTCAGATATCCTTCCCATAAAATTAGCCGGTATCCTTAAAGGCTAGGTTCGACCCCAGAACCTCCTTAGTAGACTCTTATGACATGCTTGATAGGTTGAGGTCTTAGAATAATATCAACTTCCGGTCCAATATGGCGGACAGGCAGTTGAGCCGTTAAGGCACTGGGGTGTTATGCTTCTGGCTACAGTTTGCTTATGCATTTTCCTCATGTTGGACTGGTAGTACATGGTTCCGTCGCCCAGCTACTGACTTAAGTGCTTGGAGCGACACTGTGAGCTGTGGATTTCATGTAGAGTGCTTTTACATCTGTCCGCGGTTGTTTGTATTGTGAACTGTGTGTTCGGAGAATGGCGACCTGCCGGTTGCTGAGCTAGATCGTTTTGCATTATGCAGCAATGTGTGTGAAGCTGCTGCTTTTCTAGGGATGATTTACTATAGTTTTCGTGGTGGACTGTTGTGTTGGCACTCTGGTAACAACCTTATACACGTACTTGCCTGTGTACTCTGCATATCGATATTGTTGTCTGTTCTACTTTTCACATGGGGCAGTGAGGAGCATTTTGTGTGATATTCACTGGCACAGGAATGGAGCATTATTGGGGTTTATCCTTTGCCTAGATGTTGGAACCGCGAGTAACTAACATATCTCTATCTGTTCCCCCACCCCATTGCTCCCCAAATATGTGTATAGATGTTTACAAAAAAACATCCAGAGTTTGACTAACTCCTGCCCAGGAAAGCTAACCCATTCAACACATGCCAGGAAACAATCAGATGTGTCTGCCAAAGGCTCAACTATCAAAGCTCTGCAGTAAACAGGCACAACACAACTATACCAAAAATTAACAGAAAATGTCAGATGAACAAAGAAGAAAAAAGAAGACTAACTCGCCAGGCCTTATAGTTTCTCACCTGCCTATAGTATCGTCTTCTAAGTATGTTCTTCCCACTATCCAACTTGTCTGCAACTGCAGCTCCGTAAATTTCCATACTCGCTGTAAAAATCACCAGCTCGTACCACTGGCTGACCTGTGGCAACAAAAGACGCAATGGAATTGTTAGGAAGACATGGCTATGACATGATTTGAGGGACATTCATTAAAGGCATAATCTTACTGAGGGAGGAACAGAATATATCTTTAACTACAACACAGAAGGTGCAGTCAATATGTGATAGAAGTAAGTGTGAATGTGTGATAGAGGCAAGTATGAATATGTGATAGAGGTAAGTTTAAATGTGTGATAGAGGTAAGTTTAAATGTGTGATAGAGGTAAGTGTGAATATGTGATAGAGGCAAGTGTGAATGTGTGATAGAGGCAAGTGTGAATATGTGATAGAGGGAAGTGTGAATGTGTGATAGAGGGAAGTGTGAATGTGTGATAGAGACAAGTGTGAATATGTGATAGAGGGAAGTGTGAATGTGTGATAGAGGTAAGTTTAAATGTGTGATAGAGGCAAGTGTGAATATGTGATAGAGGGAAGTGCGAATATGTGATAGAGGGAAGTGCAAATGTGTGATAGAGGCAAGTGTGAATATGTGATAGAGGCAAGTGTGAATATGTGATAGAGGCAAGTGTGAATATGTGATAGAGGTAAGTTTAAATGTGTGATAGAGGTAAGTTTAAATGTGTGATAGAGGCAAGTGTGAATGTGTGATAGAGGTAAGTTTAAATATGTGATAGAGGTAAGTTTAAATGTGTGATAGAGGCAAGTGTGAATATGTGATAGAGGGAAGTGTGAATATGTGATAGAGGGAAGTGCGAATGTGTGATAGAGGCAAGTGTGAATATGTGATAGAGGCAAGTGTGAATATGTGATAGTGGTAAGTTTAAATGTGTGATAGAGGCAAGTGTGAATATGTGATAGAGGCAAGTGTGAATATGTGATAGAGGTAAGTTTAAATGTGATAGAGGCAAGTGTGAATATGTGATAGAGGGAAGTGTGAATATGTGATAGAGGTAAGTTTAAATGTGTGATAGAGGCAAGTGTGAATATGTGATAGAGGTAAGTTTAAATGTGTGATAGAGGTAAATGTGAATATGTGATAGAGGCAAGTGTGAATATGTGATATAGGTAAGTTTAAATGTGTGATAGAGGCAAGTGTGAATATGTGATAGAGGTAAGTTTAAATGTGTGATAGAGGTAAGTTTAAATGTGTGATAGAGGCAAGTTTAAATGTGTGATAGAGGCAAGTGTGAATATGTGATAGAGGGAAGTGTGAATATGTGATAGAGGTAAGTTTAAATGTGTGATAGAGGCAAGTGTGAATATGTGATAGAGGGAAGTGTGAATATGTGATAGAGGCAAGTGTGAATGTGTAATAGGGGTAAGTTTAAATGTGTGATAGAGGCAAGTGTGAATATGTGATAGAGGGAAGTGTGAATATGTGATAGAGGTAAGTTTAAATGTGTGATAGAGGCAAGTGTGAATATGTGATAGAGGTAAGTTTAAATGTGTGATAGAGGCAAGTGTGAATGTGTGATAGAGGCAAGTTTAAATGTGTGATAGAGGCAAGTGTGAATGTGTGATAGAGGTAAGTTTAAATGTGTGATAGAGGCAAGTGTGAATGTGTGATAGAGGCAATTTTAAATGTGTGATAGGGGCAAGTGTGAATATGTGATAGAGGCAAGTGTGAATGTGTGATAGAAGCAAGTTTAAATGTGTGATAGAGGTAAGTGTGAATGTGTGATAGAGGCAAGTGTGAATATGTGATAGAGGCAAGTTTAAATGTGATAGAGACAAGTGTGAATGTGTGATAGAGGCAAGTTTAAATGTATGATAGAGGCAAGTGTGAATATGTGATAGAGGGAAGTGTGAATGTGTGATAGAGGCAAGTTTAAATGTGTGATAGAGGCAAGTGTGAATGTGTGATAGAGGCAAGTGTGAATATGTGATAGAGGGAAGTGTGAATGTGTGATAGAGGCAAGTGTGAATGTGTGATAGAGGCAAGTGTGAATGTGTGATAGAGGTAAGTTTAAATGTGTGATAGAGGCAAGTGTGAATGTGTGATAGAGGCAAGTGTGAATGTGTGATAGAGGCAAGTGTGAATGTGTGATAGAGGGAAGTGTGAATGTGTGATAGAGGTAAGTGTGAATGTGTGATAGAGGCAAGTGTGAATGTGTGATAGAGGCAAGTGTGAATATGTGATAGAGGTAAGTTTAAATGTATGATAGAGGCAAGTGTGAATATGTGATAGAGGTATGTTTAAATGTGTAATAGAGGTAAGTTTAAATGTGTGATAGAGGTAAGTTTAAATGTGTGATAGAGGCAAGTTGAATATGTGATAGTGGTAAGTTTAAATGTGTGATAGAGGCAAGTGTGAATATGTGATAGAGGTAAGTGTGAATGTGTGATATAGGCAAGTGTGAATGTGTGATAGAGGTAAGTTTAAATGTGTGATAGAGGGAAGTGTGAATGTGTGATAGAGGCAAGTGTGAATATGTGATAGAGGGAAGTGTGAATGTGTGATAGATTAAGTTTAAATGTGTGATAGAGGCAAGTGTAAATGTGTGATAGAATCAAGTGTGAATGTGTGATAGAGGCAAGTGTGAATGTGTGATAGAGGCAAGTGTGAATGTGTGATAGAGGCAACTATGATTGTGATAGATGCTTTATATAGGCAAGTGTGAATATGTGATACAAACAAATGTGAAAAATTAGCTAACTATACAGTAGAAGGAAAGTTGAACAAATAAAGGAAGGTTAGCTAATTATGTAATAAAAGGCTGAATATATAAAGGTCAAGTTTTTTGGGGTTTTTTTTTGCATATCCTATTTACAGGACATCGCTGTCAATACCAGCATTTTACTGTTGTTGTTGATGTCTTGGCAAGTTTACGTTCAGTAGTTTGCCATTGCTTTCTGAACGACCGGCTCCCATATCAACACGTTAAGACCCAGCGCAATGCGGTCTGCTGCCAAATTGGTCGCAGCTGTGTTTTAAATGCAGGTAAGCGGGCTCACGAATCACGTTCGAAAGCTCTTAGCCACATAGAAAAGAAAATTACTTCAATATATAAGAGACATACCGACGAAATATTTAAAGGCAGAAAGGCTCAATATGTAATAAACAAAACATCAAATACATATAGTAAAATAGAACATATATATACTAAATATGTAACATAACTAAAGTTTAGTACATAAAGGAAGATAAGCTCGATATTTTTTTTGAAAGTTGCATATCCCTTACAGAACGTTGCAGTCAACACCAGCATTTTTCAGCTGTTGTTGATGTTCTTGGCAAGATTACACTCAGTAGTTTGCCATTGCTTTCTGAGCGACCGGCTCACATACCCCATAAGTAACCAATGCGACGCGATCTACTGCCAAATCTCACACAGCTGTGTTCCTCAAGTGGATATACGGGATTACGGAGAAAGTCTTTAATCCCTTTGCAAGGGAGACCGGCAGCTTGATATTTAACAGAAGGAAAGTTTAATGCATAAAGGAAGATATTCTAAACATGTAATGAAAGGAAAGTTAAGACGTAATAGAAGATTTGCTAAATATGCACTGTTGTCTTCACATACCATTTCCAAAAAAAAGTCAACGTGAGGCCGCTTATAAACAAAAAATCGAACTGGATGTCTGTCTATTGTGACCTGGAAGACAAGAGAGAGAAACAATGATAATGTAACTGATGACTGCAACTAAGTATGTTTATATTTAACAATGTTTTTTTTGGGTGCTCGCTCGCTTAGAACTCAAGCGTAGTCAATACACACAACTTCTAGTAGCACTGGACATAATTTTGTGTGTAGATTAGCTTCCCCTATTACCAGTGTCCCTCTTCCATCAGACAAACCCACTCCGACTTCTGAGGTACTTGTAAATTATGCTCCCCAAGTCGAGGACGAGAGATAAACATTTTAGTCCAGCTGTCTGGTGTAGGGGTTGAACCCCTTACCTCGGCATCAGCACACAGGATGTTTAAGAACATGCATCCTTATTCATTTGGCCATGCTGACCTGTTTAATGATATGATTACTTACTGTCTCAATTAGGTGCAGGAACTTCAATAACCCCTCCCCCATGATGCCTAAATGGAAGACAACAACTGTCTCAGTAACAATTGTTACGGGATTTGCTGTGATCATGTGATCTACGGCTACAACATTTAGACCATAGGCTTGTTTTGGCTGTTGTAACGATTATTACAACAAAGCAAGTTTATATTTAACAATATGGTTGAGTCATTTCTGTCCCAGTAACAATTGTTATGGGACTTGCTGTGATCATGTGACCTATGGCGACATCATTTAGACCAGTGGTTCTCAACCGGTGGAGAATTCCCCCCCCCCCCCCCCCACACACACACACACTCAGGGGGGAATTTTAGAGTTTCCAAGCGGGGGAATTAAGATTATTTCAAGATCACATTAATACAAGAAGCGATTTCTCGATATTGTTTTCCCTCCATACTTTAAGGTTCTGTACTTTTTGCTCTTCTGAAATTCATTTTATAACGTAAGTAGACCTGCAAATCACATTTTATGTAGCCGTCTAGACTTGTTTGTTATAGTATGTGTTATTAAATTTAGCATCCATTTTTATGTATAACTATGTAGGGGAGGGGAGAATTTATAGGTAATCACATTCTGAACATATGGTGAAGGGGTGCATGGGCTAAAAAAGGTTGAGAACCACTGATTTAGACAATAGGCTTGTTTTGGCTGTTGTAACCAATGACTGCAACAAAGCATGTTTATATCTAACAAGGTTATGGACTCACAAAGTAAGATGAGAAAGGTGAAGACAGGCATGCTTCGGGCAGAGTGGCAGGCTTCAAATCAACAATCAAAAATAGAGAGCATCGGTTGGACTTTTTCCCCAAGACAAGCTGGTGTGCTGGGAAACGAGTAGGCAGACAGATTGGCTGGGTCAGCACCACTCGGTGGGGTATTCGTGCATGATAAGGCAGATGTGGTCGGGGCCCTTTGTAATCGTATGTGTAGTGCAGAAGAAGTTAGATCATCACAGCTTGGAAAAATATGGCACAGCAGAGAGTGACCAGAGGATCTGACAGACATTCAGGACTCAGAGAAAAGGCCAGAGAGACACATAATCAGACTTCTACTGGTACCATAAGTATTGGGACTCCTCGCTGGCTGTTGCAGATGAGGATGGAGTACGTATGGGAATGTCCTGAGTGCTGAGATGTCAATCCTTGACTCAACTCAACATATTTAACAATATGGGTGTATCATTGCTACCTCAGTAACAAATGCTACGGACCTGCTTGCTGTGATTATGTGGCCAATGGCAAACTCATTTAGACCATTTGCTTGTAGTTGGATTACTTGTAGCTGTTATACACATCTCATCTTGTTCCTCTTGTACCTTGCTGTATCGAGGTGAAGCATAAACAGCCGGAGAGTGCCCATTTAAGGGCTTCATATATCGAGATTTCCATGGACTCTGTTATTCCCTCTGTCCAATGTTTACATGGTCAGCTAGTCTCTCACTTGGAGGGGTGAATAGCTAATATTAGTAGCTTGCCGATGACCCACAGACTACACAAGTCAACCCCACCTGCCAGTGGTGTAGACAGGGCAACTATGACCATGAGGTCATGGGCCAACGGGGCTCTGGCTTGACAGGGGGATGGATATTCCTTAGTAAGATTTTCCTGGCAATCACTCAAAGCAGACAATCACTCAAAATGGATAATTACTCAAAGTGGACGCTCACTCGAAGCAAACAAACATTCAAAGCAGACAGTCACTCAAAGTGGACAATCACTCAAAGTGGACAACCACTCATAGTGGACAATCACTCAAAGCGGACAATCACTCAAAGCGGACAACCACTCAAAGTGAACCTGCGACAGGACCAAGGTAACACTGAGGAAGTTAAAGATAGAAAGAGTGGAATTCTCGTTGACCTTAAGAAGGTGGGCATTCTTACCTTTAAAACAAAGTCCGGTGGCGTCCCTGGTTTTACCTGCCGTAGTACACCATCATGATGTGAATGAATAAGTGTTTCATCTAAGTCTAAGACCAATACCTTTCTCTTCATCATACCTGGAAGAGGAGTTAGTCTCATTATTAGCGATGTAAGAACAGGAGGGCATTATGAGAGTTGGTGGTGGTGGTGGGGGGAGGGGCTATGCTCCAATGGTAAACAAATGGGAAGATGAAGAATAGGAAGAAGGGGAGGAGCAGGAAGAGGAAAAGAAGAAGCAAAAGAAAAATAAAAGGAGGAGAAGAAGAAGAAGAAGAAGAAGAAGAAGAAGAAGAAGAAGAAGAAGAAGAAGAAGAAGAAGAAGAAGAAGAAGAAGAAGAAGAAGAAGAGGAGGAGGATAGGAAGATGATTAGGACATGAAGAAGAAAGAAAAAGCAGATTAAAAAGAAAGGGAGAAGAAGAGGGGAGGGGAAGAAGAAGAGGTAAATGAAGATAGGAGAGATGACAATGATGAAGAGATGAAGAAGAAGAAGAAGAAGAAGAAGAAGCAGAATAAAAAGAAGAGTAGGATTTTTTGGGCACGTTAATAGAAGAAATATATTGGAAAACTTGGTGACAACTGGACAACTGGCAAGATCGAGGGGAAAAGAACAAGTGTAAGGCAGAGAAATAAATACCTGGATGGCTTGGCCACATGGCATGGTTGAGACAAGAACAATGAGCTGATCCACGACTCTGGTGATCGTATGAGATGGCGAATCATGACCGCCCGAGCTTATCGGCATGGCACTTGATGGATTGATGGAGTAGTAGAGAGGGAGAAGAAGAAGAGGTAGATGAGGATAGGAGGATGATGAGGAGATGAAGAAAGAAGAAAAAGAACAGAAGAAGAATCAGAAGATGGTAATAATAAAGAAGTAGAAAGAACAGCTGAAAAACGCTATCTTCCAATGCCCCTGGTAATTTAATAGTGCTGTCAGAGTGAGACTTACATGTTTTGGTTTTTTGACAATTCCTTTCAGATCAATTTATTTGGTTGTTTCAGGATTTGAAGTTTGAAGACTGAGCACAATCCACTACTGACAATGTTGATCATACTCCGGTATGAACCTTGGACTTGTCTGCATCGGATTGGAAGTACTAGATTTGAGTTTCACTCTTGCTGAAGCTCATATATTTTCTAGTGTGGTTCTAGTGTGATAATTTGGTCGCATCTAGCGTGAACCACTTGGTCAAGTGGTTACACACCCACCTCACACACCAGTCATCCTGAGTTCAATCCCGGCTCCAGTCAGGGATATGCACTACTGACGAGCTCAAACGAGAGCAAAACTTGAGTCTAGTGTTTACAATCTGACGTGGACAAGGCCCAAGGTCCGTACCAGAATATGATCAGTACTGCCAGTAGTAGGTTGTGCTCAATCTTCAATCCCTTTCAGGTTCTAGCACAGAGGCCATCCATATAAGAATACATTGATGAGAATGAATAAGAGTTTAATTTAAGTCTAAGATCAGTACTTCCCTCTGAAAGACAAAAGTCAGTCTATTTTTGTTTTGTTCATGTGCTTTGAACTCAAGCGTAGTCCATACACATGCTATACTCTTAGTGTGCTGGACTGATTTTTGCGTGTGGATTAGCTCTCCCTGCTAGCAGTGTCCCTCGCCATCAGATGAACCCACTCCAACTTCTGAGGTACTTGTCATTCTCTCCCCCCCCCCCCCCCCCCATGCTGTCTGAAAAGAGTGGCATGGAATGTCTTACAATTTAAAATGTCCACTTCTCACAGCATTGCCATACAGACATTTGTGGATTCTAGTCAACGGTTAAACATAAGGAAACTAACATTTCCAGTAAGACATGCAACATGATGAAGATGCCTGCAGATCTACAAATTGACGGGAAAGACCATAGACTTGTAAAAATCATAAGAAACAAGCTGCCATAAAGATTGCTAGTGAAGTAGGTCAATATCAACCTATTAAAAGAGGTATGCAACAAAGATAAGTAATGTCTCTAGATCTTTTTTCACTATACAGTGAACGTATTTTTAGAAATTTAGAAGATATGTGAGGAATCTCCATTGGGGGGCATAATATCAATAACATTAGATATGCGTATGATACAGTACTGATTGCAGAAAATGAACAGGATTTGCAACATTTAGTTGATGCAGTTATTATACACAGTGAACAACTGGATTAGAATTAAACTGTATAAAGACATTGATTGTGGTCATCACCAGAAAGAAAGAAATACTACAATGTAATATATGGGTAAATGACAATATTCTTAAACAAGTGAACCAATATAACTACAAGCATATCATATGATGGGAGGTGCCTTGAAGAGATTAGAACAAGAATCGTCACAGCGAAGGTGACCTTTTGCAAGATGGAAAACATACTGACCAATAAAAAGATGTCATATGCAACAAAAGCTTGTTGAAGTGCTACATACGACCTAAACTTTTTAATGAATGTGAGATGTGGACAGGGAGCAGACAAGCTGAAACACATCTAATGGCAGTGGAAATGTGGTTTCTTAGAAGAATACAAAGAATACCATGGACAGACAGAAAAACCAATGAGCAAGTCCTACAAGAAGCAGATGACAAGCACACAGAGCTGATTCACGACCCTGGTGATCGAGTGAGATGGTGAAACATGACTGCCCATGATTATCAGCATATATAATGGATGATATTTACCTCAACAATCTGTGTGCACATGAATTTAAGAAAATGACAAACTTACATAGTCTGTGCTTTGAAAGTGGTGACAATGGAATGACGTCATACTTGACTGTCTGATGTTGGATCACCTGAAAACCAAAAGTGGAAACACAAATAAGACCGGGCAACAATGTCTTACAGCCAGCAGTCAACAATCATATGAGTATAGGCGCAGGTCAACATGGCCAGATTGATAAGAGCACACATTCTTAAACATCTCGTGTGCTGATGCCAAGTTAGTGGAATTCAACCCCTACACCGGTCAGTTGGACTAAAATGTTGACTTCTTGTCCTTGACTTGGGGACATAAATTACAAGTATGTCCGGAGTTGGAGTGGTTTGTCTGATGGCGAGGGACACTGGTAATAGAGAAAGCTAATCCACATGCAAAATTCAGCCAGTGCACTAGATGTGGTAGCACATGTATGGACTACGCTAGATTTCAAAGCGAGCGAGTGCCAAACAAAATATCAGGATAGGCAATGCAGATATCACCTTCTTTGTTCTTCTTGCACGGGGAGTATGTAACACCTAGTTATTCACCTCAGTGTGCCTGACTTAGGAATGCATTTGTGTACGGTTTGCTTCCTCTAGACAGATTCCATCCAAGTCACGGGATCTCTGTACCCATGAGCAGTTTCTAGTTTTCTTTCACCTCAAAAGGTCAGTATGTCTGTGGCATGCATTTGTGTACAGTCTGCTTCCTTTAGACAGATTCCATCCAATGTAACAGGCTCTATATTCCCACACGTAGGTCCTAGTTATACCCAAGGCTATGTCCTAGTTATACCCTCCGCTATGTCCTAGTTATACCCACAGGTAGGTCCTAATTATACCAACGGGTAGGTCCTAGCTATACCCACAGGTAGGTCCTAGCTATACCCACAGGAAAGTCCTAGGTATACCCACGGGTAGGTCCTAGTTATACCCACAGGTAGGTCCTAGTTATACCCACAGGTAGGTCCTAGCTATACTCACGGGTAGGTCCTAATTATACCCACAGGTAGGTCCTAGTTATACCCACAGGTAGGTCCTAGTTATACCCACAGGTAGGTCCTAGTTATACCCACAGGTAGGTCCTAGTATACCCACAGGTAGGTCCTAGTTATACCCACAGGTAGGTCCTAGTTATACCCACAGGTAGGTCCTAGTTATACCCACAGGTAGGTCCTAGTTATACCCACAGGTAGGTCCTAGTTATACCCACAGGTAGGTCCTAGTTATACCCACAGGTAGGTCCTAGTTATACCCACAGGTAGGTCCTAGTTATACCCACAGGTAGGTCATAGTTATACCCACAGGTAGGTCCTAGTTATACCCACAGGTAGGTCCTAGTTATACCCACAGGTAGGTCCTAGTTATACCCATGAGTAGGTCCTAGTTATACCCACAGGTAGGTCCTAGTTATACCCACAGGTAGGTCCTAGTTATACCCACAGGTAGGTCCTAGTTATACCCACAGGTAGGTCCTATTACAACGGCGCCTCGCTGCAGGAACAATTTTTTCCTCAATGCATGACCAGCGGGGTGTCTAGTTGGTCATGCGTAGAGGGTATATTGTTGCTGCAGCGAGGCACCGTTGTCATTTGGACAGCTGATTCTGAACCCTGTATGTTGGGGAATTATGAAACTGCATTCTCTAAGCCTGTGTCTACTGCATGCTGAAGTAGTGTAGAAGACAAGGCAACAACAACAAAAGAATAAAGTGCATATCTACCCAAGAAGAACTCAATATTAAAGATTGTTTATGGAGGTCAGCATGGCCAAATGGATAAGACCAGTCGCTTTTAAACTTCCTGTGTGCTGATGCCGAGGTACCAGGTACAACCAATATGCTGGTCAGTAGGACTAAAATGACTTCTCATCCTTGACCTAGGGATGTAAATTACAAGTACCTCAAAGTCAGAGTGGATTCACCTCATGGCGAGGGACATAGGTAGGAGTGAAAGCTAATCCACTATGCCTGAGATCAAAGTGAGTAAATACAGTGATTTGAAAATAAGACTGCTTCTGAGACAATCAAAGAAAAATAAAATTGAGTAAACTAAAATAGTTTGCTAAGTAAAAAGACATGAATGTCTGGTAAAAGTAACTGTGGAATGGTCGGAGGTGTATGGTAAAGCTAAGCCATGTTAAAGTTAAGTTGCATATCCTTTACAAGACATGTTTCACAGTCAACCCAGCATTCTTTGACTGTGATTTCTTGGCAAGTTAATGTTCAGTAGTTTGCCATCACTTTCAGAATGACCAGCACTCATACCTGAATTATATGAAAACCAACGCAAGGTGATCTGCTGCCAAATCACTTGCAGCCAAGTTTCAAACACGGTATGTGGGATTATGAAATACATTCATAACCCCCTTCGCCACAGAGGTACATAATTTAAGAAGTAAGACCACTTGAGTAAATGGATTGAAGATACTCAACAAGAACTCAATATGACAAATCCGGGCACTCTTCCGAATAACGGTCCCAAATTATTTAGTGTAAAAAGCATCCCTTACAGGGCCTCATTAGGTGATATAATAAAAATTATTAAACACTACAAACTAAAATATAGAACTGAGAAAATCGAAATACATACCAATAATATTTGACAGTTATATGTGGAAATACGTACGTACAATAAATAATTTGGTACCGTTATTTATTATGTACAGTTATTGAGTGTGTGATGCTGGACGGCTAGACCGATCGATGGATGCAATAAATGTTTCCTGGGCCCAGAGGGTCCAGACTGTCATCGGAGTGTATGCCTATCAGTATCAGTTATATGTGAAAATATGTACGTACAAGATGCAGATATACACTCTGATGGCAGTGAGGGCCTTCCGGGCCCGGAAACATTTATTGCATCCATCGATCAGTCTCGCCGTCCATGGCACGCTGAACCAGAAGTGATCGACATCCGTTATTGAGAGAGAGAGAGAGAGAGAGAGAGAGAGAGAGAGAGAGAGAGAGAGAGAGAGAGAGAGAGAGAGAGAGAGAGAGAGAAAGAGAGAAAGAGAGAGAGAGAGACTGAAGAAGCAGAACTATTTAATCATGTAAAACAACATGAATGTCTCAGCTAGAAAAAGTAACTTAAACTATGGAGGAAGGTCTATGGGGAAAGCCATGAATTTCATGAGAAGTTAAAATGTTAAAGAGGTCAAGAGAAAGGCCGCAAGCTAGATAGATGGATTCAAGATGTCAGATAAACAAAAACCGGAAAGCTGCCTTATGAATGAGATACGTATGGAAAGACTGCTATGTGGACATGATTATGACAGGTCACTCAATGAATTAATCTTGACACAGCGTACCACAATAGATAGATAGAAAGAGATTAGATACCAGAGGTGGTGCCGATGTTTACACTGGCAGTACAGAAAAATTATCACAGGACAAACTGTAAAGATGAGTAACTTAAACCTGCTTCTCTCTCTCTCTCTCTCTCTCTCTCTCTCTCTCTCTCTCTCTCTCTCTCTCTCACGCACAATACATCTTAAATCCCATCAAGTCCACGAATTTTACTACTAAACTAAAACCCCCCTACCCTAGTTCTCAACTTCTCAGATCAGAGGTCCCCCCAATATTAAATTTAAATTACTTACAGCACGCACTTGACGCTTAAAAATGTAACACATAAAACTCCATATTTTTGCTGCTAAAACAAAGAAACCGCGTAATCCCATAATAACGTATTTGATCATGATATTGTTGCAATCCTATCGACCGTTAACTTGTCTGGTGATTCTAGAGCGGCGTCCAACTTCTCGGGACCATTTACGCCGCCATAAACATCCCACAATCCATTGCTACCGGTGTGGGGGGATAGAGTAAACCGCGGAACTCACCAAACCTGACTCAGGTATCATAACGGGAATGAATGTGTTTGATCACGGGAATCGATGTGTTTGGTAACGGGAACCCTTGTGTATCATAACGGGAATCCATATATGTGATAGCCAGAACCGATGTATATTATAACGGGAATCCATGTGTATTATAACGAGAACCCGTGTGTATCATAACAAGAACCCGTGTGTATCATAGCAAGAACCTATGTGTATCATAAGGAGAACCCGTGTGTTTCATAACGAGAACCCGCGTGTATCATAATGAGAACCCGTGTGTATCATAACGAGAACCTGCGTGTAACATAACGAACGGAGAACCCGTGTGTATCATAACGAGAACCCACGTGTATCATGACGATAACCCGTATGTATCACAACGAGAACCTGTGTGTATCATAAAGCGAATCAATGTGTATTAATTGGGCCCATTTAGGAAGGACATGACTTCTAGGCACATCAGATGGAAGGTGCATCACAGAGATACAGAACAGAACTGGACAAGCAAACCCTGCATTCTATCAATTGAAACATTTTATGTGGTTAAAACTCCTCCGCTGAGCAGTCACGACAGGAGGCTTATGATCATCAGATGAACACCACCCCCATCCCTCTTAATCTCCGTTATGGAGTTATTAATGCAATTCGTAATCCCACATACCGCGTTCGAAACAGAGCTTGCAGCGATTCGGAAGCCGACCGCCTTGCGTTGGTTTCCATACATTGATATGAGTGTCGGTAGTTCAGAAAGCAATGGCAAACTACTGAATGTAAACTTGCCTACGAATCACAAACAGCCACAAAATACTGGAGTTGGCTGCTACGTCCTGTAAATGATATGCAGCTAGCTTTTTTTAAAATCTTCATTATATTCTCGATGGACGGGCCTGCCAGCTCTGGGTGTCTTTCTCCTGTTGTGCATATACATCTTCGAGATGTTATTTTATCATACTTATCCGCATCGATATCGCTAAGTGTGTCTGCCTAGAAGTCATCCATCCTTTGTGGGGTGAACATCAAGCACCCGCTGCAACTACAAGCGTTATCACGGCACCATAACTGAGTGCGGGAAATCCAGCTTCTGTCCCCGGCAGTTTGCCCCAGTCTTCACCTACGCCTCGGTGACTATGCTACGACCCAGTAAACGTCGTTGCTGCCTTGTTGCCTTCTTCGTACCTGGTCACATCTTACGGATCCACCTTCCTGCACGCTTTGGGCTAATTCTATGAAGGCTTGGTCCCTCCGGCCCTCGCTGCAGCTACTGGGCGCTGTCCTTCCAAGACGTCCTATTCAACTACAAGCGTTCCTTGCCATCGGAAGGCTGCAGAGGTTCGAATTTGGACATTTACGGTCTGCGTGATAGCCTACATTGTGGTGTTTCTATGGGCAAATGTTGTGGATTAGCTTTCCCAATTACCAGTATCCCTCGCCGTTAGATGAACCCTATCCAACGTCTAAGGTACTTGTAATTTACGTGCTCATAGTCAAGAACGAGAAATCAACATTTAAGTCTAACTGAACGGTGTAGGGGTTGAACCTGCTACCTCGCCATCTAGCTATCTTTACATCGTAAGTTTCAAAAGGGAAGGGAAAGCAGTCGTCGTGGTATCGATCACATCATCCATCCATGGAATGTCGAATGGTCTACAAAAACATGTCTCTAGCACCATATATCCTTGCGGCGAGGCCATCTAAAGGCCCACTGCTATAAACAAAATCATCATCATCATCTTGCACCGTGCCGATAAGCGTGGAAGGTCATGTTTCGCCATCTCATACGATCATCAGAGTCGTGGATCAGCTCTGTGCTCTAGTCTCGACCATACCTCTAGATATTTACCTCTCCGCCTTCCCCTTTTTCTCCCCCCCCCCCCCCCCCCCCCGACAATCTTGCCAGTTGTCACCAAGTTCTCTAGTTTATTTATTCCCATAACGTGCTCCAAAAATATTGAAAATATTGACCTTCCACGTCTAATCTCTCTAATCAGTTTATGGTTTTCATTTGCTTCTTGAGGACTTGCTCGTTGGTTTGTTTTTTTTCTGTTTGTCCATGGTGTTCTTTGCATCTTCTTCAGAAACCACATTTCCACTGCCACTAGATAAGTCTTTTTTTTTTTTTTCTCAGCTTGTCTACTCTTCGTCCACGCTTCACATCCATACAAAAGCACAGGTTCTATTTGGCACTCCAACACTTTTTCTCGCTGCAATTGACATCTTTTTTATTGGCCAGTATGTTTTTCATCTTGCAAAAGACTCTTTCACCAAAGCATGCATCAAAAATGCACGAAGATAAATATCAAGTCATTCCCGCGCGCTGTAGGGGAGAGCAACCATCTGCAATGAACATGCCATATGATGATTATGAGAACACGCTTGTTGGCCCATTTAGCAGTCAATGCAAGCCAACGGGATGTCTTTGTCTATGACCATTTAGGAATGCAAAATCTAATCTCGTTGCTTCTTTCGCTAAGTACTTAGTTTTGGAGATTGTCGTGTTTCCTTCGTTTATTCGAAGTTACTACTTCGTGCGCAGTTCCCCGTAGTAAGCGATTTACGAGTCAGAGGTCATGCTCAGATTTTTACTGCGTGCGACTAACCCCATGTGTTTACTCTTCCTTCTTTGCGATTAGCCAAAGTTACACGACATGAGGGAGTCGTGGTATGCTTGCCGGTCCGGGGGGCATGTATTTGAATCCCTATGGAGACAGAAATTTTAAAAAAAATCCTGGCTTTTTTTTTTTCATATCCTTTTTACAGGACATCACTGTCAACACCAGCATTTTACTACTGTTGTTGATGTCTTGGCAAGTTCACGTTCAGTAGTTTGCCATTGCTTTCTGAACGACCGGCTCCCATACCAACTCATTAAGACCCAGCGCAACGCGGTCTGCTGCCAAATCGGTCACCGCTGTGTTTCAAACGCGGGTAAGCGGGCTTACGAATCACGTCGTAAGACCTTTGCAACGGAGACGGCGGGTGTTTCTTAGTACCTATATATGTTGTTGTGTTTTTTCTTCCCCTTATACCGTCAGGCGTTGTGGGCAGGGGTTATTGAAGTTCCAGCGCCTGTGACTAGCGCCTTTCCTCCAATTTCCTCCATAGAATCTTGAGCAGAGTTATTAGGATCAAGTAAATTCCCTACCTGTTTGCTAGACCAGTCGTAGGTTCCTTACCTATATATATATATATATATATATATATATATATATATATATATATATATATATATATATATATATATATATATATATATAGAGAGAGAGAGAGAGAGAGAGGAGAGGAAAGAGAGAGAGAAAGAGAGAGAGAAAGAGAGAGAGAGAGAGAGAGAGAGAGGAGAGAGAGAGGAGAGAGAGAGAAAGAGAGAGAGAAAGAGAGAGAGAGAGAGAGAGAGAGAGAGAGAGAGAGGAGAGAGAGAGGAGAGAGAGAGAAAGAGAGAGAGGAGAGAGGAAAGAGAGAGAGAGAGGAGAGAGGAGAGAGAGGAGAGAGAGGAAAGAGAGAGAGAAAGAGAGAGAGAGAGAGAGGAGAGAGAGGAGAGAGGAAAGAGAGAGAGAGAGAGAGAGAGAGAGAGAGAGAGAGAAAGAGAGAGAGAGGAGTCAATATGGGCCAGGGCTTAATGCGCTTTAGATTAAACTTCCAGTATGCTGACGACTGGGTTCATTCCCTACTTCGGTTAGTTGTACTTTAACGTTGACGTCTCGTTCACAAATCAATGGCAAACTACTGAACGTTAAACAAATTTGCCGAAAAAAATCAATCACGGGTTGGGATTGACTGTAAATTCCATTAAAGGATATGCAACTCCCTCTCTCCTTCTCACACACATATATTTTTCTTCCTCTTCTTGCCATGAAGCGTCGCAGAGAAAAGATACATGTAGAGGGTGTATTTTTAATTACTGTGCAGTGTTTCAAAATATTGCCTGTCAAAGTTTTGTATTTACCCTCTGTAAAGTTCATGCAACTTAATAGGTAAATACAAAACGTGGACCGGCAATATTTTCAAACGCTACACAGTCATTAAAAATACACCTATAGTATTTCCAGAAATGAATGCCGTCATTCACGATCAATTATTTTGAAAACTGTCTGTTGCATCGTTATGAAATTTGTTCTGCCGTCTTATATTTATCCCCACCCAAGGAATATGTCTTTGATAGGTCCAAAAGCAACTTAAATCATCGAAAGCGGCGACATTTCTTTGATGTTTTGGGGAAAATGTAGTGAATTCACGCTAACAAACTAGTCTTACAGTAAACCACGTTATTTCTGGTAAGAACACAAGTACAAGGCGTAGCCAGATTCGTATGGGAGTGGGTGCAATAAAAAAAAGTAGCTTAAAAGTCGACAGAGTCGACTGCATTGCACCGGATTTTTATCCCATTTGGCGCAGTCTCTTTCAGCAGGGCGGAAAGCGTCGCACAAAGCACGAACTCCGTAGCTCCAGCGACGACCCTCGGAAGTCTCCGAAAATATGCACTCGTGAAATGAAGGAATGGAACATACAACCTTCGGAGCCCGAGTCAGACAGCTTGACCACTTCACCACGGAGACTCCCGAGAGGGGTGCAATGTGTAATATTAGTAAAGACAGAGAATTTACAGAGGCATGGGGTAAATAATGTGTAAATTGACAGGAAAGTAGAAGGAATATATTTCTTACCTTATTTTTCATTTCTTTCTTGTTTCTTCAGCTGCTGGTTAATAATTGTACACAAGTATTCATGTTACTAGGATGCATTTAGCTTATTATATTGAGTTCGTGAAAGCTTCCAAATAGCTGTGCGTTAATGTGCGTATGGAGTGACCAGAAATGATACCGCAATTTAGTCATCATGTGTCCATTTTTAAGGATCTGTTCAGCTGTCTGTGTAGTTTGTTCACACGTACACATGGGTGACAGACCCGCTTTGAGTCTTCGTGAAAGATTGTCTACTCTGCTGTTTACTGTTCAGAGACGGAACATGATTACCTGTTTTGCACTATGAAAATAGTTGTCAGTGTCTCTGTAGTGGGCTTTCTTCTTAACGACCAAGATGTTGGTCCTCTTTTCATTGTAGTTTATAGATTGATTCGTATGCACGTGTGTTGTCCCCTAATTTGACGTGTTTGCTCTCACGTCTCTTGTTATGCTACAATATGTCAGTTTCCACCGCAATATTACTCTTCTGTTGGTATTCAATGCGCTTAGTGTGTGTGTTTTTTTTTCTTTCAATACCAGTTTGTCACGGCTGAGGGCTTGCGAAATTGAAAATTCATCACTGTGGAATACAAACTGTTGCCATTGACATTGTGCTGATGCTGTAATGTTTAGGGCCTGCAATTCGTCTGAATGGTTGGAGCAAAATATCCCAGTAAGCGTGCACGCGGATTAAGGTCTGCGATCTGCTCAGACCTTAATCTGTGTCGGACGATTCCAGTAGGTTGATGACTGCTCTCGGTTGCATAAAATTCAATCCATCCTTTCTCCAATAGTCCTCTTCCTCTTTCAACACATGGTCCTCACATTTTCCCAGTAACTTTTATCAATATTTAATAGCGCGGACTGGATTAGTATCTTGACGTCAGACAATTTGAATATAGTATTGTCAGCTGCCACCTGTCCTTTAATTTTAGCCCACACAAGTTCTATAGGGTTAAAATGAGAGTGGTACGGCGGAAGTCTCAAGCAACCATGACGATGCTCTTCTATCAACTTGTCGATTTGATATTTCTTGCTTTTTTGGCGTCTGTTTTACAAGGGACAACAATTCTAGCTAGAAATACCTTTCTGGAAATGGTATGTTTTCCATTCGGAGCCATATCTTTATTGCTCCCTTTGTGCTCGATGCTGTAGGTATTTTGTCTTCTTGGGCAACAACATTGATATCATGCATTGTCCATAATTGGACACGACGGTCTATCTAGGGATGGAAGCACAGTATTCTCGAGCCAATCTCTAAATACATTACCATTCATCTTATTATGATAATCCCTATTGTCTGTATGCTTTGATACGAACACGAGCCCAGCATTCTGTTGTAAGCCATTATGCGTATTACCAGCATGGGCCATGACCAAAAGCTGTCCTATACTACTGGGCACATATCGCTTTATCTGTCCATCCACTGATTGCCATTCCTTATCACTTGTGTGGTGCGCATTGATCCACATTTCATCCAAATACACTATGCCATAATTTTCTTTGCGCATTTCCCTTATTTCACGTAGGTATCTGCTTCTCATGGCTCCTAAATGCGGTTGCTCGCAAAGAATATTTCTACCTCCCTTGTACTTTCTAAAAGTGAAGATAATGTCCTTATAATTTTCCACAAAGTTGTTTTGGATAGCTCTGTGTTATTGTTCTTTCTCAACCAAACCCTAAGTTTTCTTACAGTCACTGTTTCTTTGGAATCCAGCATTTTTATAATGCTGGATAATCCTGGATATAAAATCCAAAATTTTTATAATTTTAGGAGTCTCCGTGGCGAAGTGGTCAAGCCTTTTGACTCGGGCTCCAAAGGTTGTGGGTTCGATTCCGGGCCGCATCCTTCGGTTCACGAGTTAAATTTTTCGGAGACTTCTGTGGGTCGTCGCTAGAGCTGCGGAGTTCGTGCTTTGTGCGATGCTTTCCGCGCTGCGGAAAGAGACCGAGCCATATGGGATAGAACCCGGTGCAATGAAGTCGACCCTGTCGACTTTTAAGCGACTTTTTAAAGCATTTTTATAATAGCTCGCCTTATGACATCTTTGTCAAAGCTGTCTACAATAACCTTTCTACCTACCGTTTGGTTATTGCGTGGTGGTTTAATTCCAGATTCTTGCACCCATCGACGAAATGACCGTTTACTCAAACCCAATGCATGCACTGTTCTTTTTTCGGAATTTGTAATAGTATAAAACAGTTTCCTGCGATCAGCTTCTATACAAAAATATGTGTACAACTTCATAGCGATGCTTTGAAGTGTATACACAATTTCGCATTCAATCCCATTGAAAAATATTCACACATTTCAATGTTAGCGATAAGTGGTAAGATTTAAAAAAATAATAATAATAATAATCAGGTTTCATGAAATAACCCACAGTTTGACGACACCTCTGAACAGTCCCAGTTTAAACTGCGCGGGGTTCTTGGCATAAGGCCAATCCCGTGAAAAACGTAAAATATTCAACATTGAACGCTGATTGTCTGGCTACGCTGTAATACATTTAAAATTATGAACTTCATCTCTGACCCGTAAATTATATACCGCATATAAACAAACTTTGAAATCTGCTGTAAAATCTCCAGAACAAAAATTATTTTGTTGGGTGGACATAATGATAAGGTTATATGCTAAATCTCATCGTTTTCCTTTAGTTGGTTACTGAGATATGGAATTTTATATTGGGGCAGACAAAAATAAACACACTATAATATTTTCTGTATTTTTGCTTGTCTTGTTGACTTGTAGTAATCTTCTTCTTCTTCAGCGTTCCGAGCCATTGAGGTTCTTTGCTGCAGATACAATCCGTCTCCATTCGTCTCTCTGGTGGACCTTCTCTTGCCAGTCGTTGATTCCAAGTGCTTGTAGGTCTGTATATGTATTATCTCTCCACCGTCTTCTTGGTCTACCTCGGTGTCTACGGTCATTTATTTCCTGAGTGTAAGCGAGTTTTGTTTCCCTATTATCTTCCATTCTTTCTATATGCCCCAGCCATTGTAGTCTATTAGCCTTCATGATACCAGTGATTAGCGGGGACTTAAACAGATCATAAATGTTTTTGTTACTTCTTCTTTTCCACTCTCCATTTTGTGTATCCCTAATGGGTCCAAAGATGCGTCTTAAAATTTTGTTCTCAAAAGTTTGTAACAAGGCTTCGTCTCCTTTCGTTGTACTCCAGGTTTCAGAGTCATACAGCATAGCTGGTCTCATCAGTGTTTTGTATTGCTTGTAGTAATATCACATTTACAGGAGTACAGGAGACACTGAAGAAATTAAATGCTTGTAGTAATTTCACATTTAATTTCTTCAGTGTCTCCTGTACTCCATCTAGCCAACTTTTCCCGGGCCGTCATCACGCGTTGTATCCCGATGTTCTCACGTAAAATGAACGCTCCAGCCGCAGGTTGGGAAATATACACCTACACAAAAAAGTATGTCAGAGGGTACGTGCACCTGTCTCGTGTTTGCTAGAGGCAAACTCACAAAGGTTCGCTTTGGATTCTTGCACACATAATCTTTGATTGGCATTTTAAAATGCGTGAGTGGTTGTGAATGTGTGATTGTCTGTGTTTGTGACCCCGTGTGTGGTGGTGATTGTGGCTGTATGTGCGTCGTTGTAAATGTGTGAAGGTCTGTATATGTTATTGTGTGTGTGGTAATGATTGTAGTCCATATACGAGCTACCTCTACTATTACTGGACTAATCTTTGCGTGTGAATTAGTTTTCCCCATTACCAGTGTCCCTCGCCATCAGGTGAACCCACTCCGACTTCTCGGGTGCTTGCAATTTACTTCCCTAAGTCAAGGACGAGAAGTCAACATTTTAGTCTAACTGCCTGGTGCAGGGTTGAACCCGTTACCTCGGCATGAACATACCGGAAGTTTAATAGCGAACACTCTTATCGATTCGACAATATTGATATAGAGCTGAAATAATGTATGTGGAGAACTTAACAGTTGAGCAAATAATAATATAAGCAACGACAACTTCATCAAAATATCAGACGACAGAGAGGTAAGAAAAATAGAGATTCGTGATCGCCAATGTCTGCTTCAGATAAGGTACCGGCAGATTTAGGGTAGGAGGTGGGGGATGAGGAGGAGGAGGAGGAGGAGAAGAAGAAGAAGAAGAAGAAGAAGAAGAAGAAGAAGAAGAAGAAGAAGAAGAAGAAGAAGAAGAAGAAGAAGAAGAAGAAGAAGAAGAAGAAGAAGAGGAAGAAAAAGAAGAAGAAGAAGAAGAAGAAGAAGAAGAAGAAGAAGAAGAAGAAGAAGAAGAAGAAGAAGAAGAAGAAGAAGAAGAAGAAGAAGAAGAAGAAGAAGAGTGTGTTCTTTATTTCTTGGGTTAAAGAATGTAAATATCTAGGAAGTATAATCACAGAAGATGGTAGAATAAACAACGAAATTGAAATCAGTTGTCAAAAAGCAAAATCAACACCTGCCAGATGAGATGCTTGAGGAGAGTTACAAACTTAACTATCTGAGTCCGAATAAGAAATGATGTTAGGCAGACAGTGCTACATACATTGAAAGACAACAGATCAAATGGATTGGTTATCTCGTTAGAATGCAATACCATAATCTACATCCCTAGTGTTACATTACAGAAGATCTGCTGCGAGAGCAAGAGGACACCCGAGTAGAAAATGGATTGATAAGATCAAAGACATTGTACAATCGCACGGAATGAGACTATCCCATGCCACTCATCGGGCTCTGGAACGTCAACTATTCCTCCCCAGGACGCTTGACGGCAAAAGTGCAAGATGATGATGGTTATGATTACCAACAAACTGGTGCTATTCATATAACTGAATATTTCAACGTGTTGTCATGTCTTTACATTAGTATGTTGACTATCATCTTGTACTAAATCGGTTAGTTATCATATAATGGACAGTAGTATTTATTAGCCGGTCTCTCTGGCCGAGGGGTTACACCACTTTCTCCGTAATCCCGTTTATCACGCAGAGTCTCGTAGCGGGCGAGAACTGGAAGCGGTTCTACCCCCGCTGGTGACTTGCGGGATAACTGAGCCGGCCGCTCAGAAAGAAATGGCAAACTACTGAGCGTAATCTTGCCAAGAAATCAACAGACAGCTGAAAGATGCTGCTGTTGACAGCGATGTCCTGTAAAGGATATGCGAATTTAAAAAAAAAAAAAAGTATTTATTAGTATGGATGTGAGGCGTGGACAATAAGCAGACAAGCTGAAAACCATCTGATGGCTGTGGAAATGTGGTTTCTGAGGAGAATGCAAAGAATACTATGGACAGACAGAAAAAACAATGACCAATTACTCCAAGAAACAAATTAAAATCGTAAATTGATTAGAGAAATTAGACGTAGACAGTCAAACATTTTTGGACATTTATGAGAAGAAATAAATTGGAGAACTTGGTGACAACTGGCAAGATCGAGGGGAGGAGAACAAGTAGAAGACAGAGAAGTAAATACCTGGATGGCTTGACCACGTGGAATGGTCGAGATAGGAACACTGAGCTGATCCACGACTCTGGTGATCGAATGAAATAGCGAGTCATGACCGCCCACGCTTACCAGCATGTTATCAGGTCAGTTCAGTTATCAGTTGTGGTATCTTCATTGCACTCCGGACAGGTCCATTGGTGCTCAGATCCTCCCCCAGCATATGCATCACTGCATCAGCGTCCGGTGGCTAATAGTGCCAGTTCTATGTTGGTTGACGAGGCACCTCGTTTTCCCGATGTATCTCTCGCGTCTGCGATTTTTACTCCCAAGTCTTTCATCCTGGACAACGATGTGGATTCACTGACATCAGAGTCCTCTGTTCTCGCCATATCTTTAAGGACGTTAATAACATCGGCACGATCCATGGGATGGCCATCTACGGGTGATTCAGAGCCAGCCAGTTTATCAGCTCGTTCATTTCCCTCGACTCCCGCATGTCCCCGGACAAAGATGAAGGTGACTTTACGGACAACAGACTTCCGCAGCGACTCAGTCCACTGTGTACGTACAGATCCGGCTTCGACCTTCTGAATCATGCTCATTGAATCACTTAGTACACACACGTTGGTATAATTCTGTGATTCCAGCCATATGAAAGCCTGTGTAACTGCCATCACCTCCATCGTCATGCTGCTCGTGGTCATAGAGTGGGCACCACTGGATTTTTGAACGGTTCGGCCCGCTGAACGGGCTGTAAATGCCCACGCACTTCTCTGCTGATTTACAACAGATCCGTCCGTATAGATGAGCACTTCGGGGCTATCTGAGTGTTCATAGATGAGCGCGTTGACCTCTGCATTGACAAGCGGCATGGTTCTGCTCTCTGCACCGTCTGTCGAGTGTGATAATGCAGGAGAAAGTGCACTTAAAAGCTGGAAGCACCGGCACCCATTCCTTGCCGGGGTTGATACTGCAGACCTGTCTGACATCTTCCGCCCACCCATCCATGATTTGTCCCTTTGTAGCCTGTCACCCTTTTCTCTGGATACAGCGTCATGCAGAGGGTGCTTCTCATCTGCACTTATTTTTAAGTATGCGCGAGCTCTCCAGATCTTGATCCTGTGTTCCATTGTCGGGAAGTCAAGGAGGTATCTCATGGCTACACAGCTGGTGTCTCTCGTGCAGCAGAAATGATGCGCATGGCTTCGTTTTGTACCTTTTCAAGTCTTCCAATCTGTGTAGGGCTGACTGTGAGGATGGCCAGGGCATACTCGATACGTGAAAGCACCAGTCTTTGGAACAGAAGTATTAGCAGTCTTTGTTCGATATTGGCAGTCGCCATGACTCTCATTGCTGACAACCCTTTTCGAGCTTTCGTTATGACATAATCGACATGATCTCTGAAGGACAGGCTTCGATCAAGCCTCACGCCAAGATATGTCATTGACTAAGCTCTACTCAGAATGCTCCCATCCATTCTTACTGCCGGCAGGTCTGTGTTCACAATATGGTTGTTTAGGGAGAACCATGTAACCGATGCCTTTGCAGGGTTGACAAGGGCGCCGGCATCAGCACACCATGAGGAAATTCGCTCTAGTTCGCCCTGCATATCATTGGCAACCTCCTGTCTATCTCGACCCTGTCGATACACGAGAATGTCGTCAGCAAATGAGAAGAGTCCTACCCCTCCCGTCCAACTGTTGTTCAGTGATCGGCACCGTATACGCATTGAATAGTACTGGTGACCGTGGTGAACCCTGCGGACATATCGTTATCGGCTCAGAAGACCAACTCCCGCATCTTAGCACTACCTTCCTTTGGAGCAGAACTGCAGTTATCCATCGTACAAGGTGAGGGTGCACTTTCAGTCTGAGGAGGGTTTGCATCAAGTGCTCGAAGGATACTCTGTTATATGCGTCCTCTAAGTCTATGGCGGCCGCACATGTCTCTTCTCTGACCTGAAATCCTTCGTAAACATCTTGAGCAAAGACCGCCGCATTCAGCCATGACTCTTTGTTGCGTCTGTATCCTCCAAGTGTGGGCGGGAAGCAGCCGAGTTGTTCCAAGTCCCAAGCAAGTCTGTGTACTACAATTTTCTCCAGTAGCTTGCCAGCAGTGTTCTGCATCGTAATGATTCTGTAGCTGCTTATCTTGGAATGGTCTTTGTTCGGTTTTGGCAGCGGCAGCAAGTAGCTGTGTAGCCATTCCTCTTTGATTGGACCCCTCTGGATACTGGTGTTGAATTCTCTGGCCAGTTCTTCCATGTCATCACCTGATATCACCATTAGGTCACCATATCGGATGCCGTCTGGGCCTGGGGCGGTGTTAAGTGATGTCTTGAGCATCGCACGTATTGTCTCAGCTGTGATTATGAATTCTTCGTCTGTCCCGACCCCCGAAACCGACATGGCACATGATAAGTCGACTTCGACTTTTCGACACGATGGATGGATTGTTTGAAATTATTGCCGGTCCAAATTTTGTATTCACCCTCTGTAAAGTTCATGCAACATAATAGGTAAATACAAAACTTGGACCGGCAATATTTTCAAACACTGCATAGTCATTAAAAATACACCATGTATATCGCCACATGTGACCTCTCATTTGGACAGAAGGACGATATATCGCCATACTAGGGTCATCGAATTTTTTGTTTTGTTTCACGGTATCTTCAATGCTCAGTGAAAGGAAATTGACATTATAATACTTGTTCATTTGATTGTGTACTATGTTTGATCCCAACTTACTTTTTGTTGAAATCAATGGAGAAAACCGTTGAGGCCACTTCGATACCGGTCGGTAACTATAGCTTTCAAATTTTATATTGTCTAGTGCGTCTTCTAGTCTCTATTTCCTTCTTCTCCTTCTGTGAGCGCCAAATAATACTATGTGTGTTTATTTGTGAAACTTACTTTTTGTTGAGCACTGAATCGGTTAAAGAAATAGTTCAACACTCTGAGGTTAGTACTCTATACAGAAATATCAATTGGGGAACCCTTTGAGGCCACTAAGCAGCGCAGTGCCACAGAGAGGCGGCCGCATCAGACGGCACCGTAACAGGGCAGCATAAGCAGCGAAATCAAAATACAATTTGAACCATTCAATAATTAAAAATGTGGTACTCATTTTTCATTTACCGCAAACGAAGGGATTCAGGGAGTTCCCGGGAAATCACGTAACATCATGGTGATTCCATAGTGGGTGTAGGGGTGCGATGATGTATTGTACAACTTGAGTATGGGTTAGGACCATTTGTGTGACGTGAAAAACTTCAATCGAGGAATGCTAACTGGGATATTTTTGAGATACTGAAAAGGACCACTGTAATTATTAATTACAAATACAGACATATAATTGCTTTCGCAAACATAAGGCAAACAAGTGCTTTTGTGTAATGTATTTATTGAAATTCCAATTCCAATTCCATTTTCAAAACAAAAATTCCAAATTCGGTCTCGTCTAACCTGCTTCCTAAACGGTGGTTATTGTTGGGAGTCGTGGTTTTTGTGGGTTTAGTCACCCTGATTCTTGTCTTGTGCGCTCTTTCGAAGTAAGTCCTATCTCGGACTGGTTGTGTAAGCGTTTGTGTCTGTGACATCAGCTGGGGATTCGTCGGCGGCTACCCTTTGTGCTCGTCTCCTCTTGTGGTTTTTCTTTGTTGGGACAGGCTCCTGGTTCGTCTGGCTTGATTGGTTGTAGTCCTTATAAGGACTGTTTATAAGGGTCTTTTTGCCTCCTTTTTTGTGCATTGTTAGCAGGAGCTTTTCGATGCTGTCATTCTCCTCCTTCTTGCGACTGTTTTCAATTTCGAGAAAGAGTTTTATGTTCCCTTTCGCAGTCTTCCTCCATGAGCTTCCACGGGATGGATCTCTCCGTCCTCTATATAGTAATTGAAGCAGTAATTGAATACAGGTTTCCTGAGTTACTTGGGCTTCTTCTTTTCTTTTTCTTCCCAGCGGCTTTTGAATTCCTGGCACCTGCGTTCCTCCAATTTTGCCGATTCTAGACACTCCTCCAAGGTAGATCCCTGGGGCCTCTCCGCGTCGTCATCAGGGTGCTCATCTCGGTTTTCTTCAGATGTCTGGTGGGATACTGGTTTCCCCTTGGATGCCTCGTGCTTGGTTGGGCTGCTAGCTTTATCTTGCGGTTCAGGCTCGGTCTCTTGGTTTTCTTCCTGCGGTCTCTCTGTGGTTTCTTGTATGGCTTCTGTTGGTTTGTTTTGGAAAAGTTCAATTTCATCTTTCAGCAGCTCTCTCTTCGCTTTGACGGTGCGTAGCATTTCTTCGTTTTTCTTCTTCATCTCGGCCATATGTTCCACTTCTTGCTTGATGTTTTGATGGATCTCCTTTATTTCAGCCAGCAGTTTCTCATTGTCGCTGGTTGGAGTCGGTGTCAGCAATGCCTTGACTTGTTTCTTTAACTCGTCTATCTGGTTTTGCATTTGATCTCTTTCAGCATCTCCGCATTGCGATCTTATATGGTGCCTTTGTGTTGATGGCGAACTTTAAGACGTCTATGTGCCTTTGAAGGTACGGACAACCTAAATATCTTGCTCCATGCTTGCCCAGGCAGTTGACGCACTTTCTTTTGTTGTTGGGTGATCGGAAGTCCGTGTCTAGTTTGGCTAGCGGAGACTCCTTGAAGGCATGGTGATCGGCGCAGTACTGGCAGATTTCTGTTTTACTATGACATGCTACTCTGCTGTGGCCGGCCCTCTGGCATCTGGAACATTGATTGACTCTTGGGATGAATCTCACTGGTTGCAGCGTTATCTTGTTGATTGACACTGTGGTCGGCATCTCGCTGCCCTCTGTCGTCACCACCGCCAAGGTTGTGGGAATCTTGGAGTAGGTGAGGAGCCGCTCCGCCTTCAAGAATCGGATATTTAGATTCTCTTCTCGAAGCTGCTTCATGATTTCTTCGTCTAGTAGCTCCACTTGGATACGCTTGACAACCCAATTGCTTGTCGGTGAGTCGGTGTTTCCGACTCTGGTGTCTTTCTCCTCTCTCTGCTTCTCAGTAGGTTTGGCTCTTGTCTGTAGTGGACTGTCGACGGTTTCCCTCATGGTGGCTTCAGTAGTCGCTGTAGTTTCAGGTTCTTTGTTACAGATCGCAGTCATACTCTCCACGTTCTTCTTCTTGTCGGATCTCACGCTGCACATCTTGGTTGCTACGTGTCTTTTGGTGTTCTTGCCACATGCCATTTTCCTACCCCGTATCAGGCTTCTTGACTTGTTCAGGCGACTTGTCTTGTTAGCGCTCGCAGTTGCGACGTGACAATTTATTGAAATAAAGAATCATATATTAATATACATTGAATGTCGCTTTAAAAAAAAAAATACATTGAATGTGTTGTCGATCACTTCCGGTTGGGTGTGTGGTGGACTGCTAGACCGATCAATGGATGTAATAAATGTTTCTGGGCCCGGAGGGCCCTCAATGTCGTCGGATGTATACTCATATCTTGTGCTACTCGCCTTATCTGGTGTATGTCCAATCTGTCTGCGCTCATCTTTGATGTATCTGGGGACCAGTTTGCGAAGACAATGACATGCGGTTTTAGGTACATCTTGCAGCAAACACACTTGTCGACCGACCATGAAGTGAATCCCGACATCCCTATTCTGAAGACCCTACCAGATCTAGGTCAGTGCCAAAAATAACTACGCGGTTTGTTTGCAGTGTATTAAAAATGAAGTACCAAATTTTTTACGCAACGCTTTTCTAAATTTGGTCTATGTTATTACGATATTGATGTAAACGACATTACGATTTATCGCACGCCTCTGCCTAAGCGCTTTCGGTACCCCTTGATTTCGGTTTCTGGTACAGGTGCGTCGTTTAATGGGCGGCATTTCCAAAGACTTGCATCATATTGAGAACATCTACTACACGGCCCTGCCACTAAGATAGTTCATAAATATACAAATGTATTGTTTGGCGTTCACAGAAGTAGAAGAAAGAAGTAGAGACAAGAGGACGCACTAGATAACATAAACATTGAAAGCTATGTTTACCAATCGTGATTAGAACCTGTCATTAATTGGTCAAGCGTCGAGGTACACTTGTTCCAGCCGTGAGGCGCCGCCTCATTTGGAGGTGACAGGTTCGAATCCCGGTCGGCAAACTATAGCTTTCAATTTTTAAAAGTTGTCTAGTGCAGTGTTTCTCAACCGGTGAGGAATCCCCCCCCCCCCCCTCAGGGGGTAATTTTAGGGTTTCCAGGGGGAATTAAGATTATTTCAAGATCGCGTTAATACAAGAACTGATTACTTGATATTGTTTTTCCCTCCATACTTTACAGTTCTGTACTTCTCCCCCTTCGGAAATTCGTTTTATAATTTAAGTAGACCCGAAAATCACGTTTTATGTAGACGTTTAAACTGGTTCTAGTATGTGTTATTAAACTTAGCTTCCATTTTTACATATACTATGTAAAAGGGGGTGGGGGAATTTATAGGGAGGAAATACGAAAAGGAGGGGGCGAGGTGACATTCTGAAAATATGGTGAAGGGAAGCATGGGCTAAAATAGGTTGAGAACCACTATTCTAATCGTTCTCTGGTCTCTACTTCCTTCTTCTACGTGTGTGATTATTTTAATATAATGGCTTTGTACTCTATATGTCATTTTATGGTTGTATACTATTATTATTTATTACCTTATTAATTCCCGTGGGATGATTCATCTCGCCGTATGTGCCATGGACTTATATATCGTCGAAATTGTGTCATTGAGTTATAATACAACAAGTCTGCTACCATATTAACAACTTTTGTGTCATAACTGTGACATACACCTACTTCCAATTTTTCCGCCATCTATTTTTATTTTGTTGGTCCAAACCTACTTTTGTTTGGCACAGAATCTGTTAATTATTTACTTTGTTATCATTTCTGTATTTATTGTGTGTTGTGATTTTTATATTGTTGATTTTTTTAAAATACAGAAGCCACAAACAATATGTTGCACGATTTATTGCCAGGCATACATCATTGCATCTCGTCAGGTGCATACTGCAGAGTTATATATCGTACGTCTCCCCCCCCCCCCAGATAATCTTATCGTCGCAAAATGCTTTGTTGCTTTAAAAAATTGTGTGTGTGTGCTGATGACGGGGTAGGGAGTCAATTCCCTACCGCGTCAGCTGGATTCCACAGTGGAATTCTTGTCCAGAGCGCAGTGGCAGTCAACATCATCATTGTTTTTGCTGTTGTAATCTCTTGACAAGTTTACGTTCAGTAGTTTGCCATTGCTTTCTGAACGACCGGCACCCATACCATGTCGTAAAAAAACCCAACGAAGGCAGTCTGCTGCCAAATCGCTCACAGCTGTGTTTCGAAAGCGGGTATGCGTGATTACGAACTGCATCCGTAAGTCCTTCGCCACGGAGCCGTTTAGTTGCAAACGAATGAGCGTTAAAACGCCTTGTAATTCAACATGGTAACAACGGAGTTGACCGCAAAGCCCTTCAAATGACACGCTATATATATATGTATATAAATTGTATTTTTTTTTTACAAGTCTGACCTACCTACATGGCTTGTTTTCGCAGTTGTTGAGTACTACTAAAAACAAAAGATTTGCAAACGCCCTTTTGTGCAAGAAGTATGTGGCTGTTCAACAATTCGTTAATTGTGACACCGCGCGAAATACTGTTAGGAAATAAAACGAATTGTAAGCATTTCTTTGTGCGTTCACAGTGTGGCTGGCCTTGTTCCTACCTATCCCATCGGAAATCACGCCAGCAGAGAAGCACCCCGCTACGCTGTTACAGTCACGTAGGTTGTCTTCTCCCACCGCGTCCTTGCTTACTTCGACATCGAACAGCTGTATTTCATACATAGTCTTTGAAACCCTGGAAAATACAAACATAACTGCTTTCACTAACTGTATGACTGTATGTAAATGAAAACGCCACAAAGCTAATCTAATGCAATGTATGAAACCATAAAACAGTGTTATTATTTAATATATAACTGTACATGAAGGTGTAAACACAGTTCAAGTATATAGCAGCAGATTAGCGTGAAACTTTGTGAACTGTGAAACTATCGAGAATAATTAATAATGTAATATTTTAAATATAAGTGCCAGACTTCAGCCAACTATATGTATTGTGTTTATTAGTAATCATCATCAATATCATCATCTTACACTTTTGCCGTCAAACGTCGTGGGGGAGGTTTCGTACTTTATCTGTTGTTGTTAGGTGTATTTCCGATGTGAGCCCTGATAGAATTTAGTTTTCTTTCCATTTCCACGGTAATTCTTGAGCAGTAGTTCTTGAACAAATAAATTCCCTCCTACGGCGTTTTGCTGAACCTATCGTTGGTTCATTCTTGTTAACTTATATTATCAATACTTGTAATAACATGTTAAACCCATCTGGTTTATAACTGGGATATATAACATATGATATATTGTTATTTCATTTATAAATGAGCATGACATTATATCTCTGTTATTTCATACTGTTTAGGCTGTATAAAGTATAAAGACATTATTACGACCATCTGTGGATTGTCTTCACGGTTCCAGAATTGAAGCACAAATTCGCGAACGTGGCCGGAAGTTCCCATTTTGGCAGGAACTCTGCTAGAGCTTGCAGACGACAACCAGTGATGTGGCATTGTTTTATCTCAAAAGTAAGTTGAGACTTTCTTTCTGGAATCTTTATGAGTTACGACTAGAATCTAACACACACGTTGATTCAAGATAAGAAAAATCTTCAGTCTTAACCTAATTACGGCGTAGATTAGTTAGCAGAGTCTGGGAGGCCGAAGGGATGCCGATGACGATAGACTGGAGAGAAGATGAAGGATGTTGTTTTGTAAATGCCAAAGAAAGGGGGTCATGCCGGAATGTAAAAACTACATAGGAATAATTAAATTAAGTAGGATCATTCTGGAAAGATTAAGAGATACCATTGACAAAAGTGTAAGGGGTGAACAGATAGACTGTCAAATAAACATTCTGCACAAACCAGATTTAGCATCAAGCAGCAGTTCTTTTGCAGAAAATCACCCTCTTCTCTTTCAGTGTCCCGAAATCTCTCTATCTCTTGGCATATTTCTGGTATCATGCACCCTCAGGCCTAAGTGGTCTGCAATGTCTTGTGTCCATCTTCGTGCCGGCAACCCCTGTCTCTTCTTCAAGGAACCATGCATTCACCCACTGTTCTTTCCAAGCCACTGTAACACTTAAATATTAAATACAATATTAACTGATTCACTGCCAAACAAAAAGTGGGTTTGGACTAAACGGAAATTGATGAAAGTAAATGGGAAGTAGGGGTGGGTCACAGTTAAAGTTAGTTGCATGTCCTTTACAGGACGTCACAGTCAACACCAGCATTTTGTGCTGTTGTGTTGTGATCTCTTGGCAAGTTTACATTCAGTTGTTTGTCATTGCTTTCTGAATGACCCGCACCCAAATCATTTCGTAAAAAAACCAACGCATCGTGGTCTGCACCCAATTCACCCGCAGCTGTGTTTTGAATGTGGATAAGTATGTAGGATTATGAACTGCATCAGTAACCTCTTCGCCATGCAGCCGGCTGTGTCACAGTAATGATCTAAAAATGGTTCAAATGGTAGCAGCTATATTGTATTATATATCAAATTAAAGGAGATTGCACAAGAAACATGTTAGTACTGTTCATTCATTCATTCATTCATTCAGTAACATGTCCTTTGCAGAACCTCGCTCCCATAACAACTTTCTGGAAAACCTCTCGATCATAAGCAAGATGTCCCGCTTCCAATACACCCATCTGGAGATCATCTGCCACATCCTGCACCCATCTTCTCTTTGGCCTTCCTCTTCCTCTCTTCCCAGCCCAGGCATATACCCCTCCATTATTGTTCTCTCCAATTTTTTTGTGACATTTCAAGTGACTAAAATATTTCAATTTTCTTTGTTTTATAGTCTTTAATAGCCAACCTTCTTCAATATTCAGCTCTTGAAGTGTGGTTGCATTTGTTCTTTTTTTTACCCAAGATATTCTTAGAACTCGCCTATAACATTTATATTCAAAGGCATTTATTTATTTTAGTACTGCTAGAAGCTAGAAATATCATAATAATGTTTTGATAATGTTATGATTTTGTTTAAAAAATTTTTTTAAAGACAATTATTAAAAATTTCCACTTACCAAGGCACTACTTCTTAATCTTTGATGATAATGCGATTAAATTTACTGAATAATGATACATACACCACTTTTCTTCACCAATATCACAAGAACTGCTCCTTAACAACATCAAAACACAATTACAACACCATATTATGAAGAATATAATTTTCACACAAAATGGAAAAAGTCAGGAACACTAGAGGCAGATTTGTATTCATTAGAATGAGAACTAATATAAACAGTATTTTCTATGTAGTTATGATTATTATTTCTTAAAATTTAATTAGTTAAATACTCCTCAGCTTATTTGTGATAGGCAAAGCATACTTAGGGACACAAGTGTGGCCCATTAAAGCAAGCATGTGATGACGAACTTTCTGTTAGTTGTTATGTCCATTATGATCATCTGCTAAATAATTTAACTGAATAGTCACATTACTGCACATGCTATCAGTTTTAGAATCTTTCACAAAGTCCCTTAACTCAGAATAACTATCGTCTAAAGTTGTGTAAAATGATAATTTGATGTAAATCGATGAGGCCGAGAACCAGTGGGCATTGCAATGTTTAAAATCAGAAAATTAACCACAGTTTAAAAATAAAAATAAAAATAATCTGAGAAACTACACACTTCTTGTTCACCATTTTGGAAAGGAAGATCATTTTCCAGTGTAAATTTTCATTTACCGTGAACTAAAACTGCGTAGGATACCGGAAATTAAACAAACAACACTTGTTGATAGTTTAAGTTCTTAAGGTTTTTAAATACGTATACTGGACTTCCAGTAATAAAATTTCCCCTGGTCTCTGGTTAGTGAGATCGGACGCCCGTGTGTATTGTTGCGCACGTAAAATCCCTTGGCAGTTGGAAATCGAAAAAGAGTAGCCAGCGGTGCTGCCTGGGCAGAATTTCGAGTTAAAAATCTACCCAAAGTATTTTAGGATCCTCGCCGATGCAACAGAGTTTGTGCATTGAGCTGAGTTTCTCCAGACTCAGGTTTGAGTTAGGAGGAAAACAGAGCACTTATGGGTTAAACCGTGTGCCGTGATGTTGATCCAACGACTAAACTAAACTAAATACGTATACAAATATATTTAGTGAGAATGTTTTTAATGATATAATTGTTTATTCAATGATGAAATAGAAAACGTGAAACTGTATGGCGTCCTGTTAAGTTAGTTAGTTAGTTAGTTAGTCGACAGATCATCCTCGTTGCACATCGAACCATTCAGTCCATAAGTGCTCGGATCCCCTCCTCAGCAAATCCCGCAGCGTGTAGCTGCTAACGATGCCAGTTCTGTGTTGGTTTATCAATCTTCTTTGGCTTCCTGCGTAGTGTTCTTGTTTGGCCATCCCTCTTTTAATTTGCTGCTCCCGCAGTCTGGCCATTGTTGTAGATTCACAGTCATCACTTGGTTCTCGCAAAAGTCTCACTTCTCGTAGAGCATTCAGAATGTCAGCCTGGTCCATGGCGCGTCCGCCCTCCACAGTAGCCTCACCTGCGAGCTTGTCAGCCCGCTCATTTCCTTGTACTCCCGCATGACCTGGCACGAAGATGAAACTAATCTTTGCCAGCCGAGACCGCTTCAGAGGCAGCAACCATTCTCTTCGGATCGACCCCTCCTCTATCCTCTTGATCATGTTCATTGAGTCGCTAAGGAAACAAGCCCTAGTGAATGTCTGTGTCTCGAGCCATGTTATTGCTTTACTTACTGCCATGACTTCCATGGTCAGGCTACTTGTGGTTTCAGTGAAAGCACCAGAGTCCTCCTTCACAATTCTCCCTCCGGCCCGAGCTGTAAAGGCCCATGAGCTTCTCACATGTCGGACGACCGACCCATCTGTGTAGATGACCGCGTCACCGTCTAGCGAATTCTCGAAAATCAACGCTTGTACTTCAGCCTCAACAGCAGCCGGATTTTCTTGTCTGCATTTTCTATCTAGTTGGATGCAAACTGAAAAGGATGTGCAGAAGTCTGTTGGCACTTGCACCCACTCCTCGCCAGGTTCTAAGTCCTCAAGTGAACACACCTGTTGAAGAATGTCTTCGGCTTGACCCATCCACGACCGTCCTCTTTTTAACCTGCTGCCCTTCACCTTCCTAATTTCACTATGCAGTGGATGTTGTGTGTTTGCGTTAATTCTGAGGTAGGCGCATGCCCTGCAAACTTGTATTCTCTCTTCAATGGTTGGAAAATCAAGAAGGTAGCGCATCGCCCTGCATGCTGTATCTCTTGTACATCCAAGAATAATGCGCATAGCTTCATTCTGTATCCTTTCCATCCTTTCACAGTTTGCTGCCGCCATCACCCGCATCGCTGCCAAACCCCGCTTGGCCTTTGTTATCACCTGGTCTATGTGCACATTATAAGCAAGGCTTCGATCAAACCGTATCCCCAGGTAATTCATTGCCTGCGTTCTTTCCACCGTCTCTGAACACAGCATTACAGTTGGTGTTGGATTGTTGACAATATGATTATTCAACGAGAACCAAGTCACTGTTGCCTTTGTTGGGTTGACCATTGCCCCAGCTTCATCACACCAAGTACTTATGCGATTGAGTTCGGTTTGTAGTTCCACAGCAACCTCCTCTCTATCCTTACCCTGACGATACACTAAAACACCATCGGCATACGACAATGTCCTGCCAGGTCCAGTGATCTGCTCACTGGTGATTCTCACTGTGTAGGCGTTGAACAGTACCGGAGATAATGGTGATCCCTGTGGTAGGCCAGGATATATTGTTGTTGGTTCCGAAGTCCAACTGCCACATCTAAAAACTACTTTCCGTTGGTAGAGGGCTGCAGCGATCCAACTAAGGAGGAATGGACTTACGTTTAGTTCAAGAAGCTGAAACATTAAAAAATCCAGTGGTACTCTGTTGTATGCGTCCTCAAGATCAATCGCTGCAGCAACGGTTTCAGTGCCTGAGTGGAAACCTTCATAGACATCATGGGCAAAGACTGCTGCATTGGTCCAGGTTTCTCTTTTTGGACGGTACCCACCCAGGGTAGGTGGGAAAACACCTTGCCTCTCTAGTTGGCTTGATATTTTCCTGGCAATTACCTTCTCCAGCAGCTTGCCTATTGTATTCTGCATGGTTATAATTCGATATCCCTGAATTTTTTTGTGGTCTTTGTCAGGCTTCGGCAAGGGAATCAGATAGCTGTGTAACCATTCCTCCTTGATGCTAGCACTCCCTATACTGTTGTTGTACATGTCTGCTAGTTTCTCTAGCTCATTGTCGGTACACCTATTTATGTCGTCGTATCTTATGCCATCAGGACCTGGAGCACTGTTTTTTGATCGTCGAAGCACAGCCATTGATTTCTTTCACTGTCACTGTGTCTTCCTCCGAAGTGTTCTGGGCCTTGCATCTGTCTGAGGTGACCTCCTTGGCCAGATTTCGGCCTCCCATGTCTGTCTGGTTGCCCTGCTCAAGGTAGCGTTCAAAGAGGGCTTTGCCCTTGTCCTCGTCAGGTCCTCTGCCAGGTGAGGTCAGCACCTTGGAAGTCTGAAATGCTCTTATTCTTGACTACACCACTCATGCTTTTATGTAGTCGCCAGAACAATTTCAGTGACTTGTCTGTGCTTACTCTTTGACACACCTCTGCCCATTTTTCGCTTTTAACCACCTTGACCAGTTTTTTGAAATAGCTTACTTTTGTGTGCATCTCTCTTTCTAAGTGCAAGCAGGGACTAGGATGACCAGCTCTGTTCTTCTTGGCATTTTGCCATCTCCTTACAGCACTACGCTTATCCACCCAAGCCTTCTCCACCTCGAAACTCCACCACGGTGGCTGCTCCCAGCTTTTTTTCCTGCCCTGAAACGTTCTGCGCTTGTCACGTCTTATTTTACTCACCACATCTTGCCCTGTACTGTCATACTGGAACGTCTTTACCTTTAGCTTGTGCTGCCTGGTTCTGCCTTTCTCCACCAATATGCTGCACGGGTGGTGGTCGCTGCCATGGTGTCCTAGGACACCCCATCTACACACTGTAGTGAGTGAAGGTGAAACTAGCGCCAGATCAATAGCACTGTCCTCATCGCCTGGACGGCTTGCTGTCCTGGTGACACAGCCACTGTTAATACAAACCAGGTCGATGGTTTCCAGTGCAGTCTCGAGCTCCTCCCCTTGTGTATTGGAGGAAGTGTTTCCCCATGTCTCTGCCTTTAGCGTTGAAGTCACCACAGAAAATAACATTTCTCTCGTGGCCTAATATGCCACTTAAGCACTGCCACTTCTGGGCGTCCATACTCGCATTGCGGGCATAAACATTAACCAACACGAATGGTATACTGGAATGAACTCTCAACGCCTGTATTTGTATATCGTCACTGTCCCAACTGGACATGTCTAGCTCTGACGCCACCATGCTGTCGCGAACGAGAATCGCCGTTCCCAGATGTCGTCTGTTGTAGAAACATTTGAAGCCGGCAATTCGGAGTAGCTGATCGCCCAGTCTCGTCTCCTGGAGTGCTACAATGTCGTTCCTGTAAACTAGGGTTTCTAAAATAGAGCCCCGTTGTTTTACACTGGCACAGTTCCAATATAGAATACGGATGTTCCTGAGTCCTAGACGGTGACACTTGAGTCTAAAACGCCTCAAACCACCGCGCTTACCTTGCTTCTTTGTCCCTGCGCGGCTACCACTGCCGCTTCGTTATGTTGACTGCTGACCGCTCGGAAAAAACACGTTCTTCCGCCATGTTGAAAAAACGTAAACACAGACTGCTGTTGAACCACACACACTGCTGAAAATTCACTCAAGGATGGCTTCGCTCGATGCACGAACTCCGTAGCACCCGCGCAGATCTTGAGTAGAAACTCCTGGTTTTACATCCTGGCACACCAATTACACGCAAGAGATGAATAAATCCATCCCCTACGCGAAAAAGTTAACGAACACAAAACAACACGACCGTCCGTCGCCATCTTGAAACCGGAAAATCCTGTTAAGTCCTGTTAAGTACTTATAATTAGTGTGTCAATTATGATTCTGGAATGATAGATGGAGAATGTTAATATACTCATGACAGGTACCAAATAATTTTCAGAATTGTTTGTGAGGGAGATGTATGAGGAAGGGAACTGACTACCCTACCTCATGTCTTGGTTAGAATATGTGGAAGACTAACACGCTCTCTCAGCCAGGATAGAGAGGCATTTGATGTATGTGGGGTGGCCCCTTCTTGCTGAAACAACTGTTGATCTTGACCCAATCCTCTGTGTTGTCCCAGTGATGCCCAAAACTTGAAGAACATGCCAAAGATTTGTTGGTTCCATGTTTTGGGGGTCACCTTGTAGTTGTCCAGATGGGTCGACCTGGGAGCATCATCAGTTAAAACATATCTTACTCATTGAGGGTACAAACACAGGATTGGAGGGTCCAGCAGCCCAGCTTGCTAGCCACTGCTCAACCACAGCTCTCACCTCCATAGGTATAGTCCACTAATACCACATCTGTCTCTTCCGAATTGCCCAGAGCATGTTAATGATAATAGAGACAAGCAGCTTTATTTGGTCATGTGATGAGAAGAGAGGCATTGGAAAACATTGTAATAACTGGAAAGACCGAGTGAAAGAGAGGCAGATGCAGACCAAGAGAAATGATGCAAGATGGATTGAGACAGTGGCATGGAGGAATACCATCAGCAGAGTTAATCCAGAAAACCAAAGACCGAGGTCTGTGGCGAGTCATGAATGCCTACGCCAGCTGGCATGGCACTTGATCATGATGATGATTATGATGTTAATGGTATGAAGAAGAGATTTCAGAAAATATGAATTCACAAATGGCTATGAAGACTTTCTTCTATTCACAGTTAGGACAAACGGAACAATCATCACATTTCATGCCAATGAGCACGGGTAGTCATGTTTTACTATCTCACACAATCGCTAGAGTCATGGATCAGCTCTGTGTTGTCTCAGTTATGCTATGTGGCCAAGCCATCTAGATATTGATCACTCTGTCTTTCCCTTGTTGTTTTCCCCTCATTTTTGCCAGTTGTCCCTCGTTCATTCACTCAGTAGCATGTCCTTTGCAGAACCTCACTCCCATTACAACCTTCCGGAAAACCTCCCGATCATAAGCAAGATGTCCCGCATCCGATACACCCATCTGGAGATCATCTGCCACATCCTGCACCTAACTTCTCTTTGGCCTTCCTCTTCCTCTCTTCCCAGGCATATACCCCTCCATTATTGTTTTCTCCAAACTTTCGTGATGTTTCAAGTGACCAAAATATTTAAATTTTCTTTGTTTTATCATCTTTAATTGTCAACCTTCTTCAATATTCAGCTCTTGAAGTATGGATGCATTTGTTCTTTTTTTAATCGAAGATATTCTTAGAACTCGTCTATAATATTTATATTCAAAGGCATGTTCAGCTTGTTTAGTAAGTGTCCAGGTCTCACAGGTGTATATTGCAATGGGAAAGATGCATTAGTTGTCCCTCAGTTTTCAAAAAAATATTTCTTCTGATAACATGCCCAAAAATTCTTGTCTATTTCTACTTTCTCTAATCAGTTTGCAGTTTTCATTTGTTTCTTGTAGCACTTGCTCATTGGTTTTTATGTCTGTCCATGTTATTCTAAAAGGAACATTACAAAACAAAGAGTCTACAACAGTGATGCCTTTTCACTCTCATTGTATTTGTTTATTTGTATGCCTGTTCTCTTAGCCTAGGCTTTGTGCTATAGAGAGGTATAACTCCATCCCTGGTCCTGCCATAGATTGTAGTTATTATACCTTTTTGAAGCACAATGTAACAAACTATCGTCTGTCAAGATGGCCAGGTGCCAGTAAATACCTGTTCTCTTATCTGCAGTAGTCTGTTGGTACAAAGAGAATTGAACGCAACGATGACATCTATCATCTTTGTGTGCATTGCCTTCTGTGTTGCCATTGAAGTCTCCGCAGTAGATGGCCAGGTGTCTAAGGACAAAGCAGGTGAGTGAAGGTTGTACTTTTCTTGGGAAGGTTAGTTGTGTTTCTGATGTCAGGTCTTAGTCAGGTATGACTGTGGACGGTACCACCTGCTTTCTGTTATCGCCCAATGTTGGGCGGTGATCACCAAACCCAACACCCAACATTTTGCCATGGCTTCGAGTGGAGGAGTGCAAATTGGGAGGGTACAAGTCTAACCCTAGTGCCAGGAAATGCAGCCTAAAGACTAAATGGCAGGGCAGACCAGACCCTAAGCCTTGTTCGGCAACTGGTCTAGGATGGAAGCTCCGACAGGCAGACAGTATTGCTTTGCTGATCCAGCAGCTTCTGAAGCTTGTCTTGTTCCAGATGTATTGGTGTTACCTTTCCTTTGGAGTAAACTAGACAGGCCAAGTGAGGGATCATGCTGCATGGGAAACACATGGTCTCTAAATTCAGCCCAGGCTTTGTGTTATGGAGAGGTATAACTCCATTTTACAAACTATTGTCTGTCAAGAAGGTGCCAGTCAGTAGTTGTGTTTACAGCATTATGTGAAACACATTTCACTGATATTTCTGCAGCATTACATAAAACATATAACAGAGATTTATACAGCATTACATAAAACATATAACACAGAAATTCTCACAGCAATACATAAAACATCTACCACATGCATTCCGGCAGCATAACATAAAACACGTATCACAGGTATTTCTTACTGCATTATGTAAAACATATATCACATACATGTATTCCTACAACATTACATAAAACATAACAGAAATTCCCACAGCATTACATAAAACATATAAGAGGAATTCCCACAGCATTACATAAAACATATAAGAGGAATTCCCACAGCATTACATAAAACATATAAGAGGAATTCCCACAGCATTACATAAAACGTATAAGATTCCCACAGCATTACATAAAACATATAAGAGGAATTCCCACAGCATTACATAAAACGTATACGACAGAGATTCCCACAGCATTATGTAAAACATATACCACAAGAGATGTCCACAGCATTACATAAAACACGTCTCACTGATATTTCTGCAGCATTACATAAAACATATAACAGGAATTCCCACATCATTACATAAAACATATAACAGGAATTCCTGCAGCATTACATAAAAGATATATCACAGAGATTCTCACAGCATTACATAAAACATAACAGGAATTCCTGCAGTATTACACAATTTAATGCCAATATATGTTGATTATTTGTCTTGAAGCATGATTATCTCGGGGGAAAATACATCAATGGTTTCCCCTTTCCTATCGGTTTGTGTATGGTTGACTCCACTATTCTTTGACGAAAATGACAGACCCTGCAAGGCAGCAGGATTGTTTAGTTATGTTAAAAGATTGTTAAAAACAGAGTGTTAAAAAACTTTTATGCTAAAAAGTGACTGTTTAATTATGTCAAAAGAAAGACAAATAGCCAATGAAATTAACAGTTTCAAGCCACTGCTGACAAGCTGCATACTGTGATGAAAATTATCATTTCTTCAGATTTACTGGTGGTTACCGTGGCAACAGAGGAGAATGATGGCGTCCACCTATTCATGAGATCCATAAAAAAATATGGATTGGATGTTAAAGTAAGTGAAGCTGTTAACATTTATCAGTCATTTTATGTGACTTGTGAAAATATACAAGTTAAAGAGTTTTGCAGTGCTTGTATCTGTTTTCATTAGAATTTTCTGTAAATTATATTAGAGTTTGAAGGGAAATAAAAGAGGCTTTTCTTAATAGACTTCCACACCCACAAAATTTCACTCTCTGAGCAGAGGTATGGTACTGCTAGAATCCGGTCAGGTAAAAAAAAAAAACCACCTGTTGTCAGCTCTAGCACTATAAGAGTTGAGGCAGTTTCTGGTAGTTCAAAACCCAGTCATAAACAATACACTGTAGGGAACTTCTGACCAACTAACCACCCAGCCATTGACTACACACTGTATGGTACACCTGACCAACGAACCAGAACCCAAGCATAGACACATTGTCTTCAAACTTTGTGTCTATAATCACCTGCCCATATAGAATATGACTGGGAATACAGTCATCTACCATACAGTAGAAGATTCTAGAATTACAATACAGCATGTTCCCCTTGTGTTTCTGGTTTCTGTAAGGGAAGCAAAGAATAGCAACACTGTAACCTTGCATGAATGTCAAAAGAGGCAACTAATGCAGTTTGGTGTGAGATTGGCCACCTCATTCACTTGAAAACTTTAGCTGTAAAGTTCAACTAATTATGATCAAGTCTACATAGAACTTGACATGATTTGGTTGAGGGTCTATGCTCAATTGGAATATGGAAGGCAAAAGAAGAAAAAGAAAAGCATAAGAACAAGAATGCTTACTCTGCAAAAAAGGATGCTTGTGAAATGGTAATACTGTATGCTTGATTCCTCAGGTGTTTGGTCTTGGGATGACCTGGCACGGAGGAAGTATGCATTCGGTCGGAGGAGGCCAGAAAATTAACATACTCAAGGAAGCCCTGAAACCGTACAAGAACAGTGACAATCTCATCATTATGTTTACAGACAGGTTAGTAGGCCACAAGGATCCATTGGGTTAATTTGTTAGTTAGTACTCAGATTATTCTCAATGCCTCATCTCATCTTGTTCCTCTTGTAGCTTGTGGTGTCGAGGTGATGTCTATTTTTTGAATTGCTAAGATGTCTTGTTCTTTAATATTGCCGGGTCAGTTTCCATTTGGGTCACTCCGATTATGTTTCATTCTTTCTCTTCAAACAGCATGAAAAATGTTCTGCTGGCTTGCTAAGCAAGTCACAGGTTAAAGACAGGAAAATCTGACCAAGGGGAGTCCATTCCCCCTGGCAGGCCATGAGTTTGTGGTCATGGTTTCCCAGTTACCACACAGGAAGTTAGGGCTGTCTTGTGTAGTCTGCAGGTCATCGGCAGGCTACTAATTTTTCATCCTCCTTAGAGAGACTAGCCGATTATAACTCTCCTGGCTGCAGGGCCAGGCGTAGTCCACATCTTGTAGACCCTCACTTTACATCAAACTATTCAGTCCATAAGTCCCCTTTTCAGTATCTCCCTCAGCATTTAGCATCTGACCACACCAGTTTCTGTGTTGGTTGACTTTTCTTCTCTAGCCACCTGTAAAGTGCTCTTGTCTGCCTTCATTCCTTTTGACATGATGATCTTGCAGCATGGTCATGGTTGCATATTCACAGTCACCACTTGATTCTTTTAATCACCTTATGTCTCTGAGGATGGAAAAGCTGCAAATTCATATGGTATTCCAGCAGAAGTCATTAATGTCAATATAAACTCATCCACTGAATTATTGCACAGATAATTTTGCAGAGTCTGGAAGACTAAAGAAATACCAGTAGACTGGATAGAAGGATATCTATGAAGCTGTCAAAGAAAAGGTACCTTGATCTATTTTGATTAATCGCAGTATGTCCTTGAGGATGAGAAAGCTGCGAGTCCAGATGGTATACCAACAGTAGCTGTTAAAGTCAATATGAACACAAGCTGTCAAAGAAAGGGTACCTTCATCCTTTTGACTTGATGATCACGCTGTCTTGTCATGGTTGCAGATTCACAGTCACAACTTCCATTCTTTTAATCGCCTTATGTCCCTGAGGACATTCACTGTATCAACCATGTCCATTGCTGGTCTGTTGTCTACAGCCTGCTCCACAAGCCTATCAGCTTGTTCATTTATTTTTACACTCACATGGCCTCTCACAAAAACAGTCATATTGAATTTATGATGTCCCCTCTAAGATGATAGTTTACATTACTGGTATATTATTTCTTCATCAGTTATGACGTTGTGTTTACCGATGGAAAAGATGCCATCTTGGAGAAGTTTTTCAAATTTCAGTCGAAGCTGGTGTTTGCAGCAGAAGATACTTGCTGGCCGGATAGATCTTTAGCGGTAAGTTCTCTTTAAATTGTAGAGAACATGTGTTATCCATGCAGCATGATCCCTATCTCGGCCTGCCTAGTTTACTCCAGAGGAGTAATACATCTGGAACAAGACCAGCTGTAGAAGCTGCCGGATCAGCAAAGCTAACTGTCCGCCTGTCAGAGCTTCATACCTAGACCAGTTGCCAATCAAGGCTTAGGGCCTGATCTGCCCTGCCACAGCATTTAGTCTTCAGGTTGCATTTCGTTGCACCAGGATAAGGCTTGTACCGTCTACACCATCAAGGCATACTATTTAAATAAATTGATCTGGTGTCCCAGGTTGATCCAGTCTAAAATGGGTACCAGGAAATTTTCAGGGAAGTAAAGGCAAAAGGTGTGATATTGACCACATCCCTCATTGAGTGCCAATTGGTCTATAAAACACGGAGCTGGCACCATATGCCCAATACCGTCTAGAAAAGGGCTTTTTACTTAGTTCAGATATGTCCCTGGGTGTTCTGATCTTCTCGGCGTTAAATCTATTAATGTACGGCAGCTTATTGTGCCTGTTTGCTGTTGATTGATTGAGCTTCGTCGTGCAATTGACGTGCTGCTAATTTCTGGCCGCTTTTTGATTGAAGAGTATTGTCAAGGACCTTTTCTTTCTTTCTTTCTTTCTTTCTTTCTTTCTTTCTTTCTTTCTTTCTTTCTTTCTTTTCTTTCTTCTTTCTTTCTTTCTTTCTTTCTTTCTTTCTTTCTTTCTTTCTTTCTTTCTTTCTTTCTTTCTTCTTTCTTTCTTTCTTTCTTTCTTTCTTCTTTCTTTCTTTTCTTTCTTTCTTTCTTTCTTTCTTTCTTTCTTTCTTTCTTTCTTTCTTTCTTTCTTTCTTTCTTTCTTTCTTTCTTTCTTTCTTTCTTTCTTTCTTTCTTTCTTGCTTGCTTGCTTGCTTGCTTGCTTGCTTGCTTGCTTGCTTGCTTGCTTGCTTGCTTGCTTGCTTGCTTGCTTGCTTGCTTGCTTGCTTGCTTGCTTGCTTGCTTGCTTGCTTGCTTGCTTGCTTGCTTGCTTGCTTGCTTGCTTGCTTGCTTGCTTGCTTGCTTGCTTGCTTGCTTGCTTTCTTTCTTTCTTTCTTTGCCAGGTTTGTCAGTGCCATGTCTGTATACATTTGCAAAGGGATTAAAACAAAACAAACAATGTTCCTCATCTATGCTCACACTTTGATAACTTTATGTTCCTTGTATTTAATGATGACATAATATAATTAAATCTTCCTATAGGAAAAGTATCCCGTGGTTAAGGAGACAGAGAAACGGTTCCTAAATTCAGGAGGTAAGTCTCTTAAGATGGACTTTCACTGAGTCAATTTCAAGCTGAATATGTACCATCAGAGTCACATATACACAGATAGTTATTGTGGAATCTCACCAGGCTCTCATTTGCAGCAACATACATTTATTGAATTAGATTAGAAAAGCCATCAAACTCCTGAAGGATGGGAAAGCTACAAGTCCAGTTGGTATCCCAGCAGAAGCTGTTAAAGTTAGTATAAACATGTCCACTGAATTAATGGCACAAATAATTTAGCAGTCTGAGAGACTAAAGAAATACCAGCAGACTGGATAGAAGAATATCTATGGATTACACATATTAATAGAGCAAAGCATGGGCATGAATTTGCCATTTTATATTAGATTTGTGGATTAAGATAAGGTCTTTCACAGTATTGAAAAGAATCTCTTTGGAAATTGATGAGGCACTATAAGCTCCCAAAGAAGATTAATAAAGACAACATATAAGGCATGAAATACAGAGTTCTTTATGAAGGAAAACTAACAGATACATTTGAAATAAGAACAGGAGTGTGATAGGAATGCCCTTTGTCATCTGTTTATTTATACTGGATTGTGGAAAATCAACCACTGTTTATTGCCTTCATTGATCTCACAAAGGCATTTGATTTGGTCAGTCATGAGGGTCTGTTCAAGGCACTAAAGAAGATTGGCTGCCCACCAACTCTTCTGTCCATTGTGGAATTGTTCCACACAGGCATGAAGTGTATAATCAAGTTTGATGGTGCAACTTCAGAAGAGTTTGAAATCAAAAATGGAGGTAAGCAAGGTTGTGTACTAGCTCCCAACCTATTTGGAATATACTTTTCACTTCTACTGAAATATCTCTTTCATGATCAGGATGGTGGTACATACATTCACTCACGCTCAGATGGCAGCCTCTATAATGCTCAGAGATTGAAGGCCAAGACCAAAATTAAGAGGGTACTGGACAGAGAGTTGCTTTTGCAGATGATGCTGCAAATTACAACCCATTCTGAGGAAGAATTACAGCATCTACTATCTGCATTCTCCAGTGCTTGTTCTGAATTTGGTTTAACAATTAGCAAAAAGAAGACACAGATTATGTCACAAGGTGCACATGGGGTACCACCAATCTTTATTGACAATGCCGAACTGGAGATAGTAGATATCTAGGATCAGAGGTAAATAGCAAATTATCCCTAGATCAGGAAATAAACATCAGGATTGGTAAGGCAGCAACAAAAAGAGTCTAAGAGAACAGGAAGCTTACTGCCAAAACAAAAGTCCTTGTCTATCAAGCTTGTGTCCTTAGTACTCTTCTTTATGGCAGTGAAGCCTGGACAACTTACTCACACCAAGAGAAACATTTAAATAGCTTCCATATGCTATTTTTGCATGCGAAGAATGCTTGGCATTAAGTGGCAAGACAAAATCACAAATACTGAAGTATTGGAAAGATCAGGTTGTGTGACGGTTTGTTCCATGCTCAGTCTTTGTTGACTTAGATGGATAGGACACGTTTGGAGAATGGATGATGGTAGAATACCAAAGGACATCTTTTTTTGGTGAATTACAGATGGGTAAGAGATCTCAGGGTTGGCCTATACTGCGATACAAAGATGTGTGTAAGCGGGACATGATTGATACAGGCATTGATAATGCACATTGGGAGCACGTTGCCGCTGAACGTTATGCACGGAGGGCAAATATCAGAAAAGGAATAAAGACAAAGGAGATAATGATTGCAGATAAGTCACTAACTGAGCGTGTGAGACGTAATATGGTACATGATGGTGGAAATGACCAGATGTTCACATGCATCCATTGTGGGTGAACATTTACAGCATTTAATTGGCCTTATCAGTCTTGTTCGCTACTGTCAGGGGTTGTAGTTATTATGCCTTTTTGAAGCACAGTGTAACAAACTATAGTCTGTTAAGACGGTAAAGTGCCAATGTATGGATTGTGGAAGCCATAACTGCCATCAGAAATGGTGACCCTCATGTAAGGAGATGGAATCATGCACATATTTATTTAGGAATATAGACAAAGATGGGAAAAGGGATAGAGATGTAAAAATACACATTCAAATGGCAAGAGAAGCTTTTATAGCAGTTGGCAAGAGGAGCCTTTATAGCAGTAGGGCATGCTTCCTTGGTGACTCAATAAGTATGCTTAGGAAGATAGAAATGGGTTGGATCCGAAGGCAGTGGTTGGTGTCTCTGGGACGGATATAATCGGGTAAGGCTACTGTGAAGGGTGGACGAGCTGATATTCTGAATACTCTACAAAAAGTAAGTCGATTGCGAGAACTGAGTGATGGCTGTGAATATCAACCATGGCCAGACTGCGAGAACAACAAGTTAAAAGATGTGTGGCCAAACAAGAACACTATGCAGGAAGCCAAAGAAGATTAATAAACCAACACAGAACTGGTGTTGTGAGCCACTACACGCTGCAGGATTTACTGAGGAGGCGATCCAAGCACTTATGGACTGAATGGTTCGATGTGCAATGAGGATGATCTGTCAGCAGACTGGCTGGCTGGCTGGCTGGAAAGTGAGGAAGTCAAATTAAGTTCTAGTACCAAATGTAGAATAGTTAACTCTAATATCACGTCACCCCCGTGAAGGTTAACCCGGTCAAGAAATGCCCACGGAAGTCGGATGTGTCAGCCTAATGATGCAAGAGTGCATCTCTGCTGTAAAAGGCACAACGCAATCATGTCCGAAGAAACTCTCTGGATGAAAACAGAAGAAGACGATATCACGTCTATGTAGCTGTATGTGTTAGAAACATGGAGAACAACTAAAACAATTACTAACAAACATTCATTATAAACTGCTGCCTGTGCAGAATAGCACTAAAATTATATGGCAAAATCACTAATGTGGAGTCTACAGAAAGAAATAAACACATATAGTGAAGCTAGTTAGTTAGTTAGTCGCGGTTCCAACTTCATGGCAATGGGTCGTCCCCTTTTATGCTCCGTTCCTGTGCCACTAAATGGTCCTCACTCACTGCCCTATGTGAAAAGTGGAACAGAAGACAGGAGTCTCGACAAGCCAATATCCCGCACAGGTACACTGCGCATAATGCCGCCGTCAGAATGCCAACACGATAGCCCTCCATGGAAAATACAGTTCATCATCGATGGAAGCGGCAGTCACTAGAAAACCAGTAGCCACACATTACTGCATTAAAAGTCGAAAGGGACCCAACTTCGTTCCCCCCCGGAGTTATCCCATATGGCTCGGTCCCCTTTGGCAGGGCACCCTACTAAAAAGCTCAGAAAAGCAGAAAAACCGTAGCTCCACGAGGGACCCCAGGAGTCTCTGGGGAAATGAAACCGTAAAACCGAAAAAGGCAATCCGGGTCAATTCCAACCCGATGGGTGCCCACCATCTTTCCCCGAAAATGAGTTCAAGAAACAATGGGCATAAATTTAATTGACAAAAAAATTTAGCAGAGCTGAGAGACTTTCTAGTAAAGAAAGAGGAAGTAAAAGATGGGGCGCTGGATGGGCAAAACACTGAGAAAATCTTTTAAATAATAGTAAAAAGCGGGTTTCTTTCCAGGGGTCGAATGGGTAAAAACGGTGTGTCTTAAACACCTTTGTGCTGATGCCAGACAGCTGGACTAAATTGTTGACCGGGTTTCCTTGACTTGGGCGTAAATTAAAAAGTACCTCTAAAGTGGGAGTGGGTTCACCTGATGGCAAGGGACACTTTTAAAAGGGAAAAAATAATCCACACACAAAAATTTAGTCCATCACTACTGTAAATACTGGTTGGACTAAAACTTGAGTCAAAGCGAGCGAGGCCCAAAAAAACGTTGTAACTGGAAAATTTCCCTTTGTCTGAATCCAAAAGGAAGGAGGGAAACCTAAAACACAACGGAGACGACAATTAGAGACAGATAATGTGATGAAGCGAGCTGCAAGAGATAGCAAAAAATAGTATTATTTATTATTATTATCCGCTTAGTATGAATTTAAAACAATGGCAAACTACTGAGCGTAAAACTTGCCTAGACATCAACAACAGCAAAAAAATGCTGGTGTTGACTGCAGAAATCCTGTAAAGGATAAGCAACAAACTTTTTGGTATGAATTGGTTGAGGGGTATGCTCCAAAGGAAGATCAGGAACGAAGAAAGAGGTTAAAAATTAGTGTTGGAGATCAGCCAAAGTCGGTAAGTCTTTTCCAAAACGACAAGAGCGCTTTCCCTTTTTAAAAAATCTGTTGTTTCTGATGCTGGATGGGGGGGGGGGGGGGGGGGGGGGGGTCAAAAACCCTTTTCACCCGGTTTTGGGAAAATGTTTATTCCCTTTAACAGTGTCCCCTTTCCCTCAGGCGAAAAACTAAACCCATTTAGAGGTACTTTTTAATTTAATTTCCCCCGTCAAGGGCGAAAGGGCAAAAAATTTTTGTCCCGGGTGTGTTTGAAACCCCTTTCCTGGCATCAGCACACGGACATTTAAGAAAGGGGATCCCTTTTCCATTCGGTCATGCGAAATCTAAAAGGATCTGAAAATCAGAGAAGAGACCCATAAAAAAATTTTATCATGTTTCGGAAGCTGAAATACTTTGAATGCGAAAACAGGCAGTGACAGAATGGGCACCAGAGAAAGTTTGGGGATTGATGCTAATGTCTGCTTTCCCGCACAAGACATTTAAAAAAAAAAAGAGGCTGTAAAAAGGAAAATAAAAGTCTTAAAAGGGAGGGGGATCATCTTTCATTGCAAACCCGGTGTATCCCATATGGCGCGGTCTCTTTCTGCAGGGCGGCCTGCTGAAAACATTGCGCAAAGCACAAACTCTGCAGCCCCTGTGACGATCCCCAGGAGTCTCCGAGAAAAATGCACTCATGAACCTAAAGACTTACCCCGGAATGAAACCCAAAATCTTTAGAGCGATGAGGCAAACGGCTTGACCACTTCGCCACGGAAACTCCCAAAAACAGACACACATACAACCACCAGACAAACAAAGAAGAAGGAAAAGAACACTCAAACAACGCTGCAACTTTGTTGTCCTCTTGTCTCTCCTAGGTTTCATTGGTTATGCCAGGGAGGTCTATGAACTGGTCAACTACCAACCAGTCAAAGATGGTGATGATGACCAGTTATACTACACCCTTCTCTACCTCAACCGGGCACTCAGGGTCAGAGTGTTTGCCAGTTTGCCATTTATTTTACTGTTTGCATTGTTGGTATATGTTTTGGCTTAGTTTATCAGCCAGCACTGAGTCTTGGGGGCAGTGAACACATTTCACAGTTCTCAGGACACATTGAGTCGATGGTTTGAAATCAACCAAGCGATTTGGAAGCAGACCGCCTTGCATTGACTTTGATGGTATCAGCGAATATCGTTCAAAAAGCTATGGCAAACTACTGAACATAAAAATGTTCAAGTTAATCACAAACAGGCAAAAAATGCTGGGGTTGATTATGACGTCCTGTAAAGGACAGTGCAACTAACTTTGGTTTATCATTATTTCATGAGCTGCGTTGCACTGTTTCGTCAAGCCTGTGGCTCAGTACATATGATTTTTCAGGTTTGCATTTCCTAGCCTTTGACTGTCCCCAGTCTACCTACAGGGCAGAAGGTTTGTGTATCACTTTGTCTGGTTCCTATCCCTTGACCTGTGCGACATGGAAGACCCTACCAAAAGCTGCGTAACTCTTCCAGTTTAATATCGCAGATGGGCTGTTGAATTATTTAGGCCTCTGGAGTGTTTTTGCAACTGTTTTCTTATGCATTTTCCTCATGTAGGACTGGTAGTACACGCTGTCACCCATTTACTAAATTCAGTGCATGGAGGGACATTATGAGCTGTGAATTTCATGTGAAATGCTTTCACATCTGTCCGCAATTGTTTGTATTGTGAAATATGTGTTCAAAAATGGCGGATGGCCATTTGCGGAGCTAGCTTGTTTTTCCTTATTCAGTAATGTATGTGAAACTGCTGGTTTTCTAGTGACTGCCGCTTCCATCGGCAATGAACTGTAGTTTTAGTGGCAGGCTGTTGTGTTGGCATTCTTGCCGCGGCCTGTGCGTGCTGTTGGTTTGATCACTTGGGTAGTGCCTAGTCTTCTCACATAAGGCTGACAAACAGGAGGTCCTGAGTTCAAGTTATGCATGTTAAAAATCTCGCAGTATTTGGAAATCACAAAAAAAAAAAAAAGGCTGTAAGCCCCTCATTATCATCTCATCTCATCTCATGCCATCTCATCTCATCTCGTCTCATCTTGTACCTTGTGATGTCAAGGTGAAGCATAACAGTGGGAGAGTGCCCATTATTGAGCTTCATATATTGAGATTCCCATGGACTCTGTTATTCTCTCTGTCCATTATTTACATGGTCAGCCTCTTCTTCTGGCTCCATGAGGTCCGTATATCATGAGATCTACTGTCAGTTGGTAGGCTAGTTGTATGGGCGAAACATGTAACTTGCTGTTTTTCTAATGGAATCTAGTGGTGCTGTAACCCCCGCTTTAGTCCTGATTTCATCATTTCTGATTTTCCCTCTTCTTGATACATTGAGTATTTTTCTCAGGAATATCATTTGCCTTGGCAAAATTATGAGAAAAGACAACCTACTTCTGGATCAGTAGATCTATACCTTGGATGGATTCTGTCTAGAGGAAAACAACCTTAAATAAATGCATGCTGTTGTCTGCCACCCTGTCCCTTGAAGTGCTTAACTAAGCATGACACACTCCCTGTGAAAGAAGAACTCTCCCTGCGAAAGAGGAACACTCCCTGCAAAAGAGGAATAAAGATGGGGATGTCTAGTAAAAGTAGTAGTTAGTTTCAAGTTCACCCTATCCCCACATGTCTGTTGGTGAAATGAAGTTGATGCCATATGTGTCTGTGTTCATGACTGCAGTAATTCAGACTGTTTACTATGAGATTCCAGTCCATCCAAGCTAAAATGTGTACCAAGGAATCTGTTGGGAAATCAAGGCAGCTGGTGGGGTACTGGCTACATCACCCACCAAGAGACGATTGGTCTATACAATATGAGTCTAGCACCTTATACCCATGGCGTGTCAAAGGGACCTTTACTTACTTGTTACTTAATATTTGTGGATGTGTTTACTCGCTTTGAACTCAAGCATAGTCCATACATGTGCTACGACTTCTAGTGCACTGGACTGATATTTGCGTGTGGATTAGCTTTCCTTATTACCTGTGTCCCTCGCCCTTCTCTGACTTATGAGGTACTTGTAATTTACGTCCCTAAGTCAAGGAGGAGAAGTCAACATTTTAGTCCAACTGACCGGTGTAGGGGTTGAACTCGCTACTTCGGCATCAGCACACTGGAAGTTTAAGCGCTCTTATCCAATCGGCTATGCTGACCTCTTCTATTTAAGATGACAATTAGCAGACAAGTGAGGAATTATGTGGAAGCTGCTGTGATGTGGTTTTTATTCAAGAATGATAACAACTGTGCACGGGTAGAAAGAGCAATGAAGATATCTTGAAAGAATTTAACTCACAAAGAGAACTGGTTACTCACATCAGAAGAAGACAGTCCACATTCTTTGGGTGTTTCATGAGTATTTAATCACAACAGGAAAGTTGGAGGTTGAGGAAAGACAGAGGGAGACAAGAGAGAAGATGCTGGACATTTTGACATCATGGCATGGAGGAACATCAGTATTAGAAATGACTGACAGCACAAGAGAGAAAGGCCATGGACAGACGTGATCACAAACACCACACACATGGGCTATAAGAAGACAAATATAATATTATAGTGTTAGTTTGTCCTTCACATGTTGTGCAGATGCTTATGTCTGTCAATATTCTGTTTTCAGCATGAATTGAACATGAAACTGGATTCAAGAGCAGAAATTTTCCAGAATCTCAACTTTGCATTAGGTGAGCAAGAATATTTGACAACAGGGTCTGGTAGACAAAGGTTACTTATGAATGAGAATGCAGCACTTATGGAGATGTCTTGTACTCTTGCGTCTTTCATCTACTTGTGGAGCATAGGCCGACAATCAACTCATGCCAAGCCCTTTGTAGACTTGTTCATGATTAGCTGGGCTTTGTAGCTCAGGTCTCCTGCAAGATGAAGCAGCCAGTCTCGTGCTAACCCTCTCTAGTTGGTAGCTTATACTGTAACTGTTTTTTGGTTTCTGAGACGAACGGTGTTCTTTAGTTATGTATTATGTCACAAGACGTTTTCTACAAGGTAAGGTAGCCAAACCTCCTGAGTTGTCTCTGGCAACATGCATGGTAGATTATAATATAATTATTCTTTGGTTTCTAGAAATATGCTGCGCACACCTTGGACTGCTGGAGTAACTAACAACGATCGCCTGGAAAAGGCTGGCATTAGTCAAAAGTAGAAGTGTATATATATGAGGAGGCTTCAAATGAAAATCTTAAAAGTGTGATAGAAATTACAATAACCATGCCATTGTCTTGTAACCTGTCAATATTGTTGTTAAATATGTCAAGAGTGTTAAGCATGTGACATCACGGTGCAGATGAACACGGTGACATCTAAGGACAGTTTAAAGATGGCTGCCCCACTTTTGACATGCACCAAAGAGGAGCAGCGTTCTTTTATCTGTTTTTTTTTTTATTAGTGAATGGTTGAAACCTATAGAAATTCATTGGTGAATGAAGGTCCAGTATGGTGATGCATGCCTGTCAGTCCAGCAAGTGTATAAATGGAGTAGGAAGTTTGGACTCGCAATCAAATCCAAATGACGTGGACTTCTGGGTAAAGGTGTCCTTTTGCAACATGATAATGCTCAACCCCATACTGCCCGTGCAACGGTTGAAACCATTGAAGACCTCTACTTTCAGTGTGTACCACATCCCCCATAATCGCCAGACCTAGCCGTGATTCCCACCTTTTTGGACAACTCAAAGAAACGTAAGCAAATGGTGATCTTTGGTCATGTAATGAGAAGAAGAGGCAATGGAAAACGTTGTGACAGCAGAAAAGATCAGCGGTAGAAGAGGCAGGTGAAATGATTGCTGGAAGGACTGAGAGTGGTGTCGTGTGGGAATATAAACAGAATTGATCGAAACCAATAGGAGCCAAGATCTGTGGAGATTCACATTCGGCAGGGCATAAATGATGATGGTGATGCTTCTTTGCCTCCCTTATATGTCTCATTAACAAACTGGCGATGTTTACCTTGTACAAGAAGGTCATGTTTGAGAATTTCTTTCAGGTGAGATTGCTCTCAAATACAAGGGGTCACACAGTTACCTGTACAATATTAAAACTGGAACCAGCCCTATTGTTGTGCACGGAAACGGACCCATTAAGGTATAGTTCATGTTGTTTTACAAACAAATGTTTATTGTGGCATTTAGTGTGAATATTCTTTTTGTCATTACCTTTCTAAGTGTATGTTGTTTTTATCATTACTGTTCTAGCTGTATGTAATTGTTGTCATTGTCATTCCATATATACGTTTTTGTTGTCATTATCTTTCTAGATTACGTTTTTGTTGTCTTTACCTTTCCATATATATATATGTTCTTGTTATTATCTTTCCAAATATATGTTCTTATTATCTTTCTAGATGTACGTTTTTGTTGTCTTTACCTTTCCATATATATGTTCTTGTTATTATCTTTCCAAATATACATTCTTGTTGTTATTATCTTTCCAAATATACATTCTTGTTGTCATTATCTTTCTAGATGTATGTTTTTGTTGTATTTACCTTTCCATATATATATGTTCTTGTTATTATCTTTCCAAATATATGTTCTTGTTGTCATTATCTTTCCATATGTATGTTCTTGTTGTCTTTATTTTTTCTAGATATATGTTCTTGTTGTCATGATTTTTCTAGATATATGTTCTTGTTGTCATTACCTTTCCATATATATGCTCTTGTTGTCATTACCTTTCCATATATATGTTCTTGTTGTCATGATTTTTCTAGATATATGTTCTTGTTGTCATTACCTCTCCAGATACATGTTCTTGATTTTATTATGTTCTTGCTTTTATTACCCTTTCATTTATATGTTCTTGTTGTCCTCATTTTTCCAAATATATGTTTTCATTTGCTGATTTCATGCAGAAATGTTACATTGATTTATGATTTACACCAGTTTCATGATCACTACCTCCACAGCCAGAGTTTTACCGCCTGGCCAATTATCCTGGCCGATGGATGGACAACCAGTACCGGCTGCCTCTCCTGTAAAGAGGATTTGCTGGATTTGTCTTCTGTGAAGGCAAGTACCTCACTGGCTCCTAGATTTAGGAAAACATGTAATTTAGATGCAAAGAGTATCCTATAAACAGCATTTGCTAGGTCTTCTCAGGTGAAGCTAGCTCTGTGTTTCGTCATTGGATATGAAAGAGAACAGACAGATCCAAAAAGAACTCAATATTCAAGACGTTTTGTTACTTCCTCTTCTTTCAATCGACTTGAAATTTGTCTATAACTGCTTTGTTGTCTTTCACTTTCTTATTTTTGGTTCACTCAGTGGTCCATAGAGTTTATCTTTCACTGTTGCTTTCTCTAGGCCAAAAGGTTTGCCTAGATATGTCGTATTTAGGGCTGGTCCTGGAGTATGTGATATTCTGTGTGTGGCATCAATCCACATGTGCATATAGTTAATTCACCAATCTTGAATTTTGTATACATGTGGTTGTGTAATCTATTGTGTCCTGTTCTGAAGTGCAGAATAATGATTTGTTGTGGGCTGTCCATAAGGTGGTAATCTTAAGAAGGTCTTAGTGGTTTCCTGACTGATTTGATCATTCTTTTATTTTGGTGGTATGTAACCTGTACATCAAATTGTTCTTCTATTGCTCCGTCCTCAGCTAGTCGATCAGCTCTTTCATTTCCAGGTACATCACAGTGAGATGGTATCCACTGTATGCTGACCTTTACGCTGGCTGCCTAGTTAAGAAAGTAGTGTCTGTAGTACTGGCAGTTTCACAGACAGGAGCACCTCAAGTACTGATTTTGCATCTGTCTTGTTACTATAACAAATAAAATTGAGAAAAATGCAATATTTGGCAAGGTGAGCCAGAAGTCATTTACAGATGGCCATTTTCTTCAAGTCCTTTGTTGTCTGTAGTTTTGTCATTGGATATAAAAGAGAACACACAGACCGGTCCGATAGAGACTCAATATTCAAGAAGACTTGTTACATCTTCTTCTTCTTCTTCAGCATTCCGAGCCATTGAGGTTCTTTGCTGCAAATACAATCTGTCTCCATTCGTCTCTCTGGTGGACCTTCTCTTGCCAGTCGTTTATTCCAAGTGCTTGTAGGTCTGTATGATATTATCTCTCCACCGCCTTCTTGGTCTACCTCGGGGTCTACGGTCATTTATTTCCTGAGTGTAAGCGAGTTTTGGTTCCCTATTATCTTCCATTCTTTCTATATGCCCAGCCATTGTAGTCTATTAGCTTCATGATACCAGTGATTAGCGGGGACTTAAACAAATCATAAATGTCTTTGTTACTTCTTCTTTTCCACTCTCCACTTTGTGTATCCCTAATGGGTCCAAAGATGCGTCTTAAAATTTTGTTACTATAACAAGTAAAATTGAGGGAAATGTAATATTTGGGGCATGTAAAGAGACATGAATGTCTGGAAAAGATAACTATGGAGGGAGGTGTACTGAGGAGGCCAAGAAGAAGAAAACCACATTGCATATGGATTCAAGATTTTATAGATAATTTACACGTGACAGCAAAAGAGGCAGAATGTCTAGCTTGTGATGGAGAGAAATGTCAGATGACTGTTGTGGAGGAAACTTTCTGTACTGGGTGATGATGATGATGGATGATATGTTCTCTAAGAAACATAACAAGGAGTTAAAGGCAAGATGATAAATTTAATTGCACTGGAGTCTAACCCATATCATCATCATTATCATCATGTGCCATACCGATTAGCGTTGGAGGTAATGTTTTGCCATCTCACATGATCACCAGAGTCATGGATCAGCTCTGTGTTCTTGTCTCGACCATACCATGTGGTCAAGCCATCCAGGTATTTACTTCTCTGCTATCCCCTTGTTCTATTCGCCTCGATCTTGCCAGTTCTCACCAAGTTCTCTAATTTATTTCTTCTCTTACCATGCCCAAAAGATTTTGACCTACCCATATAACTTGCTCTTATTTTCACAAAGTGGCCTGCCAAAAGCGTCACACAGAGCATGAACTCCGTAACTCCAGTGCCAACCCGCAAGGGTCACTGGAGAGAGTGGGGGGGGGGAAAGCTGCACTTGTGAAGTGAACAATGGAGTCCTAAAACAAACCCTTGACATTCATATAGGACAAGGCAAGCGGCTTGACTCCTTCACCATAGAGAAACATGATGATGTCATACTCCCCTTCCCTCCCCCTCCTTGACCTCAAAGACTCCTGCAATGCTACCCTCAACCACTCTTCGTGATGCATCTTCTGTTACAGCTATGTGACATTATGGAACTGGCTGCAATGACCGCAAAGTGAGGAGGGCGACTGTGCTAACCAGTTAGATCTACACCTTTCAAGATCTGCTGGGAGATTCTTTTCCAAGAACCACTGGTATCTAATGACAGCACACCCTCGAAAGAGGAATGAAGAAGAAGATTGTCTTGGAAGGAAAAGCAGTGAGCAAGGAAACTAGCCACCTCACTGTACCACTATACGGTTACCTAGAAGTTAATATTGGTATTTAATTTTTAATTCATCGCAAACAAACCGCAGTTATTTTTAGAACTGATCTAGATCTATTGGGATTCGTCGATTTTCAGAATAGGGATATCGGGATTCATTTCATGGTCGGTCGACAAGTGTGTTTGGAACAAGATTAACCCAAAAACTGCATGTCATTGTCTTCGCAAACTGCCCCCCAGATACCTTAAAGATTAGCATAGACAGATGGGACATACACAAGATGAGTAGCACAAGGTATGGATATAAACTTCGACGACAGTGAGGGCCCTCCGGGCCCAGAAACATTGTTTGCATCCATCGATCAGCCTAGCAGTCCACCACACACTCAACCGGAAGTGATCAACAACACATTCAATTTATATGATTCTTTATTTCAATAAATACATTGCACACTAGCACTTGCTTGCCACCCTACCCCATACACAAGTTGCACAGTATATCAACACACCCCTACACCCACTATGGAATCACCCTGATGTCCCTTGATTTCCCGGGAACTCCCAGAATTCCTTTGTTTGTGGTGAATTAAAAATGAAGTACCTTAATTTCTCCTGTGTGTATTCATGCTGCTGCCAGAACAGTCACCACAATTACTACTGTTGCTTCTGTATTTGCATGTAGATCATAATGTGGAATATAATCCTCTATAACTCCCCAGGAATCGGACTATCCTACAGTGCTAATTGCCCTGTTTGTTGAACAAGCAACCCCATTCGTGCGGGAGTTTTTTCAGGGGGTGGTCTCACTGGATTATCCAAAGGATAAAATTGACGTCTATGTCCATAATAATGTATGTATAAATTTATTTATTTAAACCTGTTTAAAACACATGTTTTCGTTATTTTAAACATTCATAATTATAATTAAATACTCATCATGTATGTTACATTATAAATAACACATACATTACATTATAATTAATATATTGTATTGTAAAAGATTATGTACAACTATGATGTTTGTCCATCAAGAATGATGATGACTATTCATTTCATCCAGTGGGATTGAAAGTTTGGAGCCGTGAGTTCTAGGATGGCTGGTAAGGTCTAATTGTGGCTCGAAATGTTCTTTGACAATGTGGAGGAGGATCTCCTGCAGTGGTTTTTTTTGTCCAGTCTTTTTTTCACAGCTCCTGCAGTCCTGTTTGCTTCACAAGTGAATACACCTTGCGTAATGATGTACGCCATAAATGTCGGTCTTTGGTAGCAGTCTCCCTAGTGTTCGTGATGAATTCCAAAAGCTTTTAGATGAGATCTTTAGAGTGGTCTCTAGCCACCTTAGGAGCGTTTACCACAGCGCAGCTCACCGTAAAATATTTGTTTAGGGAGCCTGTGATCTAGCATGCGAGTCAAGTGACCAGCCCAGTGAATCTGATTCTTCATTAGTATAGTGTGGATACAGGGCATGGACGCTCTTTCTAAGACTTCAGTGTCTGATGTACAACTATAAGAAAGAGACAACAATGTTCCTGGGTCATGTAATGAGAAGAGAGGCATTAGAGAACATCGTGATGGCTGGAAAGATCAGTGGAAGAAAAGGCAGAGGCAGACTGAAGGAATTGATGCTGGATGGACCGAGACAGTGGCAAGGCGGAATAAAATCAACACAGAGCTCCAGAACACTAAGGACCAAGATGAGTACTTATGTTATCAAATGCCCAATGTTCGTCCGCGACTTGGGGACGTAAATTACAAGTATCTCTGAAGTTGGATTGAGTTCGCCTGATGGTGAGGGACACTGGTAATAGGGAAAGCTAATCCACACGCAAAATTCGGTTCATCATTACTGTAAATAGTGTGTATGGCGTTCAAAGAAAATTCGGTCCATCATTACTGTAAATAGTGTGTATGGCGTTCAAAGCGAGCGAGCGCCAAAAGATAATAAATGCCCAATGTTAAATATAATAAGCACATTCATGTCAGGTTATAAATTGCCCAATGTTACATTATTATAACTATTATAAGCACATACATGTCAGGTTATAAATTGCCCAACGTTACATTATAAGCACATAATATCAGGTTTATAAATAGTGTCAAATTTAATCAGCATATATAAGATTTTGTGTGTGTGTGTGTGTGTGCATGCGTGCGTGTGCGCGCGCACACATTCACTTGCTTTGAACTCATGTGTAGTCCACACAAGAGCTACAACTTCTAGGGCACTGGACTGATTTTTGTGTGTGGATTAGCTTTCCCTGTTACATGTGTCCCTCACCATCAGACGAACCCACTCTGACTTCTGAGGTACTTGTAATTTACGTCCCCCCAAGACCTGAAGTCAACATTTTAATCCAAATGACCGGAGTAGAGGCTGAACCCTCTAGATCACCATCAGCACACCAGAAGTTTAAGAGCAAGTCAGCCAATCTGACCTCCAGGTTATGTTCTAATTTGCTTTATATCACAGTATAACTAGCTGATACATTATGTTCTGATTAGCATATACTTTATATTCCACTTGGGAGCTGCATTGGCATAGTGGTTAGCATACGTGCCTGTTAGCCTGATGGTCATGTTATCAAATCCCTATCAAGGGGGATTTTAAAAACTGACCCTTGTTCTCAGGTCCAGCCAGCCTAAAATGGGTACCAGGAAATCTGACAAATAAGTCAACGAAGCAAAGATGTTGCATACATTGTATGTGGAGAACAGTAAACTAATACTCACATATGCTGAAGTTTCTCCCATTACATATTTTAAACCCCTGTTTTGCAGACAAAAGGACTTAGGAGTGAGTCTTCAATTATCGTGAGGAAAACAAGTACTTCACATTTGAACAGAATCACTATTTGTGTTATGTATTAGGCCCAAATATGATTCATCTATTCACTTCATAGTGATAGATAACTCTGCAGTATGCCCCTGATGAGATGCAGTGAAGTATGCCAGGCAAATCATTGTGCAACCTATTGATTATGGCTTCTTTGAATAAATTCACCAAGGGAATACATTGATTTGGGTTAAAATATTTACATGAAGTAAAGATTATTCAAAGAGAGAGAGAGAGGTCGTAAACATTCATAAGCCAGTGTTCTCTGTTGCAGGTTGAATATCACAACAAAGAAGTGGACAGGTTTTTGCAAGAGAGTGGGTCTCTGTACAGAAGTGTCCGAGTGATTTCCCCGGCAGACAATGTTGAGGAAGGTGTCGGCAGGAACTGGGCAATGTGAGTGGTCACATTATTCTCTCCATCTGTGTCTTCTTCACTGTTTGTCTCTTTGTCTGTCTGTCTGTCTGTCTGTCTGTCTGTTATTTGTCTCTTTGTCTGTCATTTATACCTTTCTGTAGTTTGTCTGTCATTTATACCTTTCTGTAATTTTTCTATTTTTATCTCTATTGTCATCCCCTGTGTCTGTCATTTTATTTTAGTATTTGTCTCTGTCTGTCTGTGTCTTCCTCCTCCTCTCTCTCTCCCCCTCCCTCTCCCCCTCCCTCTCCCCCTCTCACCCCCTCTCTCTCCCTCTGTCTGTCTGTCTGTCTCTCTCTCTCTCTCTCTCTCTCTCTCTCTCTCTCTCTCTCTCTCTCTCCTCTTCTGAATTACTGATGTGTCATTCTTGTCTTCTGTCTCTCTTTCTCTCTGTCTCTTCTGTCATTCTCCCTCAGTTTATCTTCCAGTCCCAATCACTCTGTTTTGCCTCCCTCCCTCTCTCTCTCTTTCTTCCTCACCCCTTCTCTCTTTCTCTCCCTCTCTTTCCTCCCTCTCCCCCTCCCTCCCTTTGTCTTTCTCTCTCTCTCTCCTTCTCTCCCTCTCTTTATCTTTCTCTCCATCTCTCTCTCTCTCTCTCTCTCTGTGAGCAGGTAGTGGCAGTCTTTGCTGATGCACTTGTTTGTGTGTTTGGATGGATGGGGGGGTGTGTGGGTGGAGGAGGATATGTGTTGTGAGTAATGTTTTTGGGAAATTTGGACTTTGTAGGGGTATGTGAGTGGGTTGGGGGATGGGGGTTGGGGAATGTATGTGTGCCTGGGGTGTGGGTGGATGGGATGTGTGGTGGGTGAGAGGTGTGTGTGTGGGTGGGGAGATATGTATGTGTAGGGATGTGGTGGTTGGGTGGGGGGATGTATGTGTGTGGGGATTATGTGTGTGGTTGGGTGGGGGAGTTGGAGTGAATGGGGGGATGTGTGGGTGGGTGGTGGATGTGTCTCATAACATAGTAATATGCATTGTTTATGTTTACAAAATTCATGTGACAATGTTTTTTTCCTATGCACTGTTGATGAAAGAAAGATGAGTGATTGGAAGGGCCGAATGTAAGACGGGCCTGCGTGCCCAATTTGTTACCCTTTGAAAATAAAGTCGTTCGTTCATTCATTCTTCGTTGTTCTCCATCTCTCTCTCTCTCTCCCCCTCTCTCCCTCCTCTCTCTCTCTCTCTCTCTTCTCTCTCTCTCTCTCCTCTCCCTCCCTCCCTCCTCCCTCCCCCCTCTCTCTTCTCTCTCTCTCTTTAAAAATTTGCTTTTTTTCCCCTTTCTCGACTTTCCCAGCATCTAAAAAAGTGGCATCAACAACAACTTCCTGTGTCCCACTTTTAGAAACAAATTTTCCCGGGGCCACAACATTTGATTCACAAATGCAGTTTTTTTTTTCTGATACCCCTAGAGGTCGTTGCTGGTGCTATAGAGTTCAACCTACGAATGGGTTTTTTTCCCGAGGCGGTAGCTGGACTTAAATTTTACTTTCCTCCTTGGACGTGGATGTAATTGACAAGTACTTCAGAAGTCAGAGAGGGGTTGATGATGGCAAGGGACACTGGTAATAGAGAAAATATTTCCCAAGCAAAATCAGTTCAGTGTATCACTAATAATAGCAACTATTACTATTAGTAGAATAAGCCCGTGTAGACTATGCTCAAGTTTAACCCTTACAGGGTAGACGTTTTCCGTTTTTTTATCCCTGAACGGGCAAGATTTTTCAGGTTTGGTAAAATTTGGGGCGCTTTGTAAAAACAACACAAATAAGGTGTTAGTCAACGGATTTTAATTAAATAAAACAACACAATGAAGGGAAAAACATGCAGAAATGTTACTCACGTGATTGTTGTTGGTAAACCATATATGAACACAAAATTTACGAAATACAGCATGTTGTTTGTGATTTCCGTCATCTATACGGCAATTTACAACACATTTTCAGAATCAAAATCAATTTCTTTAAAGCCCGACTCAGACGCTAATGCAAAGTAAACGCTTTGCACTGATATCTAGCTCGATTAATAGTCAACTTCATGCCCTTTAATGAAAATTAAAATTGAACCTAGAGAAATCTCGGCTAAACACTTGAAGAATCGCCGAAATCCCTTTTTTAAAAACAGCGTAAAAATCCTGAAAACTATAAAAAAAAAAGTCTGTAAAAGCCCGTTCAAATTCATTGTAGCGTGTTTACAAATGGCGGCCACGTTGTCAAGCTATCGGCGAAAGCGAAAGTAGCCGTCGGAAGTGTCGGAAAGCCAAGAGATCGCGTTTTTACAATGCATAATAGTATCGGACGCAATCGGCCGATCCGCTCGTTTAAGCGATCGGCCGCTAACGGCTGCTCTGCCCTGTAAAGGGTTAAAGCAAGTGAACACCCAAAATAAATAAATGAGAATGAGGAAGAAAAAGTAGTACATTTGTACTGTTTGATACATGTATTACTGTGTGGTGTATTCTGTCACTTCCAGAAATGAGTGCATCAGCAAAGACTGCCACTACCTGCTCACTGTTGACTCAGTTGTCCAGATAACCCAGCCCAGCTGTTTGAAAGATTTAATAAAGCAAAATAGGTAAGGCACAGGTTAAAGGTGTGATTTTATAGAAAACACCATTTTATGTACATTTGCTTGTTGTCTGATGTGTGTCCTCTTCTGCTGCCATTTATCTTCTAATGGAGCATAGGCTGTCAACCCATGCTATGTATTGTGTAGACATGTTCTTGATTGCTTGGAATTTATGCTTTAATCGACTAGGCCAATATAGCAACTCGGCAGGCAGGCAGTTTAGGCCTGGAGAGCTGATTGTCTTCTGACATGATTTGCTAGTGCATTTTCCTCTAGTTGAGATTTGTTTCATTGCCCAACAACTGAGTTGAGTGTTTGATGCGACACTGTGAGCTGTGGATTTCTTTCTAAATGCATTCTGTTTGTGCCCATGTCTCCGGGCACAGAGAGAGAGAGAAAGAGAGAGAGTAATGCACAGAAAGAGAGACAAGAGAGAGTGAGCAGGGCTGAATGATAAACTGAGAGAGATTGACAGAAGAAATACAAAGAGAAACAGAAGAGAAAAATTATAGATCTGAAATTCAGAAGGGAGAGAGAGATTGAGAACTTCAGGAACTGCCTTATACGGTAATATGTTGTGTGGTTGCTTGGGGTTTTGCTTGGATGCTGTGCCCTTCATGTGAAGGACTTCCTTCTTCCTTCACAAATTCACAGGGCCAAGGGGAAGCCTTTGGTCTTTTCCCGATGGAAAAGGAAAACAAGCAATTAGGGGCAATTGGCAGAATTTTGGAATTTTTTCAACCCTACTGCTTGTTTGTGAACTTTTCTTGGGGGGATGGAGGGCCACCCCCTTGCAAAGTTTTGATTATCAAACCAACTCCGATTAGGGTTTTTTATTTCTTTTTTTTTCCCTTACCCCGGTCCGACAAATAAAAACCATGGCTTTCATACGTTAAGGAGCAAATCAAAAACCAAATCACGCACTCAGGAATTATAATGTTTTTATTGCAAAAATTAAAGGTCCCCTATAGTCCGTAGCAGTCGATTATTGTCCGTTGGCCTTCCTTGGATTTTTGAGTGCGACTCTGGTCAGTTCCTGGTGCTGCATTCTCCCCAACCCCGGATCTCTGTGCTTCTGGACTATACACACATTTCAAAGGGCTGACCACATTGCCTTTTCATGCACCAATACCCCATCATCGTGCAGACCCTGCCTACCCTTTCCCCCTGCTCATTTCCCCTCACACCACATGTCATAGGGAAAAAAAACCACAATGCTTTCTATTTTTTTTATTGTTGAATGGAAGCCTGCCACCTGCCCAAACATGCCTTTTCCCCCTTTCTTCATTGTGAGTCCTTTACAATCCCAAAAATTTTCATAGTTACTATGACGTAGATGATAAAATGGGACACAAAATGTGTTTCTGTCATAGTTACTATGTTTAAAGATAAACTGTACACACATGTTTTTGTCATAGTTACTATGACTAGATGATAAACTTTCACACTGTGTTTTTCCCGTCATAGTTACTATGACGTAGATGATAAACTTAAAATGGTTTCTGCATAGTTACTATGACGTAGATGATAAAAATGTAACACAGTTTTTCTTTATATTACTATGAGTAAAGTAATGAAAATTTAATTTGTTTAAAACCAAATATGTGGCACCCCCTCTAGCTAAATGTGGTCCAAATTTTCCTCATGTTATGCTCTAAAAAGTGGTAAGGGAAGGAATTTTTAAAATATTTTAGATGATTTTGGGAATGTAAAATGTAAAATTTGGGCCCTTTTGGGGTGCTCTCTCTGTCTTCTTGGCGGGCGGGGTTCTCTTTTAACTTCTGTGTGCCATTTTTTCTTTTTTCTTTTTCTTCTCTCCTCTTCTTCCTCGTCCTCCTCCCCGGTCTTTTTCCCCCTTCCCCCTTTTTGTTTTCATCCTTCCCCTTTCTTCTTTTTTTTTCCCTCCTTACTCCTTTCCCTTCTTCCCCTTTTTTTTTTTTCCTTCTTTTTTTTTTTTTTCCCTCCCTTTTTCCCGTTTTTTTCCCTTCTTCTTTTTTCCCCCCCTTTTCCTCCACCTCCCTCCTTTTTTTTTCATTTTTTTTTCCTTTTCTTTTTTTTCCCCTTTTTTTTTTTCCCTTTTTTACCCCCCTTTTCTTTTTTTTCCTTTTTTCTTTCCTTTTTTTCTTCTTCTTTACCCAATTATTACTGATCCTTCTGTTATCATTACTATTGGATTTCATTGTAGGCATTTCAGTTTTATTTAATTCTTACAAAATAATTTATAAAAATGTCTCTTCCAAATTTAGTTTAGTAAATTTCAGAATTCACAAATATATTTAGCATATTAATGTGTTTATGTATCCAGACATTGTAAACCCTGATAGTTTTCTCATTCTCGTACACAGTGGCTTGTGGAATGTTCCTCACATCACCAACATTATACTGGTGCAGGGTCGTCACTTGCCAGCACTAAAGGATGCGTACACGTACAACACCTATGTCGACCCTGATATGTCATTCTGTCAAGCTGCCAGGGATAAGGTTGGTTTGTGGTTATAAATAGGTCAACATATTTAAGTATTTGGGTACTTTTAATAACAGCAGATGGGAGAGGTGAGTAGGAACTTAAATGTAGAATAGCCCAAACAACGGCAGCATTTCACAGGATGATGAATATTGCAATGTATCTGTGTCAATTGAGGTAAGAAAAGTTCACATGGAAGCGTATCATGGACAGTTAGCAAGCTAGTAAGGAATTATTGGGAAGCTGTGGAGATGTGGTTTTGTAGAGGTATGATGAGAACACTGTGGATGGATAGAAAGAGCAATGAAGATATATTTAAAGAAGTTAACTCACAAATAGAACTGGTTACTCGCATCAGAAGAAGACAGTTGATGTCATGACAGTGAGAAAGTTGGAGCGGAGGAGTTGTAGAAACAGTAGCATTTACTGACTGGTATTTGTAGCAACAGTTGCATTTGTAGCAGAAGTAATTGTAAGTAACAGCATTTGTAGCTATGTTAATTGTGTGTTTAGTTGTAGTAATTGTACCAGCAGTAGCATTTGTGGCTGTAGTAAAGGTAGCAACACATCTGTGTGTGGCTGTAGCAATAGTAGCAACGGATCTGTTGTTGTTGTAATTGTAAGCAACCGTAGCATTTGTTGCTGTAAATCAACAAAAAGGACAAGTAGAATTTGTCAGCTTTACAAGAACACAATCACAAATGATAGAATGGGACGTGGCAGCTGGAAAGCCTTCATCAGCAAACAAAAACAAGAAGATGTTGCTTCGACTTTATTAGAAAACTAAAATATGTCACTTACCTTAGTTTCTGTAGACTCTAAATCCTAGGACACAATAATCAAACTATTTTATTGCTGTAATAATTGTAGAAATGTAACATTTGTGGATGTAGTAATTGTAGCTTTGGTAACTTTTGTGATTGTACTAATGGTAGCAACAGTAACTTTTGTGGCTGTGGTAATTGTAGCAAGAGTAACTATTGTGATTATAGTAATTGTAGCAAGAGTAACTTTTATTATTGTAGTAATTGAAGAAAAAGTAACTTTTTATGATTGTAGTAATTGAAGCAACAGTAACCTTGTGATTGTTGCAACTGTAGCAACAGTAACTTTTGTGATTGTTGTAACTGTAGCAACAGTAACTTTTGTGATTGTAGTAATTGTAGCAACAGAAGCATTTTTTGGCTGTTATAACTGTAACCAACAGTAACTTTTGTTAGCTATAGTAATTGTGGCAACAGTAACTTTTGTTAGCTGTAGTAATTGTAGCAACAATAACTTCTCGTAATTAGCACTCTGTTAGCTGTAGTAATTGTAGGAACAGTCACTTTTGTTAGCTGTAGTAATTGTAACAACAGTAACTTTTGTTATCTGTAGTAATTGTAGCAACAGTAACTTTTGTTAGCTGTAGTAATTGTAGCAACAATAACTTTTGTTAGCTGTAGTTATTGTAGCAACAGTAACTTTTGTTATCTGTAGTAATTGTAGCAACAGTAACTTTTGTTAGCTGTAGTAATGGTAGCAACAGTAACTTTTGTTATCTGTAGTAATTGTAGCAACAGTAACTTTTGTTAGCTGTAGTAATTGTAGCAACAGTAACTTTTGTTAGCTGTAGTAATTGTAGCAACAGTAACTTTTGTTAGCTGTAGTAATTGTAGCAACAGTAACTTTTGTTATCTGTAGTAATTGTAGCAACAGTAACTTTTGTTATCTGTAGTAATTGTAGCAACAGTAACTTTTGTTAGCTGTAGTAATTGTAGCAACAGTGACTTTTGTTAGCTGTAGTAATTCTAGCAACAGTAACTTTTGCTAGCTCTAGTAATTGTAACAACAGTAACTTTTGTTAGCTGTAGTAATTGTAGCAACAGTAACTTTTGTTAGCTGTGGTAATTGTAGCAACAGTAACTTTTGTTAGCTGTATAATTGTAGAAACAGTAACTTTTGTTATCTTAGTAATTGTAGCAATAGTAACTTTGTCAGCTGTATAATTGTGGGCAACAGTAACTTTTGTTATCTGTAGTAATTGTAGCAACAGTAACTTTTGTTATCTGTAGTAATTGTGCAACAGTAACTTTTGTTATCTGTAGTAATTGTAGCAACAGTAACTTTGTTAGCTGTAGAAATTGTAGCACGTAACTTTTGTTATCTGTTAATTGTAGCAACAGTAACTTTGTTAGCTGTAGTAATGGTAGCAACAGTACTTTTTTAAGCTGTAGTATTGTAGCAACAGTAACTTTTGTTAGCTGTAGTAATTGTACAACAGTAATTTTTGTTAGCTGTAGAATTGTAGCAACAGTACCTTTTGTTAGCTGAGTAATTGTAGCACAGTAACTTTTGTTAGCTGTATAATTGTAGCAACAGTAACTTTTGTTAGCTGTAGTGATTGTAGCAACAGTAACTTTTGTTAGCTGTAGTAATTGTCAACAGTAACTTTTGTTAGCTGTAGTATTGTAGCAACAGTAACTTTTGTTAGCTGTAGTAATTGTAGCAACAGTAACTTTTGTCATCTGTAGTAATGGTAGAAAAATAACATTTGTTAGCTGTAGAAATTTTACACAGTAACATTTTTAGCGTAGTAATTGTAGCAACAGTAACTTTTGTTAGCTGTTAATTGAAACAACATAACTTTTGTTAGCTGTAGAAATTGTAAAACAGTAACTTTTGTTATCTGTAGTAATTGTAGCAACAGTAACTTTTGTTAGCTGTAGTAATTGTACAACAGAATTTTTTGTTACTTGTAATTGTAGCAACAGTAACTTTTGTTAGCTTAGAAATTTGTGCAACAGTAATTTTGTTCTGTAGTAATTGTAGCAACAGAAACTTTTTTACTGTAGAAATTTGTAGAACAGTAACTTTTGTTAGCTGTAGTAATTGTACAACAGTAACTTTTGTTAGCTGTAGTAATTGTAGCAACAGTAGCATTTGTAAGTAAAATAAAGGACCCTTTTACATACCCTGAGAAGTATTGGGCACATGGTGCTCCCATTAGTATTTGTAAACAGGGTAAAATAAAGTTATGCAATTTTAGAAAACATTACAGAAAAACATAGGATGCTGCGACGACTAGCCTTCATCAGCAAACAAATACACAAAATATTGCATAAGAATGGAATGAGAAAAATCAATCAGTCATAGATCAGGTTCTGTCTCCACAATGAAGGTTGGCTGCAACGATTCTCAAACACTGTCTGTCTCTCGCCCTGACTGTACATTCTGTCAGGCTGATGTTCGTCCATCTCTGGATGTTATCTTCCCACTTGTATTGTTGTCTACTTCTTGCTCGTTTGCCTTCAACCTTACCCTCCAGGATGGTTTTTATTTAGTAAGAGTGTTATGTCTTTTAACGTGGGCAAAATATTTTACTTGCCTCTTTTTTATTTCTTTCATCAGCTCTATTTTCATTCCCAGTTTTTCTAGAACCTCTGTATTGTTTTTGTTTTCATGAAATACAACATATTCGTCTGTATATCCGCATCTCCAGGGCCTCTATTCAACTTTCTGATTGCATGTTCTTTCGAGAAGAATAGAAAAATGAAAAAAATGTGTTATCTCAGAATCCCAGGCTGATAGCATTTGTAGTTGTAGTAGAAAGTAGTTAAGCTGCATGAAACTGCAGAGTTTATGAGGAATGATTAAATAACAAAAAACTGCAGAAATCAATAGACTACGAGGAGGTAGCCTGCACGTCAGAGTTATGTATTAGCATATTCTTTACAGGACATGACAGTCAACCCTAGCATTTTTTGACTATTTGTGATTTCTTGGCAAGTTTACGTTCATTGCTTTCTGAACTACAAGCACTCATGCCATTGTATAAAAACCAGCGCAAGTAGATCTGCTTCCAAGTCTCCCGCAGCTGTGTTTCAAACACTGTATTCGGGATTGCAAATTGCATTTGTAACCTCCTTGCCACAACGTGGCGCAGTGGCCCATCAGAGCTGAAAAGAAAGAAAGAAAGACCAACTAATGTACTAATAATCCGCTGAACTATCAATGTTGAATATTAAGTGAAGATTTCTTTGTGGAACAGGTCATCTTCTTGTATCTGACGAATGAAGCCGAATGGGGCCACCTGGTGAATCCTGATGAGTTTGACATGTCACGTTTGCATCCTGAACTCTTTGAAATGTTTAACAATCGCCTGGCAAGTATTTATTTATGCTTGTTTATATTTGATATTCTGCTCTTCTAAATTTTTAGTCAAGATATCTTCTTCTTCTGCGTTCATCCGGATTTTTTTTTTCTGGATGTGACTGCGTTGTGCCTATTTACAGCAGAGCTGCGTTCTTGCGCCGTTAGGCCGACACATCCGACTTCTGCGGGCATTTGTTGACCGGGTTAACCTTCCCGGGGAGTCAAGATATTATTTGTTTATTCACTTCACATGATATATAACTCTGCCGTATGCACCTAATAATGATATGCCAGGCAATAAATTGTGCAATATATTGTTTATGGCTTCTGTGTTTAAACTTCTGAATTTACTTGTAATCTGTACTACTATAGTTATAGGGGGCATGTCAATAGAAGAGGTGGCATAGAGATGTTTGTCTTGTATTGGGAAAATACTAAGAAAACGAGGCAGGGGAAGACAAAGAAAGATTTATGTGGAAAGCTAACGACTGGGGAACAAATAGGAAATAGAAGCAAGCATTATTCATTCATTCATATCATTCATTCATTCATTCATCATTCATTCATCATTCAGTAGCATGTCCTTTGCAGAACCTCGTTCCCATAACAACCTTCCGGAAAATTTCTCGATAATAAAGCAACATGTCTAGCATTCGATACACCCATCTGGAAATCTTTCCCCCATCCTACACCCATTTTTTTTTTTTTCCTTTGGCCCCTCCTTTTTTTTCCCTTTTTCTTTTTCCCTAAATTTTTTTTTTTTTACCCCCCTTTTTTCCCTTTAAATTTTTTTTGGGGTTTT